>OZ007572.1:63202647-63582647 GCA_963931925.1 Onchidella celtica
ATGGTGTAAAATATTTTCAGAATGCTTTTGCTAACTTTTAAAAAGCGGAGCTTTCTGAGGAAATACATGCGCTGGTTGGCTTTCTTGTATACATATGTTACATGCGCATGCCAGTTAAGCAATGAATCAATAGTAATGCCAAGATATTTGGCCTCTGTGACAATTTCAACCTCTTCATTGTTGATAGTAAGAGGGCAAACAGGATCGTTGTTATTTTTCCTAAAGTCAAAAACAAGCTCTTTTGTTTTCTTAACATTCAGTAGAAGATAGTTGTTATTACACCAACAATGAAAGGATTGTACAATGTTAGAATATTCGTGGCCAGAGTTAGGTAAAAGGCCTAAAATAGCAGAGTCGTCGGCAAATTTAAGAAGGTAAACGTTGTTGTGTGTCACAGTGAAATCATTTGTATACAATGTATACAAGGCAGGTGACAGCACGCAGCCTTGTGGCGCTCCTGTGTTTGTTGTGAGTAATTTGGAAAATGTGTTGTTTATATCCACAAACTGGCTTCTCTGTGTTAGAATCAAAATATGCCCCCTCCTCCCCCGCCCCTCAAAGACGCATTTTACAGAACCCAGTGTTAGAAACAAACAAGAAAATTATACAATCAATTTTAGAAGAATAAAATGAATTATTATTACTACTATCTGCATTGAATTCAGAATTAAATGTATCTGCATGCTGAGATTTTATACAGTAACTCACAAAGACTAGATAGATAATACAAACATTGTACCTGGGGGTCTGACACCATGGACGTCCAGGAGATCTGACACGTAAGCATTGGGGACTGTACAGCTTTTGTACTTGACAAGCGATAATTAATCAAACTATAGAGAAAGGCACTTCAGCATTTAATTGTATGCTACTCGAGCTTCACACCTTGATTTTTTTTTATTATTTCGTCCTGGGGTCCCAAGTAATTGATTTACTGTTTTAGCAGAGTCAACTGGGATAAAAAAATAAAGTCCATGAAGTGTATATAAAGTTGTTTTTTTTTTGTCCACAGTGTTTACCAAAATATGTTATAGAATCGTTTTTGGGAGATCGCAAATAACGAAACGGAAAACCCGTGGCTCCAACAAAGACATCCATGTGATCTATGACATATTTTAAGGCTTTTCTTAACGCTGATGTCTCTAGCCCAATGTGAGGAAATTCTCGGCAAAGTACAAGCTAATTATGTTTGAAAAAATTAATTGTTGAATCAACATGATTTATGTGTCATTTGAACTCTAAAAACATCCGGCAATAATGTAATGTGAGGTTGGTTCTGAGAAGACCGGACTATGTCAAAAATGTCAAATTTAGTTTTTGTTTCATCTAATAATTCATTCATTTTTGAGTACACATAATAATATCATTATCAAGTTTCATCTTATGGCAACAATAGATCGTGAATTACGTCCCTTTGAAGTGACCCCCCCCTCCCTCCTCCAAATGTTTGTCAAATTCAGATTTAAAAAAATCAGTTCCCCAAGATGTTTTGGCCAGATGTTTAAAATACATGTCATTCAATTCGATGAACAGGAAAATTAAAATAACACATGAATTCATTGACTATCCAGAGTTTTGTCCCCTGGCGCAAGGCACTCTTTCCTGGAGCGGCGCACGAAATTAGAGGCCAATCTGTCCCCTTTGCTTTCAATAGGCGCATTAAAACAATATGTAATAATGTGGGCGCAAGTGTGATAGTGTGTGTGTGTGTGTGTGTGTATGTGTGTGTGTGTGTGTACGCCCGAGCGTGTGTGTGAGATGCTATGGTTTTGCTTTGAATAAGCTCAAGAAAATAATACGTAATGGGTTCTAGTTTCTCTCTCTCTCTTTCTCTCTTTCTCTCTCTCTCTCTCTCTTTCTCTCACACACACACACACAAACGCAAGCGCGCACACTAACACACATATATAGCCACACACAGAGTGAAGTTACGTGAAGTGAACAAAACCCCAAACACACACGCGTGGGGCACGGCTAGTGTAGAAATAATAGAAAAGGCAAAATAGAACACAATAATTTACTGCCAATTAATCTTGACAAATTAGTGCTGGTTGTTCTTTTCCCTTTGTTTAGTGGAATAGCTGTCTGGGTTTAGCTCCTCACATGTAAGGCGGGCATCAATTGCTTATACCACTCTTGCATTCTGATAAAGGCAGACACTGCTCACGTCACTCTCTGACAAATGGAATAGTCGGTGTATAGATCCTCTCTGGCCATGGTGCTGCAGCAAGAAATCTAATTTGTTTGTAGTCAAGCTGACAACTTCATGTGCTGCTAGGCTGTGCAGGAAAGGTCGAACTTGCAACAAAATTCTCTTCTCTGTCTCCAAACTGGGAGCTCAGCAGCATTCACGGAGTGGAGAAAACGTGGGATGAAAATATATCTGTCCGGCTCATCAGTTAATAGATTTACTGGCTGTTGATTTGGTCACTCATCATACATTTGGTGTTCATGTTCATTTTCTACATGAATTAAATTATAAACAAAAGTTTAAATTGTTGGCTTTGAATCATTTAGCTGGTGGTGGTGAAGTACAATGACATGTAGGCAACGCTTGTGGTAATGATGATGGAGCTGATGGCGAGTGTAGTAGTGGTTATAAAGAACATCATTACATTCTTCCTCCAAGATGGTCATAAGGAAGATAAAATCTAGACCAAATAAGTTAGATTTTTTCCCAATGGAGTGCGTCCCATCTCCTTACAGAATCTGATACGAGCAAATGGTTGGTGTAATCCTTCTCCTGCTCTTCTTTCTTTTTTCTCTCACTCTTCCACTGTTACCCGTCCAGTACCTTTGCTGTCACCCATACATTCCATGTCATCACACACCTTGTCCACAGTAATACAATTGTTACATTTACTTTTACTTTTTCCCGTGCCAACAACTAACAAGAAACAGGCAACGACTTAAACTTGTGTAAACACACATTATTATATTCAAATGTGTACAGCACTTAGAATTAGAAGGAGCTAACGAGGCATTCTTTTGTACTGAAGGCCAGTTCATCATTTCATGTCACGGCCAGTTTCAAGTGGAGTTGCCAGCTTTGTGTCTCTTCAGCACTGCCACCGGGTGGTTGTTGAGAAGATGTTCTTGTGAGGAGAATTGGGGGCAGAAAAGAAGTCAACACAGGATACAGGCATGAAGCGATCTCTAACCTCTCATTAGCTTCCACTCCTCCCCCCTCAATGACAAAATAATATAGTTTCTACTTGAGCGTGCCTCGTGTTCCACACTTTCTGGCCCGGGGTAGCGGTTCCCAGAACTTATTGACAGGAACCCGATGTAACTTTCCCTTAATACCCCCCCCCCCCTTTCCCCCAATCCACCCATCCCCTTCCCAAATAAAAAAAAAAAAAAAAAACAGCCTTTCACAGTTTGCCGGAGTGATTATTTACTGTTGTTGAAAGATGAGTTACTGAGTGATGGACATGATAAGTGACAGGGTTGTCGAGTGGATTACCCACTGATTACCCACGGAAAGGATTATTTGCTGGGTTGTCAAAAGAATTACATACTGGTCTAGAGGATTACTTACTAAGTTGACAAAAGGATTACTTACTTGTGTTGTCAAGAGGATTAGTTACTGAGTTGTCATAAGGTTTACTTATTGAGTTGCCGAAAGGATTACTTACTGAGTTATCAAAAGGACCACTTACTGAATTGCCGAAACGATTGCTTACTGAGTTACTGAAATGATTACTTACAGGGTTTTGAGAACAATGGTAGACAGTTCAACTTCAATCTCCGCTTACGACCGTTGACCTGATCTTTGACCTTTAACTTCATTTTTCGTTCCAGCCTTGGCTGACAATAACCTTCCGCTATCATCATCATGCAGTCTCCCATTTTCTTTAATAGGCTGTAGTAATAAATAAATAAATAAATAAATGAATAAATAAACAAACAAATAAATAGATCAATGTCTGTTTATGTTTATGCGTGTCTGTGGTTTATTTAGAAATAACAAGAGGTATAGGCCTAAAACCAATATAATTATATTCTGACTGAGCATCATAGTGCAGCAGCCAGTATACCACAACATGTCCATAAATGAGGGCAAATTGCCATCGGTACAAAATGAGAGATCATGGTCAGCAGAAAACAAAAATATGGATAGCAGTCTCAGATCGGTAACTGTTACTGACAGTCAAATTTGGCAAAATCGGTACTTTGATCGTTTGGCCAATTCGGTGTACCATACTTTTATGTCTTTGCGGAATGCTGCGATGCTATCGGGAAGGGGAGCAGGTCTATGTTCCTTCAGATCTATGTTCCCTCAATATTCCCTCAGGTCTATTGGTGTTTCTACAGGGGAGCCAACCTCGCCTCCAATACAGCTGAGGTGGGACGTAAAACGAGAATCAAAATACCAAACTTGTTATTTTATTCGTAGATATAAAAGCAATAAGCCAACCCAACAAATAAGATATAAAGATCAGAACATTTAATAACTCGTATTCTTCATTTAATTAATAAGAAAACAAGAAATAAAACACTGAATTTGAGAAAGCTCATGATATTGTTTTCTCCAATTATCAGTACCGTAGCTCAAACTTATTTGTTTTCAAAAGGATGTAATTAATACACGGACAAGCAAAAATAAGCAAACAAAAATAGAAAGAAACAACAATCGACAAAACAAAAACACCAAACGTGAAAAACCTACAACAAACAGGCAATAAACAAACAAGAATCTGGTCTTTGAATACACAAATTTCAATACAACCTTCCACTCATTACTGCTAAACAACTAGAAATTTGAATTAAGGCAGTTTTACACAGTAGCATATGTGTGAAGAACAAAACAAAAGCATTCCACTGTGATAAACAACAACAACAAAATTATGAACACGCAACAACAAACAAACACACAAACAAATGCGAAAATGAAACCTCGATAAAAAAAAAAACAAACCATATAATATACAACAACAACAAAAATGAGTAAAACAGAGAGATTTTAACAACAAAAGTTTAACCCGATTACAATTATTGCCATGCAAAAGAAAATGTCAGGTTGGCTCCCCTGTAGAAACACCAATAGACTTGAGGGAACATTGAGGGAACATAGACCTGAGAGAACATAGACCTGAGGGAAAATTGAGGGAACATAGAGCCGAATTGAGGGAACATAGACCTGAGGGAACATAGACCTGAGGGGGGTGCCGATCACGTCATTGTGCAGTTCAAGTTTAAAAAAGTCACAGAGGTGGCGCCTAAAGGCAATATTTACAATTGTTATCCATAGCTGATTTGAATTTATACCATTGAATTCAGCAATTTTCAACTAGCAGATAGCAAGTGATTTAAATCAACAAGTCGTCTCGTTGCTATGGAGACACCGCCATCATGAAATTTCTCATGACTGCAACACTTAATGACATTTCAGGACTTTGCACAAATAATAATATATTATAACAATGAACCTATAGATATATCCTGGCATATTGTCGTCACCACCTAAGCCCTTTCATATTTCTGGCGTATTTTCGAAAATAATTCATCAGGGAATATGAAATATAACACACTGACCCAAAAACGGAGCCCGCACACAAAATAATGATTTCATAATACATAGATTATTGAAAACTAGACCATAGTAGGCTATCAAAAGCCTTCTTGTAGTCGTCAAATATTAAGATAAATAAAAATAATTTAAATTTCGACCCATTACTTCCGATTGATGACAGCATGTATTTAAAATACTCATTTCGCTCTCCCTCATTTACGGTTTGGTGTTGAAAAGAGATTTTTGGCTCGTGGGTTCAGCATAATCTCTTACTTGTATTGGCCAGAGTTTTTTATTCACTCCGTGCGTTCCTCGCTCTCTGTTTTTAACTCTCATAACATGGTTCGATTGACACGTGATCGGCGGAACACTGGGATTGGCAGTTTGTAGGCTCTCATAACATGGTTCGATTGACACGTGATCAGCGGAACATTGGTATTGGCAGTCTGCAGGCATGGTGGTCAGTTAATCGTGTAGCAAAGGGTCTGGGGGTCCACAGGACCACCATCAGGAGACTGATGAGAGCGTTTTCATGCCACTGGAACTGTTGCCGATCACACGGACAGGTTGACCAAGGCTGACAACTGATCGATATTGTGGGACAGCACGTCGTGGAACCGTTTCGAACGGCATCTCAGACTGCTACCAACTTGCCCATTGGCAATAGAGTCTATCCTTAAACAGTGAGTCGGCACACGCGCTACTGACACCCCCCCCCCCCAATCTAACCATTCGGATTACGTCCCTTGGATGCACAAAGGTTCTTATTTATTGGATTACAGAGTTGAGCATCACAAACACACATGAAGTGCTTATCAATGTGCCAATTTTCTAAGAAATACATCCAGAACATATAAAGAAATACATCCAGAACATATAAAGAAATACATCCAGAACATATAAAGAAATACATCCAGAACATATAAAGAAATACATCCAGAACATATAAAGAAATATTACTCAGAAGTGTGTTTCTTTTATTGGGTCAGTATGGTATTATGATAATAATAATACATATATAAAAGTAGCCTATGATAACAAGATGGATATTTGCCATTTTATACCGCTAGTACACAACATGGGATTGGCGAAGAGCTCAAACCACGTCAAGTCAGTATAGTACAGAGATAGACAAAGGTATCCACACCAAATCTAAACCGTATCGCATACTTGGGTAACTGCGGCAAGCTGGTTTCAGTCACCTTCGCTAGTTTGTGTTAGTTTTTAGTGATCCCAATGCCTCCAAATGGTTAATTAGAAAGGGAAAAGGGGCCAAGAGACAATAAATTTGGTCTATTTGTGAATTCACTCGGCTGCACTTTCTAAAAAACACTAAAACTCAAGACTCATATTTTGGAGAAAAATTTGATTTGAGGTGCCGCCCCTCTCTTGGCCATTATTTTTGTCGACATGAAATTTAAAAAAAAGTTGTGCCCTGCCAGTACCACACACATTTCAAAGCTACATTGTGTCTTGTATCGATGGCGGGGTTGCCATCTCTTAACTGATCAAAAGTCTTGAGGGAGCTTTTTAAATTTGCAACCCCTAAATAGATAACTAAATTAATTAAAATAAGTAAATGGATAGATCATTAAATAGTTAAACATATAAATAAAGGATAAATAGATAAGCCCTTCTATCTTTTGACCAGCTTTCTATCACGACAATCCTGAGTATCGGACTTGCAAGAAGTCTTTTGTATCTCAGACTTTCAACTGAACTCTGTGTTGTCGGCTGTTCTTGAACCCTAACTTGGGTCAATTTTTTTAGCATCTGACGGTTTATTAGTTCGTTGTGGGCAGATGGTCCATTTCCTTAATCATGTTCTGTACTGTAATACGTATAATGTATAAATGACAAAGGAATAACATTTATACGTCTTGGAATATTCACCTTTATGCGATTCAAATATAAAGATGAGAATAATCATTAAAAAAAGAAAAAAAGAAAAAGATGATTTTAAATGACACGTTCGGTAATTTAAATATAGTAAAAATATCAATCTTGAGTAAAGTTGGTAAGATATGAAATTACTTTCATTCATGCACCTTAGGATACCTTGAGTAAAGTTGGTAAGATATGAAATTACTTTCATTCATGCACATTAGGATACCTTGAGTAAAGTTGGTAAGATATGAAATTACTTTCATTCATGCACCTTAGGATACCTTGAGTAAAGTTGGTAAGATATGAAATTACTTTCATTCATGCACCTTAGGATACCTTGAGTAAAGTTGGTAAGATATGAAATTACTTTCATTCATGCACCTTAGGATACCTTGAGTAAAGTTGGTAAGATATGAAATTACTTTCATTCATGCACCTTAGGATACCTTGAGTAAAGTTGGTAAGATATGAAATTACTTTCATTCATGCACCTTAGGATACCTTGAGTAAAGTTGGTAAGATATGAAATTACTTTCATTCATGCACCTTAGGATACCTTGAGTAAAGTTGGTAAGATATGAAATTACTTTCATTCATGCACCTTAGGATACCTTGAGTAAAGTTGGTAAGATATGAAATTACTTTCATTCATGCACCTTAGGATACCTTGAGTAAAGTTGGTAAGATACGAAATTACTTTCATTCATGCACCTTAGGATACCTTGAGTAAAGTTGGTAAGATATGAAATTACTTTCATTCATGCACCTTAGGATACCTTGAGTAAAGTTGGTAAGATATGAAATTACTTTCATTCATGCACCTTAGGATACCAATTTTTCCCATCCGATTTTTCCTCTTTCGTCATTGCCCTTTTTTTTGGTTTAATTTTTCTTTCACTCACATTGTTCTAATTTCATTAACTCTCTCTTACTCACACCTTAAAATGCACCATTGTTTGGTTGTTTATTTTATCGTCTGCTTATGCTTTGTTGAGCATCTGCTGTCGTCTTAAATGCGTGCAGGATATGCTCTCATGTCCTTTTAAATAATTTTTCTCAAATGACATTGAAAGTATAACATAGCTATAAGATCTTGGCTTTTTCCGTATTTAAATTTACTTTCACACATTTTTGAAATTAAAATAAGATGATTCATCTTGTCTAGCATTGTTTGGTCTATGTCTTGCTCCTTCTTTATTATGCCTAGCAAAATGTCTGTTATTTTCAGTTCTATCTTTCTTCCTATTCATGCATTAATTATACATACAACTTCATTCCAGATGGGTATGACCGCGTGGCAGGCCACAAAAAAGTGTTCAATATAATCCTTCTCCTTACAGTTGCAGTGTGAGCACAGCTCACTGTCTCTAATATTCATTTTATGGAGGAGTATGGACTGTCAAGATTCGAGTTAAGTAAGGTCTTGGGGATCTAGCGCATTCGACTAATCGAAAGGCCACTCACACTCGTCCAGGCACAATCATAATAATTAATAACACACTTGTTGAATATATATATATCAGGCCTGAAGGGCCATACTACTTTATTACTACTGATACACTAGATAGGATTGCAGATACAATAAATACGTTGCAGATACAATAAATAGGATTGCCGATACAATAATATGTTTGCAGATACAATAGATAGGATTGCATTAATTAGTGGCTACATCAAAACCCCATTGTGGGAACTCCAGCTTGTCGCTGAACTTATTAACTGTAATTCAAGAGTTCTAATCTCACATGGGATACAACTAAGGCATTCAATATAACATGAGACACAATCTCTACGTACTATTTCTATAAAAGATTATTTCCTATGAATGACTTCAATATTTCTTTCTTTCCATACACACTATCATTCTACACTGTATTAATCCCTGTCTCTATTGTGAGGATTGCCAGGTGGCTTCCTACTACTCAGCCTCCGTCACTGGCTGATCTAGTAATTCCTGTGGACTTATGGATTGCCTACCATATAAAGATCCAAAGGACACGGTTCGCACTTTTGGCCTAGTGCGACGAGGCGTGTATATCAATTCTCTGGATGACGACACGGTCACTCCACTTCGACTTCACTTGTATCTATTCTGTTCTACGCTCAACTCCTACTGTCAGGCCCTGGAGCTCGAGCCGAGAGGAACCTCACTGGATCGAATGATTTCCACAGCCGTTCTCTGGTTAAACAATGGCGACTTAAGCTTATATACCTCCAGCCAAACCCCGTGAAAGTTTCTTGTCTCACCTTCCGAAATCATGCCGGGTTCACGTGCCCCGTGTCTTGCCTACACAACTCACCGCCTTAGGGCGTGAGTCCACTAACCTATAAAATCCCACCATTTTATTCTAAGGGTTGGATCACCCTAACACTACTCACTGGATCCCCAAAATGAGATCATGACATGGACGTTGGATAAATATTATGTAGTATTTTCCATTGTAGAACTTTTAATCGGCTTTCTGAGCATATATTTTTCGCCATTGTCCAGTACTGTTCGTTGATTTCTATTTTGAGTTTCTTTTTCCAAAATGCCAGAATATGTGGTGGAGAGCAAATATTGCCTAATTTTCTACAATAATCTATCCACCACTGCCAAACCGACTGGTGTCATGAGCAGAATAGGACTGAAAATGTAGTATCAGGTCGCGCTGGGTCGGTGAGTTGTTTATTCACCGAGACGTCGCGTCTTTGGTCTTGACTTATTCTCGTGAATAGAAAGTATTGAGTGGGGATGTGTTGGATGGGGGAACTAGAAATTACGAAGCCGTTTTGTAAGTCCGTGATTAGTAACAGTAGAGTAGGCTGAAGCAGGGTGTTGTTTTCATAGAGACGCTTTTCGTCTGGTGATTGACCTTGGGTTCAGGCGTGCAGACAGAGGGAGCACGAGTAAAAATGTTTTGCAGAGTCATCTCGCCACTAGAAATTTACAGACGTGGTAGGATTGAGTTCGGATGCGCCGACCAATGAAAAGAAGGGGTGATTGGTCTAGTGTAGGAATTTGGCCGGTAGAGGGGCATGGTAAATAATCGGCTCGAGAGCTCTGTGAGTCAGACGCACGCAAGATCAGCATTCTGCTTGTGAGGCGTTCTCGGCAGTCATCTGTCCTGAGCGGGAGAGAATACGAAGACAGACAGTCTGATGATACTGTACTTGACGAGGGAGCTAATGATAGAGAGAGAGCTAGCCCATGTTCCTCTGAGCCGGACCATCAGTGTGCACAAAGCGAGCATTGGATTTCTCGGTCATATTTTGACCGAGATAGTGGTATGACTCTTTATTCACCATAATGTCTACCAGAAATGTTCATCAGAAGTTTTCACCTGAATTGTAGAACATGTGTTCCAGGACCTGCCACCTGAGCAGAGTCATTTATCATAATAGACCTTTTGTAATTGAATTTAGTGTCTTAGGGAGTGGAAGGAATTAACAGTTGTCTATCTTTAGTTTTTAAGTAATTAGCAGAGTAGAATTGTGTTTCTTAAGTTTGGTAAAGTGCCAGGACCATTTGCTATACATCGAGATTGTGATGCCACAATTCCTATAGGTCCTGGATGAAATTGAATTTATAAAGCTTATCCACTTAAATACGTGGAGTGAATTACTAACTGCAGTGAGGATTTTATTTATGTGAAATTAATTATATTTTATATGCAGTTGCTCTGGAATTTCCCACCTTATTGTTTATTTGAAGAATATATGATAATATTGTTGCGGCCCTGCGGGCCTGACCTAAACAAAATTACTCTTGTTTTTTAGTATTTTGCTTGTGTGTGTGTGGTGTGCTTGTCCGAGTGTGAGTTGTTCCTCCCGTAGTCGAATGCTCTAACTCACCTCGTGACAACTGGAACACCAAACTCAGGACCCCCCTTACAGGGCCACGTGACAGCTTTCCTGTACCTTGTCAAGTGCTCTTGAATTGTACACATATAATGATATTGCAGCTTCCGACGATGACAATACTATATTTTTTTCTTTATTCGTTTCTTTTATTTACAGTAATTTTAAAACCCACAACGGTTCTGTTCATCAGTTTCTCTCAGACGAGAAAATGCAGTGTTTTACTCTATGCTATTTTCAAAAGACTTACTCACATATTTTCTTCTCAAACTGGGGCGTTCTCCCCACAGGATCCAACTTTCTGACGAGGTCATACTCAGCTTCGAACTCATCTTCGCATTTCATTTCTTCCATGAACACTTTAGTGCTTTGGTTACATGGAGTCACGTTTAGCCAGTTAATGCTTTTAACGTCAACTAAAATGGAATTTGAGTAAATAGTACACGAGACTCAGAATACTTGTACTAAGTCTCGGATAATACTAACTAAAGATACCGGTACTATACAAAATATGAAGAGACAGCTGAGCTATCGCTTTTAGCGTGCACACATTTCGCACCGCCACGTGGACAGAGCCATATTTAACAAAGCCAAATAGGGAAAATACTGAATTTTGTTCACTGTTCAGATATCTCTGTAGGCCTTGATTGACGTCACTTATTTTGTAATTTTAACTTCAATCGCTGTGGGAAAACTCAGGCTATATTTTCTTCTTTTTAGTCGCAGTAGCACTGTAACAAATCCGCACCATTAATTTTTCATTATATATGTGTGTGTGCCTGGAGAAAGGTCCCAGTTGTCGCAAATTTTGGAATTTGAGATAAGGGCATATTCTTCTAGAAAATTCAATGCTGAACACGCTGCTTTAAAAAATTTTTCCAATATCTTAAGTAGTTTTGAAGATATGAAACATTTTGTAAGACAGGGGGCAAAAACAAACTTTTGAGAAAAACAGCTTTAACAGCTCTCTCCCATGACAGACTTTTTGGATATTGTTGGGGGAGCGTAGTTTTATTATAAAGGCAACTAGGGAAACTACTGAGTTGTGTTCACTGCTCAGCTTTAGCTTTCTATGTAAAATACTACTGCGCTCTCTGTCTTCTTTTTCTTTTTGTCTTTGTTCCTGTTCCCTCTCTCTTTCTCGTTCGCGTTCCGCGGCTTTCTCGGCTCTTTCTGCGGCATGCTCCTCTCTAGCTAGGTCTTGGTCTTCTTTTAGTCTACTTTCGCACCAAGAATCCAGCTGGTCCTCGGGTATGCCTAACATCTTCGCTGAATTTATATAGGAAGTGTAATCGGCCATTATGATTAGTTACACTCACAATAGGTCTCTACAGGAGATCTATGAATGTTAGTGGACAGGTATCCGGATAAATTCACGCAATAACCCGTCTGGCAGTGTACTATGTTACCACTGTAGTATTTATGTTAATGTTCAGGCCAGAGTTTTCTGCTATTGTATGACAGTACACAATACAGCCTGCTACTGTCACCCCCACTGTCTTGTGGGTCATCTCGGGAGAGAGGAAGACTAGGGGAAGGTAACCCTGAATACAAATACCACACTGCCTTGTGTGTTGCTATGATAGCAAAGGCTATGGGAGTAAACCCAGACAGAAAATCAGGAGTGGAGACCCGAAGGTGGTTGTCAGGGAGAACTGCATCAAACTGGCTTCCAGCATCTCCTGCGGCCGGACTAGTTCCAAATGTATTGACCTGGTCTCTCCCTTGGGTTTAACTAGAATGGCAGAGAGAGGGGTGGTGCCTCTGGGCAAAGCACCATCTCTTAAAAATAGCCCAGGCAAGGCAGCAAAACGAGGAGGCGTTTGCTCGGGCTTGGCAAGCGTCTGTCTCTGCTCTATAAGCCCACCCATTTCCGATTTGGAGAGGACACTCCAGCCATCCGTTACGGATGGGCACAACACGGGAGGTGGCAGTTACCGGTGATAAGCTCAATCCATTTGGCGTACGGATGAGCGCCAGGGGTCCCCTCTGTCGGTGGGAGCGGCTTTTCAGCTGCATTGATCAACTACCGCCCGCCGTAACCTGGGCAGCCCCCAGGCAGTTGGGTGTTGTTCCGCCACGTCAGCCTGCTTCATAAGGTGGTTGGAGCTAGCCCAAAAGTCAAAAAGCTGACATAAAGTGTGCACCTGGCAAAAACAGAAAAATACTAAAACTTGGTACCTGGAACGTCAGAACAATGCGCCCAGGCTTGCAACAGCAAGATCTCACTGATATTGACTCCATCAGGAAATCCCAAATTATTGATCGAGAACTTCAGCTACTAAACATCGACATCGCTGCCCTTCAAGAAACTCGACTTCCCGGCTCCGGGTCAGTCAAAGAAGAAAACTACACCTTCTTCTGGCAGGGCCTTAGCAGCGAACAGCCGAGAATCCACGGCGTGGGCTTCGCCGTAAAAAACTCCCTTATCAATTCGATCGCAACTCCAATTGGAGTGTCAGAACGCATCATGACACTCAGACTGAACACCCGGTCTGGTTTTACCAACATTATCTGTGTCTATGCCCCAACACTTACCTCCTCTGACGAAACCAAAGACATTTTCAACGAGGCATTGCAGAGGACTCTCCACAACATCCCTCTCACCGAAGGCCTGCTAATTCTGGGTGACTTTAACGCTCGAGTGGGAGCAGATCACTCCGCATGGCCAAAGTGCATTGGGCACTTCGGCATTGGCAACATCAACGAAAACGGGCAACGCCTTCTGGAGCTATGCTCCGTAAACTCATTATGTGTTACAAACACCTACTTTGACCTTAAGAGATGCCAAAGAACATCATGGCGCCATCCCAGGTCTGGCCATTGGCATCAATTAGATCTTATTCTCTCAGGGAGGAAGAGTTTGGGCTGTATAAAAATAACTCGTTCCCTCCACAGTGCCTACTGTGACACCGACCATGCACTGGTAGTCAGCAAAATCAAAATTTCGGCCAAGAAAATATACAGATCAAAAGCCCCTTCAATCCCTAAGATCAATGTAACAGCAATCAGAGATGAATCAAATAGAAAGTCATTTGAAAAGTTATTTGCTGAAAGCATGGATAATGTCAGCCAATGTGACTCGGTAGATGAAACATGGAACACTCTCAGTTCAAAAATTCATGACTGTGCCATCAAGTCTTTTGGACAGCATAAAGTTTCAAACAACGACTGGGTAGCCCAGAACAGCGAAATTCTCCTACCTCTCATTGAGCAAAAGAAATCTGCTTTCAATGAGTATAACAAAAATTGCAATCAGAGTACAAAAACTTGTTTGAAAAATGCAAAAGCTAAACTTCAGCTGGAGGTAAGACGTTGCGCCAACAAATACTGGACAGACTTGTGTAACAGCATACAAGAGGCAAATGAAAAGGGAGATATGAAAACCGCCTTTAGTCAGATGAAAGGCTCTTGGGCCAATCATCACCAAAAGCGCCCCACTTAAGTCTGTAAATGGTGAACCCATCACAGATAAAAATGAACAACTGAATAGGTGGGTAGAGCATTACTCTCTGTTGTATTCAACTGAGAAAAATATTCCACCAGATTTTGAGGAACACCTCCAAAAACTGCCAATAATGGCCGAACTTGACGCTGAACCTTCCTTAGTCGAGCTTTCCAATGCAATCGACCACCTGTCTGCTGGAAAAGCCACAGGAAGTGACAACATTCCTGCAGAGGTATTAAAAGACCTAAAAGGCCCACTATTACCACACCTGTATAAACTGTTACTGCAGTGTTGGAAAGAAGGCGTGATACCACATGATATGAGAGACGCCAAAATTGTCACACTTTACAAGAACAAAGGAGACAAAGGCGACTGCAACAACTATCGAGGCATATCCCTCCTCAGCATTACTGGAAAGGCTTTTGCTCGCGTCATCCTCTGCCGCCTTCAACAACTGGCGGAAAAAGTCTTACCAGAAACACAATGTGGCTTTCGAAGCAAACGATCAACTATTGACATGATATTTGCACTTCGGCAAATCCAAGAAAAATGTAAAGAACAAAACAGGCCGCTTATAACATGCTTTGTGGACCTAACAAAGGCTTTCGACACCGTAAGCCGATCTGGCCTGTATGCAGTCCTTAAATCCATAGGCTGTCCACCAACATTGCTAAAACTTATTGCATCCTTCCACACTGACATGAGGGCATGTGTCAACTTTGAGGGCTGCACATCCAATTCATTTGCTGTAAACAGCGGTGTGAAGCAGGGATGTGTTCTTGCTCCTACCTTATTTGGTATATATTTTGCAGCCCTACTCAAGAATGCCTTTGGTCAATGTTCAGGTGGAGTACTTATTAACACCAGAGTGGACGGCTCCATTTTTAATGTTGCCAGACTAAAAGCAAAATCTCGTACAGAGCATATTATGTTACAAGAGCTCCTCTTCGCAGATGATGCTGCAATCGTGGCCCACGATGAAACCACGCTCCAGGCTCTCATCAATAGCCTTGCCAAAGCCTGTGACAAATTCATGCTAAAGATCAGTGTCTCAAAAACTGTAGTTTTGACACAAGGCTTGAGAAACCCCAACCCAATCATGCTGAATGGCTCTCCTCTGGAGCAAGTGGGAAAATTCTGCTACCTAGGCTCAACCATCAGTGGTAGCACAGACATAACAACTGAAATAAATGCCAGAATAGGAAAGGCGGCCACAGCTTTTGGCAAACTCTCAAAAAGGGTGTGGAACAATAGCAAGCTGACCATCAAAACAAAGGTACTCGTGTACCAAACTTGCGTCCTAAGCACCCTGCTGTATGGCTCAGAGACATGGACCACCTACTCCAAACATGAAAGATCCCTCAACTCCTTCCACCTGCGCTGCCTACGCAAAATTCTCAAGATCAAGTGGCAAGACAGGATCTCAAATATCGAAGTTCTGAGCCGAGCCAACATTCCATCAACTCAGGCTCTCCTAGGCAAAAAAAGACTGCGGTGGCTTGGACATCTCCACCGTATGGAAAATGATCGCATCCCCAGACAAATTCTCTACGGGGAACTTGCTACTGGCAACCGACCCAGAGGTAGGCCACATCTGCGATTCAAAGACACGTGCAAGGTCACGATGAAAGCATTCAACATCGACCCCAGTGAATGGGAGAACCTTGCAAATGATCGAAGCAGATGGAGACAAAAATTGCGCAGTGGCACGCTCGCAATAGGCTTCAAGGCAAAAGAAACATACCTGACAAAACGACAGAGGCGGAATGAAAACACTCGCCAAAGTGAACCCAAAAGACTGACCTGCAATCACTGCCATCGCACTCTCGGGTCAAACATTGGTAGAATAAGCCACGAGAGAAGCTGTCAGTCAAAGTGAAAGTGAATATTCTAGCTGCTAAGACCGTCTGTAAAGACGCTAAAGGCCATATATTTATGTTAATCCGATACGCGATAAAAAATATTTAACGTATTAACTCCGCGATTATTAATCCCTGAGGCAATTTGCACTCGTCGGGTCGACGTCACTAGTAGACGACAAAATACAAACAATTTTCCTTCTTCAATGAAATCGCAGTGTCCTTACTGTTATCACTGCCGATGTAAAATATAATTACATGTGAATCAACGAATATTTGATCGTGGATTAATATTTTTAGCTATTTTTCTATAGCTCTAGTATAATTGCAATTGCAAAGTAACTTCATTACCTGAAGTTCTCTTTAAAGAACAATAACTTCAGTAATTATATACTGGATATTCAAGGCAGGTGCACAACTGCACTTGAATGGGGAATCAATATTCCCAATATATATATATATATATTCCGGCGTATCAGCCTTATACGTCACAATAACCAGATAAACTTAATCAATGTGTCAATGTAGACAAATGACTCACACGGGCATTATATTAAACAAAGGAATGTACCAACACCATAATGATAAAGGTCTAATGAAGAAAAATACAGCAAACACGACGCTAGACAAACAAGAAAAGACGAACAACAACAAACCCTACAGTCTGAATATAATTACAGATAGGTAGAAGAGAACAGGAGAGACGCCTTCCAAAGAGACGAGGAAGATGTGAACGCCACAATCTAAACAAATATACAGGTCTCTAATAAAGTCTATTCTCGCGAATGCGAATCCCCACTGTTTTAATCACCACTGGTTGTTGCGAGACCGCAGAAGTTGTCGTCGAAACGGCAAAGTCTGTGACCAAGCCACCACTTTGGCACAGAGGACACGCACACGTAAGAACCCTCGCCGACCTCCCGCAGTTCTAACAAAGAAGAAAAGTATAAAGAGCCGGTAAAACACGAGGAGGAACACTCAACTCCTCAGACGCAGACAAAATTTTTGGATGGAATCACTTAACTTTCAAGGAACTGAGTGCAAATTCCTTTAGCCTTTGCATACACCACAGTCAGTCTTTTTTGTCTTTCACCGTTCCAAGTTCTGTTGTTCTGTTATGTAGTCTCCCTGGCCTCGGTCGTCGGGTCAATGGAAGAGCAGCGACATATGTGGAAGTATAATTAAACAAAGCAGTATACAAAACTAAATAATAAGTAATTTTAAACTAGCTCAACGTGTGACACCACGTGAGCGAGGGATCTGAAAAGAACACAAATTTAATGCAAACAAAGAGAAAAGGTGAATATAATCTAACGAATTTAAGAAATTAAAGATTAAGAAATTTGGTAAGTCCCCTCCAGTGTCGCGATGTGGGTTAGATGGGGAAGATTCGACTGACGCTCTTTCGAGGTCCGCTCCCACAATCGACGAACACACAAAAAAAAAATACTTGCATTCTAAAAATTAAATAAATCAATGGCTTTGATTTTTAGCAGAACTGTAGGGCAGTTTAATTACATGTAATTAATGTAACAAATATAAATATAAATATAAATTCAATTCAAAGGCAACTGAATCTAACTAATGGAACTAAAGCTTTCTATAAAAACTACTTATTCAATCTAACTATTTGCAGTTCATATGAAGTTAAATGCCAAATGGAATCCGCGCACGTGGCGACGGACAGTACAATTTAAATTCTATTATTCCAACGAGACATATGATATTAACATTTCCTCTATACACGCCATGGAGAATGCTTGTACAACCATGCGTTGTCCGGCGGTAGCTCTGAAACTGTCTTCAAAAGTAGGTGGAACGTTTCGCTTCCATTATTACAGATTAGTTTTTGACTCTTACCATGCGGCATTTATAACATCACTCTGTTCTTGACACACGGACCGTGTACAGTACAGCAGTGTTTTCGTGCACGGTCACGGGCCGTGTATAGTAAAGCAGCCTTTTTATGCACGGTCACTGACTGTGTACATTATAGCGGCATTTTTATGCACGGTAATGGACCGTGTATAGCACAGTGTGTTTTTATGCACGGTCACTTTCACTGTTTATATTTTTCCTATGAATCTATGCACGGCCACCACCATGCGCTTTATCTTTATTGTTTTTGGCACAGCACCGTCGATACAAATTTAAACGATAGACTGTTATTGTTAATTGTTATGATAATCAAACGTATGTGCAGTTGTGGTTTCAGTCTCTGGATTGTTAGTTTACCGCATAGGCCTAATACCAAAAATCACAAAAAGCCTTGAAAACTAATTTTAAGAACGTGTCACACACCCATATCACAAAATTTAAGAACCTCTTATCATCGCACTCACCCAGTGGTGTCAATAAGTTGTAGGAAAATCCACAAGTGAAAAGTGAAGCATCAGCTTCTTTTCAAAACGCTGAAAAAAGATTTAAAAATTGTTTTCCCCCAAATTTGAGGTAGTATTAGGTAACTGTTCTGTTCCACATTTTTATTTTCAGAAAATTCAGGATTTGAAACGCCCGTGTTTGTTAAAAAAAAAATTGTATCAGATTTAGTCCCATTTTCTCGGTTCTCTGAGCTGTCCATTAAAATTTGATGTAGCCAAACTGCATGTATGTGCCCACTGGAATAGATTGCATGGATTTATCCTTACTGTTATTGCTCAATATTTTGCAGCACTGGCAATTATTTCTATTGGCCGCTGTTAAATTATGGGCATTTCTTCCCATCCACACCCCCCTCTGCCATAATTGTAAAACAAAACAAAAAAAAAACCACCACTTTCCAGTAACCATTTTGTCTCAAAAGATCCTTTTGAATAAGTTTGTTTAACCTTTTTTCAGATGGCACGTCTCTAAGGTGTAGATTTACAAAATGAAACTTAACGGTCACTAAAAAAATGGAGTTACGATGGTCTTATTTGTACCGCAAAATACTGAGAGAAACCGCAATCTTCCACAATTTTGTGACATACAAAACAATGAAACAGAATGTCTCTAACTCACAAATTAAATGACAATACATGTACATAAAATAAGATAAGAATAATAAGATATATTGTATAACTTTATTATCCTGTTGTCAGGAAATCTGTTGACACATCATCAGTAACACTTTTTTAACAGTACATTAACTATAATATCAGAAGCACACAGGTCTCTAACTCATACCGCATGCATGCACATTACTCACTCAACATTACCAGCAAAAAAGAACATTACACACTGTCAGAACAATAGATTTGGAAAACTCACAACAGCATACCAAATTAGGAAACACTACTGCTTCAAATGACGGATGGCAAACAAAGATCACTTACAGTGCTCTCTGTTTGTTTTTAAATATAGTAATCGTCCACTAGATTGGGATCAGACTATCTGATGTGATAGAACAGGGGATGGGAACAGTCATTTAGAATTGATTTCAATTTCTGAATAACTCATCAAAGTTCATAAATTCACCGTTACTTAGACAGCAAAGCTTTTTTTGATAATAGAAGTGTTAATTGACCTTCTGTAGACCTACTATCGTACAAGGGAAAGAACTTTGAGCCAAACGTTTTAGAATTAGATCTATCTCTTATCTGTTGTGTGAATTCTCACTGTAAAATATGCGTTGATAATGAGAGAGAGAAGCTGTGGTCTGGCAACTTTTCATCACAAGCCAAAATGAACGATTCCATTCTAGACACTACACTCTTCTAGTCGAAACCCAATTGGATCTTCTCTCTCCTTTTCTCATCGTCTCATATAGATTTCATTCAAGGTGACAATACAAATTGCAGCAGGAAAACTCGAAGTTGCTAAAACAATTTCATGTCTCTAACTCGATTGGCCGGTGAATGAAGAAGGTGCAGAACAAAATGATTGTCCGTTACCCGGTCGAATCCAACCTCGATCCATTGTAAATAAAAAAAAAATCACCCATGGAGATGTGCCCACTTCTAAATAGTGACGAATGATAAGGGAGGTGATTGGCAGACGTGGCGGTCCGCGATGACCCATCGCTGGCTGCATCACAGCTGGGATCCTAGCACGCCCCCAGATAGTGACTAATAATAAGCAAGGCGATTGGCGGACTTGGCGGTCCACAATTTTTCATAGTCTCTTTCTGGCATAGTCACATTTTCTCAGGGCCGGCCTCAATAACATTTTCACACCTTTCAGATAAATTTGTTTATGTCGCTGCCGCCTTTTGCATACCTGTTAGACAACGGTTACACCATCGATTTAGCTTTACAAAAGCAAGCCGAATCAATTTCTACCGTGTTTTATCTATTGCTCTGATTTCTGTTTTTTGTTAGTAAGTGTGTGATGTGATCAGAGATTATTACCTCTGAATAACAAACAAGTGGGAAAATATACATAAAATAATGTCAAAGAATACGCCAGAGAACACTAAAATGTCGTAGAGCAGCTATAAAAAGGATATAAATATTTTTGATTATCTCTGTTTTGCGAAGAAGCCCATCAATTTGAATGGCATCTCATCTTGCAGTAAACAGCGCATTCATAACATCTATACTCACACCATCACCTCGGTATGGTGTCAAGGTACCTGACAGCAATACTTAAAACACGATTTATTTGTGATGATGGACTGAAAGAATGAAGCGGGAGGGGTAGTAGTAGTCTGCCTGAGTGTGTACACCACAAGGGACGTGATCAAATAAGATAAAAATCACGTTTTATTCCGTTATAAAACTCATTTTCACAAAACCTAACACTAAAAAGACACCCACACATCTTAAGTGTTATTACACGTACATGAACATGTCAAAGCTCAGTAATAGGCATAGCACATGAATTAACAGGACATCTGGCGCTGACCTAGTTAGAGTGCATTCTTGAGATAAATGGCAGATGTTAAAAACAATCTTCTATATCAGTAGTTCTCCACCTTTTTCAGATAATCGCCCTTTTCTGTCAGCACCCCCTCCCCAATCTTTACTCCCACCCTGCAACCAAAGTGCACGGACTAGACATAAATTATTTAAGGTTTTCGAAGTTTTTTTGACAACTCTTGATTTACTGATTATTGAGATATAAGTAAAAATAGAAAATATTCTTCATTATTTCCATCAACAATTGCTTGCTTCAGTTCATAAAACCCATGTACATGTACTGTTAATATGTCGGTGACTTTCCCGCAGTTGGTATGCTGTGGTCAGGTATGTAGTGTCGTGTTTGTGATCAGGCAGATCGTTTCTGTCACATATGAACCTTTTTTTTCGAGATGTATTTGTGCTAGACTAGATCCCTGTTGTACAAAATAGGAAAAAAAACTATGGGGAAAAGGCCACTAGAGGGAGAATGATTGTCCTTCCAGAGGGAAGAACAGATGTTCTGATGTTTTAGCTTGAAAACTTTGTAGCTCTCTTGCTTGAAAATGACTTGACCCCGATTAAATGCTGGAAATCTAGCAATTCTTCTTGCAAACGCCTAGGCGCCAAGGTGCATCGTCACCACTTTGGTTCATAATCCACCCAGGGACACACAGATCTCGGAGGTCTTAAAATCGTTTGTGCATGTCTTTGCCAAGTTGAGAGAAGTCAGCGATTCGCCCCCATTTTCCAAAAAAATCCATTTCAATTTAGAAATACGACAGGAGATACTTTGCCTCAACTAGATTGTCTTATTAAAGTTCACTTCATTAAACTTGGAAGAAATTGGTAACATGCAGGCAGCTTCTGTATTCTCTCTCCAGGCTGAAATGTTGAGTCTTAATGCTTAAAAATATTTTTAAAATCCGCACTGATTCAAACAGCTCCAGAAAGCGTCGGAGTCAGTTACTCATTGACAAGCAGCGGACCTAGAGAAGAAATCTCTCAGATCTTTCAGCTTTCTCAATATGGACGGCAAGAAGGCCAGAAACCTCCAGTTTTATGAAATCTATGAAGCTCTGATGACATCCCATCATTGACAGGTGCTTCATCTGTTGCAAACTGAAATGAATATTGGTCATCGTATGGCTTTTCTCTCTGAAGTAATCCTTCACCTACTAACATTTAGACCTAATAGGAATTTGCTGAAAGGTCAAGAAAATCGACAAGCATGTACTTGACAGAAATTTTTTTTCTAATAATGGAAATAAAATTAAATATGGTTCTACCCTAAAAAGAAGCGAAATTATGGTCAAGATATTGTGCAGGAAAATCTAGTCAGGAAAATATTAATTCGACCCTCACGTTTTCGCCACCTCCCCCTCCATCGCTCCTTTCGTCGTTTTCGCCCCTCAACCCGTCGCCAATTTTGTCGTTCCCCCTTTCCCAATGCGTCTCAAAATCATCCGGGGGGGGGGGGGTTTAATATCCCCCCCCGTTGAAAACCACTGTTCCACATCTCTCTATGTTTGCCCGATGGCCTAATGTGTGTTTACTCTATTGTACTTGAATAATCAAGGAATTTGATGGAACAAGGGATTAGAATTGTATAATTATTATTTATTATAAATTGCTCTAAACAAGAATTTCAGTACAGTTGGTGAAAACTTAAAAAAATACTGCATCATTCTGTCATGTACCTGTTTTCTTGATGATTGTGTTGTTAACTTTGCTCCTGTCACGTTCTCCGACATTGCCCCCCCCCCCACCCCCACCATGCTATAATACAATACATTATTATGCTTTCGATGGCGACTTTATACAACAAGAGAAATGGTAAGGATTTCAACGTGTGTACAAAATGATTTGCAACTTTATTCAAAAATACTTTGTTCTATTTTATTAATTCACACCAACCACGCCAAATTCCATCACGTACTGAATGTAAATGTCATACTGTTTGCAGTACTGAGTAGCCAGTCGAGATTCAAAACTGAGTCATATCCTGGATTTGATTGTCCTTCCAGCACTAGTGTATCTAATTTTGGGGGACTTAATGAACTTTTTCACATTCCAGATAGTTTTACTTGCTACACGGCGTTCTAGAGTCAAGGTGTTCGCCTCTCATGAAGGTATTTTTGGATTTTGCTCATATTTTCCTGTCCCTAATCCCATGGTAGGTAGGATGGAGCACCCAGTTTTCTCAGATAGGCTGAACAAGTCGGACGACCCGTGCCCACATTGCGGACGTTGAAGATACATTGACAGTAGGAAATCGAAAAGAGCAGGCCGAATAGACCGCTGCCAGAGCAAAATTAAATAAAATGATAAAATGTATCCCTACTACTCCCCCCCCCCCCCCCAAACAAAAAAACAAAACAAAAAAACCCGCCGACCGGCGATGCTTTGTGGCGACGACATGTCTGCTCCAGTTGTAACTTGGCTGCAATGACACTAAGGCAAAGTTCCCAAATTCGATTAAAGAAGTATACAATAATTGCAATGCAGTCACTGAATGATTTTAATGAGCTAACCTAGCCTAAACCCACTGAGGCTTCCTTTTCTAGTGACGCGATCTGCTTCACCCAAAACATATCTTCGATTTGTCCACCTGTTGAAGAATTACAATTATTTTATTTTGTCTGACCTGTATCTTTTGGTGGCTTGCATGAGTGTGACAATATGTGACCTATATCTTTTGGTGACTTGCATGAGTGTGACAGTATGTGACCTGTATCTTTTGGTGACGTGCATGAGTGTGACAATATGTGACCTGTATCTGTTGGTGACTTGCATGAGTGTGACAATATGTGATCTGTATCTTTTGGTGCCTTGCATGAGTGTGACAATATGTGACCTGCATCTTTTGGTGGCGTGCATGAGTGTGACAATATGTGACCTATCTGTTGATGACTTGCATGAGCGTGACAATATGTGACCTGTATATGTTGGTGACTTGCATGAGTGTGACAATATGTGACCTGTATCTTATGGTGACTTGCATGAGTGTGACAATGTGTGACCTGTATCTTATGGTGACTTGCACGAGAGTGACAATATGTGGCCTGTATCTTATGGTGACTTGCATGAGTGTGACAATATGTGACCTGTATCTTATGGTGACTTGCATGAGAGTGACAATATGTGACCTGTATCTTTGGGTAACTTGCTTGCGTGTGACAATGTGTGACCTGTATCTGTTGGTGACTTGCATGAGAGTGACAATATGTGACCTATATCTTTTGGTGACTTGCATGGGTGTGACAATATGTGACCTTAAATATTAATTATTATGATATACTTGACCTTAAATTATCATGTTGATTCTCTTTTCTCTGCTTCTAATCGATTTAGGATTGTCAACTCTTTCTTACCTAGCAGCAGAGACTGTGAGAGACATTTTTGGTAAGTTATAACTTATATCCAGTAAATTAAGGTAATGAAAACTCAAATGCCATACAAGTCCTTGCCTTAGCTGATTAAATAGTGAATTATCATGTAGATTTGGTGGAACTAGGAAAAGTACCCATTTATGGTGATTTTTATAGACACACTGTGCCTATGTAGATATATTTGATAACAAAATCAAACGGTTCTTATGGGATAATCACATGAAAATGTCAAGTGAGGAATATTTATATTACGTTTTTTTTTTTTTTATACCCGCTACTTTTGGATGGCGCCGCGAGGTTGATTAGTACTTTGCTGTTATCTGACAATCTATGGTAACTTAGTATTGTTAGAATAAATGACCTTACCTTTCCTTATCAGGGTTATCTTTGGTTACCGGTATGGTAAATGGGTTAGTTTTTCATAACCTTGATGGCTCGTCTGAAATTGGATAGACAGAAACTGGTAGATGGAGGGTGAGGAGGGAACGATAAATGTTAAATCCACGCATACACAAGACTGATTAATATTAGTATCCCATGCTATGTCCCCGGCCCATACAGGTCACGGGGGGGAGCAACCCACCAGCCCGCACCAGAGTGGTGCCATCACTGTCAAATATTTTCTCGTCACCATCTTTTAACACAAGCCAAAAACACCGAATACTGCAAGAGGGCCTTTGCTACGGTGACACTGTTACTGTTATCCCTTACACCTATTCGGATTGATTATTAAATGACTTCGTTGCTTGTATGTAGTAGGAGATGTGCTGGCCTTTAGCTTTCTTGTACTGATTTATGATTTTATTGTCCCTCCCGAGTTATAGATGGTTCTCTGTCAGGGATCCCCCCCGACGGTCAGACCTCACTCAACGGGGCTGCTCAGGGAAAAACCCTCCCAACTAGGTCTCCCGGTGTAACAGGCCAAAATATACCCCCTGCCCAGAATATACCCGGGGTTAAACTGGCCTAGCCCAGAATATACGCCGGGGTATATTCTGGGCTAGGCCAGTTTATACCCCGGGGTTACTTTGGGCTAGGCCAGACTATACCCCCATAGTCCAGATTATACCGCCTACTTTAAAAAAAACAACAAGTCAAGACCACAGTTTATTTCAGCCTGTTCTTCATCATTGTCACCAGATATCATATTAATACAAACCTGAACACATTCTTGACACCAACAAGTCGTAATGCAATTTAGAGAAAATAACAATAACAGTTTATTTCTTAGTTTAAATTGGTGTACATACATACATTCTCGACTCCTGTAAATCATGATACATTTTAGAGGGAACAAACATGCATTAAAATGCATTGATATACAAAAGAGTTGAGTATCCATTCAAACTGACATGATTAGACTTCAACATTAATTTCACTCGTGTGTGTTGATGATATTATTATTATTATTATTATCATTTTGATAGTTGGTTGGCCATGAGTAAAACATGCATTGTATTTTTTGTTACAATGATGTAGAGAGAAAAGGCCAGAAAAGAGCACACAGAAAAAAAATAAAAACATAATGATAATCCAACTGACAGATAGTGCAATTCCATCATCCAGCAGACATAAAACTAAATAGGCACTAAATGTTTGCGACTGATAAACTCCACCTGTCCAGATCCACTTGAAACGTTACAGAATGCTAACCAGTAATAATGATAACAATAAGAACACGAAATCATGTTATTTACTCTTGAAAATATAGAGAAATATCAATATCAGAATCATCATCATCATCATCTTGGAAATTGCAAAGATATGAGAGGGTGTGTAAAAATGGCAGCGTAGGCCTACAAATCATTCTAGAATTTATAAGCAACAATGTATGTGTATCAACTATATATAAAAAACGTGTTAAATCTATTCAAATATTCAACTAAAACTTGACAGAAAGCTTTAGTGAAATAGCCATGTCAGTTGTGTAGACCGACAGAGTAAGTCCACATAGACAAAAGTAGTGCGTTGTAAAAGGTAATTAGATCTATAGCATGTTGAGGCAAAATTCAATGGATCATGTTACATTAACAGTATTTCTTGTCAGTGAGTATCATTCTTTGATAGGTTATTTGTAGAAAGATATACATTTCATGTACATTACGGTTTAAGATTGAACCTATGTGTTATGGTGAATAAGGGTATGTCACTCGCGAGTGAAATAATAATAATTAAAAAAAAAGACCTTGTCCGTCTTTACCTTCCTAAGCTTAACACGTCCCTTGCCAAGGGATTTAACAACTGTGTATTTGTACACAAAAAAAATATTTAAAATGACTTCATTTTTATGAGTCCGTTAATTATTTCATCCATTGGCAGGTAAGTGTATGTCAGTGCCAAACAAACAGTACCGTGCAAATTTTACTCAATGGCAACCAACTACAAAAACAACTACAACATGCCAACGAATGTGAGTGAAACTAATCCAGTGCCTTAAACCATGAGCTACATAAAAATGTATACATTTCTACAAACACGCTATCAAAGAATTTACTAACAAGACATCTTCATGCAACATGATCCATCGAATTTTTGCCATAACATACTGTAATTACTTTCTGCAATGCACTGTTGTCTCAGTGGATTTAATCTGTCATTTTACATGACTATCAAAGCTACTTCGCTAAAGCTTTCAGTCCAGTTCTACTTGAATAGTTGAAAAGATTTAACACATTTTTTTTTACATGTAATTGGTACATACACACATATATTATTGCTGCTTATAGATTCTAGAATGATGTGTAGGTCATTTCTATATTTCCTCTTATCTTTGTATTATTAAGATGATGGTGATTCTGATATTGATTATATTCGCTTTATTTTCAAGAGTAAATAAGATGATTTGGTGTTCTTATTGTTATTATTGTATATTACTGGTTAGCTTTCTGTAACGTTTCAAGTGGATCTGGATAGGTTAAATTCATTATGTGAAACAATTTTAGTATGTATTTAGTTTGGTGTGAAGTATTTAATGTCTGCTGGATGATGGAATTGCACCATCTGCCAGTTCAGTTGTTAAAATGTTGTAGTTGTTTTTTTCTCTATGTATTCTTTCCTGGCCTTTCTCTCTGCATCAGTGTAACTTTGTATGTAGATCTAATTGTTCCGACATATCAAGCACATTTCTGATTTTCAAAAATTAAAATAAGATTCAGATAACTTTACACTTATGAGTCTTATAATTAGTTCATACTTGCCACTAAGTATATGTTAGTGGTGCCAAACAAAAAAATCACAATGCATGTTTAACTCATGGACAACTAATTATAAAAAAACCAAAACAATAATAATACCAACGGACACAAGTAAAATTAGTGTTAAAGTTTAATCATATCAGTTTCAATGGATTGTCAATCCTTTTGTATATCAATGCTTTTTAAGCATGTTTATTTCCATTTAAATGTATCATAATTTACAAGAGTCAAAAATGTATGCTTCAATATGATATCTGATAACAGTGATAATGGACAATTCAAACTAAAGTTGAAATAAACTGCGGTCTTGACTTGTTTTTTTTTTAAAAGTAGGGGGTATAATCTGGACTGGGGGGGGGGGGGTATAATCTGGCCTAGCCCAAAGTAAACCCCGGGGTATAAACTGGCCTAGCCCAGAATATACCCCGGGGGATATTCTGGGCTAGGCCAGTTTAACCCTGGGTATAGTCTGGCGGGGGTATAATCTGGCCTGCTACACCTGGACACTCCCTGGAGCAAACACTCTCCCCTCTCCAGGCCAGGCAACGACCCCAAAGGTAGTGTCCTGCCCCGAAGGTGGGAAAGGGGACAGCTGACCATACGGGAGGGGGCCCATCCTGAGACCCCATCTTTTTGTGTGTTGCGTTTTTCCTGCGTGTTATCCCGGCTGTGTCCTACCTGTTGTTGCAAAGTTAGTTGTCATTGTTATCTGCGATGTCGCGTTGTCTAACCTCTTGCAGTGTGGATATAATTCGCGATGCGCCAGGATCTAATAGGGCCTTATCTGCAGTGATTAGTATCTGTGGAATACAAGTTCTTCCTTTCATTATGCCCATAGATTTCTCAGAGCCAATTCGCTATAATATAATACCAAAATTTTACCATGCTTTCCGTATTTGTATTTTGATATTGTCAGTTTTGCCACCAGGATAACGTGGTTTAGAATTTAAAGATCAGCTGACTTCAGGCTGTCATGATAGGGGATGCCAAGAAGGCAAGTGGAGCTGGTTAGCTGGACCCGTTTACCTGTATTGCTGTTAATCAGGTTCTCTACCTCTGCCCAGACTTGCTTAACCATCTCACACTCATAGAAAAAATGTTCTATGAAATCGACCGCCTGACAACTTTTACATTGATTTGTTTCGGATATTTTCATTTTTTGAAGAAGGATATTTGTTGGATATATATTGTGTAAAAATTTTCCACTGAAGAGCCCTCAGTCTTGATTCTTTGGTCACCTTAAATGGTAGGTGCCAGTATTCAGTTGTTATTTCAATTTGGAATTTGCGCTGCCAAAACTGACTGGCTATTGATGGTTCACTCTCTTGCAATAGAGATCTAAATGTTCTTTGGCCTAAATTTCCGATTTCCATGTCTCTAAAAACCAGCTTGGTTATGCCACAATTGGCAATTTGAGTGAGAGGGCTTAAAGCATTGAACAAAATATTGTATTCAAGTAGTGAACTAGGAAAATTCCCATACCTGTTTAAAAATTCATGGTAACTTAATAATCTCCCAGTTTCTCCTTCCAGCATGTCTTTAATAAGTTCTATGCCCTTATCTATGCAGCCTGGCAGCAGCAAGGTTCTTGCCTTGAATTTTACCTTATCACTGTTGAACAGAGGATCATCTTTTTTTGGAAGAACCGTTTCTTTAGACTCCCCTTTCCGCATTAACCATGTTTACAGAACCTTCTTCCAGAAACGGCTATTGATACTATCCTGGCCTTGAAAAGATTTATGGTCAAGATTACTCCTAAAGGCCTGGAGCCCCCCTACATGTCTTACAGCGAACATGGGCAGTAATTTCCATTCCTCTTCCTTATCAATACTGAGTTTTTCCACCCATTGCAATAAGTATGCCTCTTGCATCATGCAGATATCTATCATTTTAAGTCCACCGTTGTGGTACTGGTCGCACATAATCTTCCTCTTTACCTTTTCGAAGGCTCTAGTATTTGAGAAGCGACGCTTCCAGATAAAACTAAAGAATATTCGGTTGATTTTCTCAAGAATTTTTAAAGGCAGTGATATACTTTGTATTATATGCTGTAACTGGAATACTCCAAAGGTTTTAATAACTTGAATTTTGCCTATAATTGATAGATCACGTCTAGACCATGTCCCAACCATGTTCTCTATGTACTCTATTTTGCCTGTCCAGTTTTCCTCCAGGTCTTGGGCAGGCTTTTGAGAGCTGAAAAATATACCTAGAATCTTTAATTTTTCCACAAACGATATATCAAACTGAAGAGGTCCGAATACATTCTTTTTGCCCAAACACATTGCGTATGATTTGTTCTTGTTTAGTTCCAATCCTGAAAATAAAGAGAAAGATTTGATTTTAGAAAGAACTTCTCGAAAATCTATTAAATTCCGCAGGAAAAGCGTTGTGTCATCAGCGTACTGTCTGATGATTATTTTCGTCTGGGACTTAGGATACTTAATACCTTCTATGCTTTCATCCTGTCTTATATTGAGTGCTAGGAGCTCAGCAGTCAGGATAAAGATCAGAGGTGAGAGAGGGCACCCTTGCTTCACGCCGCGTTCCAGTTTAAATTCCCTAGAAATGTGTCCTCCATTCTTGACACTTATAATGGAACCTGTGGATATAATGTTCATCCATTTTTTTAAATTTCCGCCAAAACCGAATATATTAAAGGCATTAACCATGCACTGCCTGGATAGAGAATCGAAGCCTTTACGGTAGTCTACAGATAGCAGAATGCTGTTACTGTTTTTCTCCTTTTCATGTTCTATGAGGTCATCCAGCTCTCTCAGAAGGAAGGATATGTGTCTGCCTCGGATAAAACCCGTCTGGTTGTGATGTATCAAGAGGGGCATGACTTGCTTCAGCCTTAATGACAATGCCTTGGCTATATTTATACTAGCTGAGGTCCCCGGCCCTGCCCGGGATAAATAGGTTTGAATATCAGTTTCAGTTCTGGGTGGTTATTATGGACCTGCTTCATCTGGACTGTTCCTATTTGTTTATTTTATTTTTGTTTGTTTGTTTTCAAATAAGTCTTACTGCTCTGCCTTTGTGATTTGACACCCTGCGCATCCCATACAACAGCATGATTTGCGCACGGATTAGTGTGTTTGATAGTGAACATATCGCAGGAAGTGATAACGAAACCTTAAAATGGCGTACCATGACTCGAAATAGATCTAAATGATGGCGAAACAATAAATTTCCGATAAAAAAAACTACACCGATTTGAGACTTCTATTAAAAACTGTGCACCCTTACATCCATTCTGATACACCATATAAAATTTGAAGTCTGAGTGGTTCAGAAGCCTTTTGCAACGAAAAATCTCAAGTCCACAAATATATATAGTATAGATTACGTTACACTAACAGTATGATTTATTTGGCGGATCATATTAATATGCTTCTGTATGACATATTCTTTGATAACATAGTATTTGATCATGATGGAACCCCATTTCATCCAGGTGTTTATATTATGTCAAATACATGTGGAATATAAATACTGGCCAAACAGGATGCGAGATTGTGAATGAAACATGAGCTTACACTAAGTATTTATTCAGTGTATTCATATCTTTAACAGAACTGTAACATCTGGTGTCATGTATACAGAATAGCCAATAGCCATAACTCCTGTCACTTTCTCAGTTTGTACTTTCTGTCACCATTTCACTATTTTCACAGACTATCAGCGTTTTGCAGAGTCCTAAAGAGTGCTGTTTTATTTGTCATAGTCTTTTACCTATACACAAATAAAATTATTGGTATAGATTTTCAAAGAAATTCCGTAATACAACAAACTTGAGGGATGACCAGTGTCCAGCAGGTTTTGTGTGTACTGTGTATTCAGGTTGTCATAAGAGTGAATGGCCAATCTTCCGTGGCAGTTTTGTTTTCAGAGCTTAACTGGTGGACATATTGATATTTTCTTATAGGAATTGATGGTATACTTCATGCATAATGTTACATATTGCGGTGTTGTTTTGTCTGTTTTAAATACATGTATTTTGAAATCATTCAATGAATTCACACTGTCGGCCTAGTTGCCTCATTTCATTCATTTTGAATTGTCCGTGTGTCATTATTTTGTTTTAAAACTTCTACTGCTCTCTTAATTCTGACTTAAATTGCCATTCCAATAAATGTAGCCCAGGTAATTAAATGTAGACACTGACATCCAAAGGGATTGGAAGCAGATCTCATAAACTGAATAGTTTGTGATAGATACGTAATGGATAAGACGTCAGAGCAACTAAAGTAGTTATGGCTAATATGACCTAAACTGTCTATCAAGTGGTCATCTTTATGAAATCTTAATTTTCATCAAGTTCTTGTGAAAGCTGTTTATGTCACTTCAGTGTGGGCATGAACTATTTTGTCTAAGGTGGATGAATGGTATTCCAGCACATTTTCACTATCTGGTTTTTATACTGATATTTTAAGCTGGCCATTGCACTTTTTTGTCAAGATCACAGACTACTACTTTAAAAGATTTGAGCAAAAGTTTATGGGTGTGAAACAAAAGTTGTTCGATGCAAAATTCTAAAACAAATAACCAACTAGAAATGCGGATACTTCTTTCAGTACAGAGGATGATAATAATTTAATATATTTTTTTCTACAGCCACAATTTGGAAAAGTGGAAGTTTTGGGGGACAACTGATGCCACCCAAATATGATAAAATGTTCGAAATCAAAGAGCACTGGGCGAAGGAAAAAAAAGTTGGTGAGTTTCGAAATGCTCTAACAAGAAACGAGATAGCTATTAAACTGTTCTGTGAAGGGATGACACTGTGCGCATTGTTGCACTGTCGATATCGTTGATACCGCTCGGGCGAAGAACGAAATGTGGCAGGTTGATCCATCTCACTCTCAGTGCCTTTTGTCAGTCTCGGATTTTACAATCTTTAATAAAACGACAGGCCCCTGAGAAGATCGGAAACGAGGATGAAACCTTTAGCTTCCCTCAGTAAACAAACCCCTTGATTCCCTACTCAGCGCTCTTTCTCCCCCCCCCCCCCCAAATCTTTGGTGTCGGCCACATCAAGATCAGGCAAACAAGAACGAAGAAAACGACAGGAATGGAGAAATAAGAGGAAGAATCAAGAACAGGGCCATTAGCCGCCTCCACAAAACAAAACTTTTCACCCGCAATGGACAACCGAGGAGGGGAGGGGGTGTCAATTCCCTCAACATACAGACCTGTGTGGGAGGGGAGAGAAAGGTTGTCTTTCGCAGAACTATATTGATGTTTATCCAGCGTGTCCCATCATACTGTATTTTTGACATTACCTTTGGCAATGGAATAAAAACATTTCCAATCACACACATTTGTACTAAAACTTATAACGCACAGCTGCTGTAACACGAAATGGAAGCAACATTTTAAGACTAGAAAATTCAGGGAATTTGGATACTCAACAGACACAGTCACAAGTTTGAATTTCAAGACTGTCAAATGACAAACAAGAACGAAGCAAGAATTTTAATGTCCAAATTTTAATGTTATAATAATTTTTTTTCTTCAAAAAAAAAAAAAAGACTCCAATATCCATTAATTATTTCACCATATGAAATTCAGTTTAAGAACCTTTTTTAATTCTATAAATTCACATCAATCGTCCAATTTCTACCACAGCTTGAGTGTAAGAATTGTCGTGCTGTTTGCATTGTCAGGATAACCAGCCGAGATTCAAAATTGAGTATAAACTGAATCTGATTGTCCTTCCAGCACTAGTAGATCTATTTCAAGGGGACTTCATGAATTGTTTCACATTCCATACATCCTTACGTAGTGCAATGCAGAATGTAAATGACAGTTTAATGGGTTTATCTAAACCTGTGTAGGTCTTCAATTTCTTCAGCTCTTAAAGAGTTATTTTGTCCGAAATTCAGTTCATTTTCACGTAGCTCTGTTTGTTCATAGCAATTTGCTTTTACGTGGACTTTAAAAAAAAATAAAATAACATGCCTCACTATGTATCTATCTAATATATGGCATGTAGAAATGAATTATGGTCGTGGGCCAAAAAGTCTATCTAAAAGCATGCAATTAGGGATGACCAACGAATTATGTGCCAAATGCAGAAATAATTGAACTTTTAGTTCGCAAGAAGTTTCAGGCGACATACATAATTATGTACTAAATTCTGATATTCAGTCATGGTGTAAACTCACCTGATATTAAGAAAATATATGTAATGACAATTATTCAGTCTATACAGTGCCATTCTGTTACCTCAGCATGAACTATGCCACAACACTGGAAAAATATTCCTCTATCTTCACCTTTCTTTTCCTAACCAAATCCACCTGATATTACAACAATGTGATAAAATGCTGCTATAAAACACTGTTCACATGTGCCATTAATCCAGAGATCCAAACTGTGCAACTGTCAATATTCATGATTTCTGTTGTTTGTGTAACTTGCTTGATCAAATCATAATATGCTTTTATTTGGCAACACATACATAGCTTAAATACTGTCTATAACCCAGTCTAATATTGCTTTACTGCCAAATGATTTTTCATGACATAATCAGATCTGGACTAACCATTAAGCAAAAATAAGCACGTGCATAGGGCATCAAGGAAGGGGGACACCACAGAAAATGTCCATTGCCGAATTTACCATGGACCATAATATGGTACAAAGCTGCAAATGTTGAAGCTGAACCAGGGGGCCCTCATAATAAATTCCAAAACAAAAAAAAAATATATTGGCTGGCACCTAAGACTCGCTTTAAAAAAAATTGAATTACACATAATATGGGGTGGGGGAGGGGCAAATCTAAAGTGCTTAGGGCTTCTAAATGACTTAATCCGGCTCTGTACATAACCGTTATTAAACTAACATACTTCATTCAACTTGATATGTCTTTCCTTATCTTAGAGAAAAGGAAATTTTGCTTTGGAATACAAGAATGTTAGAAGGGGTAGTTTAGCAAACCTACAATAACATCAAATGTCTGATGTGTATTTTGCATTTTTGTATTTGTATTGTATGTACTTCTTCAATCCCATTTAGAAAATTTTTCTTTCGTGTCATTGCAGCCCAGTTACTACTGGAGCAGACACGTCGTCGCCACAGTGCAGCGGTGGGGTTTAATTTTTTAGTGTGTGGGGGGTGGGGGGGGGGGGGAGTGGTGGGGATAATGTTTTTTAATTTAATTTTGCCCGGGCAGCGGCCTGTTTGGCCTGCTCTTCTCGATTCCCAACGGCCAAGGTATTTTTTAACGCACATAGGGCCCTCCGATCTTTTCGTCTTTATCCGAGAAGACAAGGTGTTCGATCCCACCTACCTACCATAAGACCACCGTGACAGGCAGCTGGACTTCAACCCTACCACGAGTTCTGTGCAGTGCACTTAAGATAAAGAAAGTTCTTAGTCATCTACTATTGGATCAACAAGTTTGATATCCTAGTCCGGCTTCAAGTTCCAAAACTTGATTACATGTACAGGATTGTCATTTTGACCGATCTTTCCAAAATCCTTACATTTTCGTTTCTCATATAAAATTTACAATTACTCCCATATTTATGCACATCATTGTATAAATGAATCAATAAAAAGAAATAAAAAATGTGTGTGCAAAAAAAGAACAAACTACAAAAATAATAATAGGTAAAAAAATAGACTAAAGCTTAGGTGTGGCACAGCAACAAGCTTTCCAAAATGCTCAATTAGTTTGTGCAAACATAAATTTTTGGTTATAGGTAGAATGCGCATATCCGCCATCTTATTGTCCGGACCCGCCTACCACCATGGCGATTATGGCATTGATTTTGGTTCTTTGGCTGATTTGCACTGCAAGGGACGGGACTAGCTAAAAGTAGGTCGCTGCAGTAAACAATATCACGTCTGTACGTGATCAATGGGAAGCATTTGGTCAATTCTTTCACTTCCTTTCCCTTGTTTAAACGGATAGGGGGGAATCTGACCAGTTTGGATCCATCCTTTCCACCCCTGTCGAGGCAGTCTACTACAGTACAACTAGCAGACATTTTAACCGCTTAGACATATCTCGAAGTTACACTAATCAGCTTATCCATCATCCATCTTTAGTGGTGGAAGATCAAAACAAAAAGACTCTGCGACATCATGCGCATTGTACCTCTAAAAAAATATTTGGGCACTTGCATGAGTTTGAACATAAGCGACGATAAATGTATGCTGGTTTTCAAATGTGCTGCATAACATTTTGTTTTTGTGAATTTACAGATGTTTGTGCAGATGTGTGCCCTCACATATTTCATCAGCATATTTCATTCTCAATATATTGTGCAAATTGTCTATTTCTGTAAGTACCTTGTTATGTGATTGTCATTCATTATTAAGAGCCCTGCCGGTAGGCGTTGGCGATCATGACCCTCCATCTCTCGCGATCTTCCGTATGTGATTGTAGACATACGTTAAAACTGAAATGAGTTTACATTGTGATAGTAATGTATATAATGTGCTCTAGTTCAGAGATGTGAAGTGTGTCATTGTGAAAAACAACAATTGTAGACAAAATGAAATGAGCATTCTGACGTCTAACAACAAAAAAAACAAAAAAAGGACAAAAAAAAAGAAAAACTAAATATTCCTGTAGGAGAAAAAGAACAAAAACACATACACAGACATGCAGGCAACATTGGGAGCTGTTACAAAAGCTTATAAATGTCAAAGATACGAAATGAACTATATGACAGTGCAGTTGACATTTTGAGAAACACAGCACATATAAAATGTTGTCAACAAAATTACAGAAAACAAGAATAAAATAAAATTTAAAGAAAAAAAAAAATCTGTTTACTATAAGTGTAGGGTAAGTTGGCTCAGACATATTTGTTTCTTTTAAAAAACATTTTCAGGTTCTTTTACCTAACAAAGGTTCTATTACCAGTGGACAAAAGCGTGCTGGCTTATTTCTTGATTTATCTTTCTTTTATAATCTATTGTAGGACTTTTCTTACTATTTATTTCTTACTTATGTTCAGCTTTGCCACTTGCAGTTTCTTCCCTTTTGGGTCACATTTCAACACAGTTTTCATTTTTATCTTCAAGATTATTCACGAAGTTTTCCATTTCCTTTTTGAGATATGATGAATGAAATGCATGAAATGGAGAAATTATCCAACAATTTCATAAAGATTTCAATTCCTTGTTACCTTTCTATTCATGAGAATTCGGTTTTAGTCAGCTAAGAGTTTATAATTAAGGCTTGCAACAGTTTTGAAACTCAATAGGAAATACGCAGGTGTCTAAGCTACGTACTGCAAGCAGACATTTCATTTTACAATCACTTTCGTTCGACAATAACAAGAATCTTATCTATTTTACCTATTTTTTTGTACATTTCTTAAGTTAAAAGCACTTTACATGAAATAACTATCCACCCAGAACCAACAAATTATAGCCATATAATTTAAAATTACACAATTTCAAACTAAATTTTTTGATTGCCAGCACGTGCAAATTTATGTAAACCAAATTTAAACGAAATTATTGTATAATTGTACAATATAATCACATGAATGTTTTGAGTTCTTCACAGTGTCAAAAGTTGTGAGAACAGGACAATAACCAAATCTGGTAAAAGCATCTAAAATTTATGAACAAATTAAAAAAGATCTTCAAACGAATCTTACTATAACATGCACAGGTTGGTCGGATGAAATAAATGAATTAAATTACAGAATTTCCTCCAGACCTTTTTTTAAAGGTGAAATTTTTTCCCAGACGAAGAAGGTTTCCATACTGCAAGAAAAGTGTTACAAATGCAGTTTTTAAGAAAATGTTGTCAGGATTTCTAATATTTGTAAATAACAATAAAATAACAAATGGATGGGGACATCTTGAAATCCAGAGACAAATTTGTGAGAATTTAATCACTATCAACCTACAAACATGTTAAAATAGAAAGAAAGCTTTTATCTCTCTTCCCTGTCTCAAGTAGGCCAATTCTCGTTCTTTCTATGAAATGCAGAAAACGAAGGAACCAAAATTGGTCAGGTGGTCAAAGTTTAACCCTCATTTGTGATAACTGATTCAGGTCCATGTGTTGCACCATAACTGGACACCGGCTCACGCGTTTCATCTGCTAGCCGTCTGTAGGTATGGCGTCGTCTGGAGCGCAGCTTTTGGATGGCCACGACGGCCCCTGTTACCAAGGCAACACACGCTAAAGTTGCGCCCACTGATATGCCTGAAATAAGAATGATACATAATCATGGAAATCATTCGACACAGACGCTGCCTGGTATTATTTAACCATGATGACTCCGCTATTTAAGGTACAGAGGTAAAATCCTTAACTAAGTGGTCTTATCCACAGCATCGGCTCCGCTATTTTTACGGAAAATGACGTATGAACAAGTCTCTTTGACTCGACAGCGACGAGGAGCGGAGCGGAACGGATGCTGTGGACAAGTATACAAAGGCAAATAGTGTTTCAAATTTTCATTTATCCTTTTCCGTAGAAATAGCCGAGCGGATGTAGTGGACAAGACCACTGAAGGACTTCCTCGACCATTGGCGCAGTACACTAACTCTGACCTTTGAGAATTCAAATAAAAGATAAACTATGAGTCAACTTATTTGACCAACTCATATCATAGCATACTGAAATTGAACCAGTACTAGGGCAGTTAGTCATGTTTCATCAAATGGCAAAACTGTTACACTATAAGTTCATATAACTCTCCAATCTCATAGTTTCCATACAGTGAATTGTTTTCTCTGTCGCAGGGTACTTAATAATTTTACGATCATACCGTAAATGGGCCGAGCAGAGTATATTTCTAGGTGCCTTTCTTGTACAGTTACAATAGTATAGAAGAATTTGAACTCAGATTTTACTCCATAATAGTATAGTAAGTGACCTGTCTATGCACATAGTGTAGAACAAAAATGTCACCTAATGGAATAGAGGCACCGATTAAAACGGAGGGGGGGGGGGGGCAAAGTCAACATTTTATCAAGTTTTGAGAAGTCACTAGATTTTGTAAATTTAACAACTTACCATTTTTTCTGTCTGATGAGCAAATTCCAAACCTTAATTCAACTGAGAAATACCATTTTAAAAGCTTTTTAACGGCACTGCGCCCTCATAACTAAATCGCCCGACTCACTTTGAGGCCTTTTTTTCCTTTTGTCATTATGTCATGGCTATTCAGTCTCTTTGAAGTTTATCGTGCCAATACGACATTAATCTCAATCTCAAACTCAGACTCTTTGAAGGTTCGTATCTCATGCTGTCAATCAACCTATCAAGATACTTTTTTCACCATAATAAATTAAAGAAAAATAGTTCAACTTTCTAAAAAGATACGCGACTCAAGAATGTCAAAGCGCCACTTTTATTCTGTTCGCAAATGACAAGTCATAATATATTATACTCATTAAGTTGTTAATGCTGCTCTGGCTTAATGTTGTTCATCTACGCTGTACCTGCAGCAGCGCCAAGGGACATACTATCACCAGCATCAGAATCACTTGAATGCCAAGTTGGAGTGACCGGAGTCTGTTGCAGCAGTTTTCTTGCTTCATTGTTCTTTGTCCAGGTCTGTGGCATTTGTGCAATAGAATAAGTTAATTGGTTTGAGATGTTGACTAGACACTAACACGCATTGAAATTTAAAACACTCACTCTCTCTTTCTCTCCAGTAGACACACAGATACATACAGATGTACACACAGACATTCTTATTCCTCCATCTTGGTAGAGTTGAAAATAACGGCAAATATAGTTCTTTTACAAGATCTGTTTCAGAATGGGTCAGAATGTGTCACAGACTCTGTAAAGACTTAAAAACCATACCTGGAAGACTTATTGTTCACGGCTACTGCAGATTTCCACAAGACACACAATGGCACTTGTTACATTGCTCATTTGCTGTTACTTTAGTAACCAAAAATGCTTTTTATAGAATTTTATTGTTAACTGGAACATTTGTGTCTTTGTGTAAGTGTTTAGTCCCTGAAAACGCCACTTAAGTAGCCACGCAGACAAGAATTTTAGGCAGGAAAATGTTACATTGATCTGACAATCATTCTTTACAAACTGAAGAGTCTGAATGAAAGCCAAAATGTTATATAACCTTTACATGATCAATGGCATTAGGGGCATTATTTTTTATCAGATTAAAATACGAAAAATTTAGTTTTAATTTCAGTTTAAAATGGCAAGCAACAGTACTTGACGAGAAATGAAACTTATAGATGAAGTAGATTCCTGTATGTCACCACTGGACCATAGTATAAACGATACCAAATTGAAAAGACAACTTAAAATATGCATGTGCTTAGCAAGGGAGACTTGCGTCTAAATCGTGAGGAGAAGCCGGGCGTTGATTGGCTGTTACAATTGCCACTGCGGAATACGGTGTCCATTGTCGATTCAAGTGTGCATTGGGATTGTCAGATGGACCTGGGGGCGTGAGCGTCTAGTCAGTTTGTATCAATGGGCGGTAGTCAGATAGACTAATCAGGCGAAAGGGGGCTGGGGTAGCCATTGGCGATCGAAGCACCGTCAATGGCCACCGCAAATTCGAATACCAAAAATAACAGCCAATCAACGCCCGTCTGCTCCTCACGATTTAGTCGCACGTGCTAGGGAGAACCAATGCTGATCAATAATTATGTTGGTTTACAGGTCAGGAAACATTACAAGGGAAGAGAACTGGGTGTGGGCTGTAAAGAATCAAGAGTAGTTCACCTTGTGCAAAGTAGTTGGGATCTTCAGTTTAGAATTATTAACACTGTGTTAGGTGTAGTCATATTGGAGGACAGCAACAGTCCAGCGGAATATAAATATTATTTCCCAAGTGCCAGTTTAGGCTGGTTGGACACCAGGCAATACTTGTAGTTTCTTCATGGGAAGCGGAAAGGATTCTTGCCAAATTTATTTTCTTATTTCTTAAGCACCGCCTTACCTTGTTGCATTTCTAATTTCACTTTATTGTGTACAAGTTCTCAGTTTTTGCATCACTGCTCCACTCCAACACCTGCAGTTGATGTAAACCAGTGGTTCTCAACGTGGGCGATATCCCCCCCCCCCCAACCATACCTGGGCGATTTTGATTTCCCCGGGGGGGGGGGGAGGGGGATAAGGACGACAGGAGGGGGTGGGGGGCGAAACCGATGAAAGAGGCCCCATGTTTTGGGGCAAATACTGGGGCAGCCACTGACTTGATCAACAACACGCGTAGATGGGTTTTAGAAACAGAAAAATCCGTTTTATTTTCTGTAAATGAAGAAACTCTGTTTTATACTGAATACTGAACAATTCCAAAAGTGTTTGACAAATTTAACATCGTCATTTGTGTGTGGTGTGTTTTCTTGTGAAATGAAACTGTTGGGTCTAAGTAGGGATTTGGGGCACGGAGGGTCGGGTTTGGGATGGGGGTGGGGGTGGGGTGGGGTGGGGATTACAGAAAATTTGGAACCTGAGGGAGGCGATAGCCCGAGAAAGGTTGAGAACCACTGATGTAAAATATGGTACAAAAGACAATGACTGAGCTTGTGTCTCACTTTGGATTCTATGTTAAACATCACCAGGTTGTCTGGATCTACAATCAGAGTGACGGGTTTTGTCATGAAGGGCGGGCGTTTGATGGGTGGAAGGTTGGGACCAGCGAGAGCGCCTGTCTGTACACAGTAGTGGATGGCACATCCCTGTGGAGAGAGAAAAAAAAGGGTAAGTACTTAGGCAAAGAAACTATTGATAAAAGTAAAGGAAAAAATATGGAAAATAATAGGATTAGATTTGTAGTAGTTACCCCCCTTCGACAATAAACTTTTTAAATAGAATATGAAACAGAGAAGAAACCCCCCCCCCCCCCAAAAAAAAAAACGACTCAGGATATGAAAATGCTCCATAATGGCAGCTAGTTATTTTACTTCCTTGTAACTTTCAAGTCATCATTAAAATATCATAATTTTTGGGTGTCTTTGTTCTCTTGGCTTGTTCCCCCGTCGCGAGCTGGGAAATCTTAATTAGTCATTTCCTTGCTTGAAACAAGTGAATCACGACAAGATCATTCAAGGCAATGAAGGATCAAGGATATGAATCAAATGCCAGGAAATCAGATCTCTAGTGTGATGGTTCGTTTGCATGAACCCCGTCCGAGCAACATTTGCATGGCCGGATACACACACCATATGCGATATGCTTCCTGGTAGCGATGGAAACCTTGCATAGTGCAGGAGAAAATGAAGTTTGAGTGGAGATGAACAACAACTGAGCATAATCATGATAATTCGCAGTGCTCCTAGCACTCAAGTGGCAAAATTAGTTCATCATAACCTTTCCTGCTGGCGCTCACAAATCATCAGAACTATTGTGACCACACAGAGAGAATTTATTCGTCTCACTATGGCACTTCAGTACAAACAAGACCACACACAGAGAATTTATCCGTCTCACTATGACACTTCAGCACTAGCAGATTTGTCTTACCAGATCATCAGTTGCCAGATGTTGACTGTAGCCTGTGGGACACTTGAAGGGCCAGGACTGTGGGCCACCTTTCTGTGCCATGAAGGCCCGCAAGGAGTTTGGTGCTGGGGCTTTTAGTAAGCTTTTTGAACCAACTGGGTGCACGCCTTCTTGTGACAGAGGATTTCCTGTCATGAAAAAAAAAAAAGAAACATAAATGTCTTGATTAATGAATGCAAACTATGCAGTATAAATGTCAGATCTACTCAACTCAGTGACGTATACAAAGAAATAATTCTAAATGGAAACATCATTGCGAAACAATGCAATGCAACAAATATTTCTTTGACTGTGGTTCAGGTCAGCATCTTCAATCTTCACACGATGAAAATAATAATATTCAAAAATCATGTGAACATTCAAGCTTTTGGAGGTTAGTGTACTGCTATTGCAGTAGTAACAGTCAGGAAGTGAGCAGATATCTCAGTCTGAGAAATGATAACGCCATGTTTTAGTTAAAAAAAAAAAAAGTGGAAGCTGTTAGTGAAACACTGTCTATTTTCTGCTCATTGCGTCTAGTGAACGTTGAAGCTGTTATGATAATCATACACTGCAAGTTTTATGCATTAGGAAGTGAAGAAACCAAATTAAAAGGTTCTGCACTCTCAACTTTTTCGGCATCAGCTAAACCTCCTGCAATCCTTATGCATTAGGAGCATGATTACGATACAATATAATCACTGACACAGGGCAGCCAAAACATACACTGACCCTGTTTTGTTTTTTTAACCATCGCTAGGCAATTCCGGCAATTCTGCAATCTCTTTTCATAGTTTTTAATTCCCTGATGAGAGAGAGGTGATGTGCCCGTGCCCCGTAGATCTTACTCAGGGATTCAAGGTGTTAAAAAAGGCAAGGCGCCTTTGTATGTGAATGGAAAGTTTTACTACTATGAATTTGAACGTTTTATTGTAGTATTTTATGAGAGAAAATGACACCCACCGGTTTCGCAGCTGTAAAAACCACCAAATGGCACTGAATGCTTAGTTCCAAACTCATAGTCATCACTGATGCAAATGAACAGGTCAGTAAACAATTTACGGGCGTAAAACGAAGGTGGACATCCCTGTGAATGAAAGCAGTCATTACCAGAAACTGTTATGTCCCAGGCTAACTTGTCACCCGGACCGAAGCTCAGAATTTATTTCTTGAAGTTGTGTTGAGACTGTGAGACAGGAGGAGAGCAAAAATGAAAAATCAACGACAAGAAAGGATTTTTCATAAGCTATTTATGGCATGTGTCATGCATTTAATTGTTTCTTTTGACATCTGGGAGATAATTTGCTCACATTACCATCATTTTCATTATCGTCTTTTTTTTTGCGACGTCTCTGGTTTGTGACTCACAACATCATTGTCCATACTGAACGTAGAACTCACCGATGTTCCTGTTACCAGATTTTCTGTGTGGGATGTAAAAAGACCTCCAAAGAGATAACCAGAGTTTTGTTGTACCGGGCCAATGGCTGCACACCAGGAAGTAGTTATCAGGGCCTCAGAGTAATGCTGATTTGTGTGACAACACGTGCTAAACAGCCAGCATCTGCGAAATATAAGACATTTTACCAACCGGAGTTTCGAGAGGTTACATTATGCGACGGGTATATATATTGGTCAAGGCCTCAGAGTAATGCTGATCTCTGTGACAGCAATTAGTAAATCATACAAAGCTACTGCAAAAAATGAAAAATAAGATTACAAAATTTTTGAGAGAATGCACTAGAAGACAGAGACCAGTATCTTTTTTTTTCACCAAGCACCAAGGGGTTTGGAGTCTGTGGTATTAAAATATTTGCGAACCTCTGTTATTTCAGATCAGAAATAAATTCATAATCAATACAAAATTAAATGCCTTGTTGTAACTATCTGACAAATGAAGTTTATGAGGTGTTTTATGTGTGTGTGTGTGTGTGAGAATGTATGTGGTTACCAGAAAGAATCACACAACTGGACAATTCCTACGTCTCAGCGACAAATTTCAAACTGCGACAGCCACATTGTAAATGTGTGGGAAATTCAGTCAGACTCTTCTTTAAAAGCGTCAATTAGCACATTTGCCTCCCCTACTCCTCTCCAATATTTACTTCAACTTCACCACACTTTACCTCCACGCTCTATTGTAATTTTACTTTTAAAAAGTGGCATCTTTTATCTTACAAACGAAAGACTGAGCAGTGGCACAAACAGTTAGATTTACAAACCTGCGACAACTTTCTGAATTTTCCGTGTGACCATTTCGCCTGCCATGACGTATCTGGACTGGTGTATAGGATGCAGGGCAGGAAAAGCCACCTGTCTTCGGATTTGGCTGATCCAGGCCTTTACAGGGATTGTTTCGTACAAAGTTTCCAGACACTCTGCATGTCTGAAACACCCCTGAAAATACACGTCATTGGACAAGATCAGATAGATGGATGGATCGATGGATGGATGGGTGGATGGATGCGTGAATGGAGGGAGGGGGGATGGATGGATGGATGAATGGAAGGATGAATGGATGGGTAGATGGATGGGTGGATGGAAGGATGAATGGATGGGTAGATGGATGGATGAATGGAAGGATGAATGGATGGGTAGATGGATGGGTGGATGGAAGGATGGATGGATGGATGGATCAATGGATGTTGGATGGATGGATGGATGAAAAGATGGATAGATGGATGGATGGATGGATGGATGGATGGATAAATAAGTGGATGGATTTTTAACTGGATGAGGGGATGGATAGATGAAGGATAGGTGGGTGGAAGAGTAAATGGATGAATGGATGGATGTTATTGGGCACTGGCGTATAAGAAAGGAAGGTTGAGTAGATAGACAGAGGACAGACGAATGAAAATGGGGTCATTATTATTATGTCCAGCTGTCCACTGGATGAACGATTACAAAGTATATAAGAAGTAAAACTTGAAACAGATCTTGACCCACCTCCAAATGTCAGATTTGTAGGTTTTGAACCACACGATCCATCATCAAAGTTGGCTGAAAAACTGAAATTTGGGGCCCCGAGCTTCGTGCAACCAGGAATGACGTTCATCTCGTAATACAATTCAATAGACTTTCGGACAACCTGTGGAGAATAGGCATTTGTTGTTTATTTTAGCTGGGTTTTTTTCTCTTTGTGTGTGTGTTCAGGTGTTTACTTTAGTCGGTTTTGCTGCCCTTGGCACTTACATTTCAATTTACTTGTTTTTATTTTTCTTGTTCTTATTTCTGTGTGTTTTTGTTTCTTAAAATTTTGCCCGGTCCTTGTTTTTGTCTGGTTCAGCCTGTTCTTCTCGACTTTTTTCCATCTGCCACAGATAGGATCAAAGACAGAAATTTATCCCCCCGCCCCCCCCCCCCCCCGAAAAAAAAATTGAAATAAATTCTAACATGCCTCCACCGACGGGGGATCGAACCTGGTACCTCCAGCATGAGATGCGAGCACCTTGCCTCTAGACCACCTTGTCGCTTGAACTTGTTTTTTTTTTTTTAAGACATCTCTTTATATTTCAAATTCAAATCAGCCTGCACGAACCTCCTTAGATCGCTTCCGTGCAAAATGGGAGGAATTTTCTATTCATGATTACAATGTCTGTTAGAATTAGCTTTCAGTGACACACTAACAAGATATTCCAATAGTAGTCTGCACAGACAGTTTGTTATGTCTAGTAGGTATTAAATGGTGACTGTTTCTATTCACTTTGCCAGTGTTTATTTATGTCTCACCTTCTCGACCTCGGCCACAGTTGTGGGAGGTAACTCTGGCAGAGTTTGCGGTGTGACCAAGAAATACAAGGGATCGCCTGCTCTGTCCATGGCTATCAGATTTTCGTCCACTTCCTTCGTCCAGCCATTTAAAGTCGTGTTTGAAGCCATGAACATTGGTCCTCCTTGTGTTTTCACAACAGAATGTGTCATCATCGTCTCATACTTTTCCATGTTTGTTTTACCTGATGTCTGACTGAGAAAGAATATACAAAATTATGGCCATCAAAACTGACCTGACCCTTAAATTAGAGAGATCAAATCATGATGAAACTGTCAGAGATTCAAGAAGAAAGATATGAAGGGGGGAGAATATTATGTTTTCAACGACAGACCAAATGAACAAATTAAAATCCATCAACTTTTTCCAGTGCTTGTTAGGGAAAGATTCAAACAGTAGTCTACAATATTCTATATCAAATCCTAGATATGACCACGAATAGATGAAGTTGTGTGAATTTTTTCCGCTTGTTTATTTACACAAAGTTTACATTACAAATTCATGTCAGGCCAGAGTTTTCTGCTATTGTATGACAGTACACAATACAGCCTGCTACTGTCACCCCCACTGTCTTGTGGGTCATCTCGGGAGAGAGGAAGACTAGGGGAAGGTAACCCTGAATACAAATACCACACTGCCTTGTGTGTTGCTATGATAGCAAAGGCTATGGGAGTAAACCCAGACAGAAAATCAGGAGTGGAGACCCGAAGGTGGTTGTCAGGGAGAACTGCATCAAACTGGCGTCCAGCATCTCCTGCAGCCGGACTAGTTCCAAATGTATTGACCTGGTCTCTCCCTTGGGTTTAACTAGAATGGCAGAGAGAGGGGTGGTGCCTCTGGGCAAAGCACCATCTCTTAAAAATAGCCCAGGCAAGGCAGCAAAACGAGGAGGCGTTTGCTCGGGCTTGGCAAGCGTCTGTCTCTCCTCTATAAGCCCACCCATTTCCGATTTGGAGAGGACACTCCAGCCATCCGTTACGGATGGGCACAACACGGGAGGTGGCAGTTACCGGTGATAAGCTCAATCCATTTGGCGTACGGATGAGCGCCAGGGGTCCCCTCTGTCGGTGGGAGCGGCTTTTCAGCTGCATTGATCAACTACCGCCCGCCGTAACCTGGGCAGCCCCCAGGCAGTTGGGTGTTGTTCCGCCACGTCAGCCTGCTTCATAAGGTGGTTGGAGCTAGACCAAAAGTCGAAAAGCTGACGTAAAGTGTGCACCTGGCAAAAACAGAAAAATACTAAAACTTGGTACCTGGAACGTCAGAACAATGCGCCCAGGCTTGCAACAGCAAGATCTCACTGATATTGACTCCATCAGGAAATCCCAAATTATTGATCGAGAACTTCAGCTACTAAACATCGACATCGCTGCCCTTCAAGAAACTCGACTTCCCGACTCCGGGTCAGTCAAAGAAGAAAACTACACCTTCTTCTGGCAGGGCCTTAGCAGCGAACAGCCGAGAATCCACGGCGTGGGCTTCGCCATAAAAAACTCCCTTATCAATTCGATCGCAACTCCAATTGGAGTGTCAGAACGCATCATGACACTCAGACTGAACACCCGGTCTGGTTTTAGCAACATTATCTGTGTCTATGCCCCAACACTTACCTCCTCTGACGAAACCAAAGACATTTTCTACGAGGCATTGCAGAGGACTCTCCACAACATCCCTCTCACCGAAGGCCTGCTAATTCTGGGTGACTTTAACGCTCGAGTGGGAGCAGATCACTCCGCATGGCCAAAGTGCATTGGGCACTTCGGCATTGGCAACATCAACGAAAACGGGCAGCGCCTTCTGGAGCTATGCTCCGTAAACTCATTATGTGTTACAAACACGTACTTTGACCTTAAGAGATGCCAAAGAACATCATGGCGCCATCCCAGGTCTGGCCATTGGCATCAATTAGATCTTATTCTCTCAAGGAGGAAGAGTTTGGGCTGTATAAAAATAACTCGTTCCCTCCACAGTGCTGACTGTGACACCGACCATGCACTGGTAGTCAGCAAAATCAAAATTTCGGCCAAGAAAATATACAGATCAAAAGCCCCTTCAATCCCTAAGATCAATGTAACAGCAATCAGAGATGAATCAAATAGAAAGTCATTTGAAAAGTTATTTGCTGAAAGCATGGATAATGTCACCCAATGTGACTCGGTAGATGAAACATGGAACACTCTCAGTTCAAAAATTCATGACTGTGCCATCAAGTCTTTTGGACAGCATAAAGTTTCAAACAACGACTGGGTAGCCCAGAACAGCGAAATTCTCCTACCTCTCATTGAGCAAAAGAAATCTGCTTTCAATGAGTATAACAAAAATTGCAATCAGAGTACAAAAACTTGTTTGAAAAATGCAAAAGCTAAACTTCAGCTGGAGGTAAGACGTTGCGCCAACAAATACTGGACAGACTTGTGTAACAGCATACAAGAGGCAAATGAAAAGGGAGTTATGAAAACCGCCTTTAGTCAGATGAAAGTAGCTCTTGGGCCAATCATCACCAAAAGCGCCCCACTTAAGTCTGTAAATGGTGAACCCATCACAGATAAAAATGAACAACTGAATAGGTGGGTAGAGCATTACTCTCTGTTGTATTCAACTGAGAAAAATATTCCACCAGATTTTGAGGAACACCTCCAAAAACTGCCAATAATGGCCGAACTTGACGCTGAACCTTCCTTAGTCGAGCTTTCCAATGCAATCGACCACCTGTCTGCTGGAAAAGCCACAGGAAGTGACAACATTCCTGCAGAGGTATTAAAAGACCTAAAAGGCCCACTATTACCACACCTGTATAAACTGTTACTGCAGTGTTGGAAAGAAGGCGTGATACCACATGATATAAGAGACGCCAAAATTGTCACACTTTACAAGAACAAAGGAGACAAAGGCGACTGCAACAACTATCGAGGCATATCCCTCCTCAGCATTACTGGAAAGGCTTTTGCTCGCGTCATCCTCTGCCGCCTTCAACAACTGGCGGAAAAAGTCTTACCAGAAACACAATGTGGCTTTCGAAGCAAACGATCAACTATTGACATGATATTTGCACTTCGGCAAATCCAAGAAAAATGTAAAGAACAAAACAGGCCGCTTATAACATGCTTTGTGGACCTAACAAAGGCTTTCGACACCGTAAGCCGATCTGGCCTGTATGCAGTCCTTAAATCCATAGGCTGTCCACCAACATTGCTAAAACTTATTGCATCCTTCCACACTGACATGAGGGCATGTGTCAACTTTGAGGGCTGCACATCCAATTCATTTGCTGTAAACAGTGGTGTGAAGCAGGGATGTGTTCTTGCTCCTACCTTATTTGGTATATATTTTGCAGCCCTACTCAAGAATGCCTTTGGTCAATGTTCAGGTGGAGTACTTATTAACACCAGAGTGGACGGCTCCATTTTTAATGTTGCCAGACTAAAAGCAAAATCTCGTACAGAGCATATTATGTTACAAGAGCTCCTCTTCGCAGATGATGCTGCAATCGTGGCCCACGATGAAACCACGCTCCAGGCTCTCATCAATAGCCTTGCCAAAGCCTGTGACAAATTCATGCTAAAGATCAGTGTCTCAAAAACTGTAGTTTTGACACAAGGCTTGAGAAACCCCAAACCAATCATGCTGAATGGCTCTCCTCTGGAGCAAGTGGGAAAATTCTGCTACCTAGGCTCAACCATCAGTGGTAGCACAGACATAACAACTGAAATAAATGCCAGAATAGGAAAGGCGGCCACAGCTTTTGGCAAACTCTCAAAAAGGGTGTGGAACAATAGCAAGCTGACCATCAAAACAAAGGTACTCGTGTACCAAACTTGCGTCCTAAGCACCCTGCTGTATGGCTCAGAGACATGGACCACCTACTCCAAACATGAAAGATCCCTCAACTCTTTCCACCTGCGCTGCCTACGCAAAATTCTCAAGATCAAGTGGCAAGACAGGATCTCAAATATCGAAGTTCTGAGCCGAGCCAACATTCCATCAACTCAGGCTCTCCTAGGCAAAAAAAGACTGCGGTGGCTTGGACATCTCCACCGTATGGAAAATGATCGCATCCCCAGACAAATTCTCTACGGGGAACTTGCTACTGGCAACCGACCCAGAGGTAGGCCACATCTGCGATTCAAAGACACTTGCAAGGTCACGATGAAAGCATTCAACATCGACCCCAATGAATGGGAGAACCTTGCAAATGATCGAAGCAGACGGAGACAAAAATTGCGCAGTGGCACGCTCGCAATAGACTTCAAGGCAAAAGAAACATACCTGACAAAACGACAGAGGCGGAATGAAAACACTCGCCAAAGTGAACCCAAAAGACTGACCTGCAATCACTGCCATCGCACTCTCGGGTCAAACATTGGTAGAATAAGCCACGAGAGAAGCTGTCAGTCAAAGTGAAAGTGAATATTCTAGCTGCTAAGACCGTCTGTAAAGACGCTAAAGGCCATATACATTACAAATGAGAATAATGAATGAGTAAAAAAAATAAAAAATAATGGCCGCTGCTCGCAGTGAAGTGCAGACTGCAGTAAGCCCCACCAAAGCTGTTCAAAGTCGGGTCTACTGTAATGTACGTCCAGGGCATTGTACATAACGTCCGTCCATTCAAAGTGGAGTCTTTGGTATGAAAGTCCAGAGCCCGTATTCATAATCAATGCGTAAACTAAAGTAAATACGTTAAATGGTGTTAACACAAGAAATGAATACAATTTCTTGTGTTAACACCAGTTAACGTACTTACTTTAGTTTACGTATTGATTATGAATACGGCCACAGGGGCGGTAATATACATATTATGTATGTCTAACCACTTCGTGTTTTTATTCATACTGTCATATTTTAAAGACATAATTTCTCTTGATCTTTCCCCAAGCTGTTACGCTTTTCATATTTGTCCCTATTATTTCCAACATACCCATAGGAAGCTTTCATCTGGAAGACATTGAAGAAAGAAGCACTGGCTGATGCTAGGATGGAAGTCTTTTTATCTGACTGAGACTGGACCAGGTCTCTCTTGAGGTAATCATCCTTCACAAGTCCTGCCCCAGCGGTGACGCTGGTCAGTACATGGGTACCTAAGGAAACGATTGACTGAACAGTTGATTAATTGATCAGTGAATTGCTGGCCAGAACTGTCTTACAAGTAAATGTTTGTTTGATAACCAGTCGTTTCTCATATTGCTGTTCCATTTCGTCCCGATTGTGTGTGTTTGGGAGATGAGAGAGATGATGATGAGAGAGAGAGAGGGAGAAAAAGAGAGAGAGTTTAGCTAATCATTTATTTCTGTAAAAGCAAATACTTCGAAAGAGGAGCTGGCAAGATCTTTGAATCCACCCACCCGTTAGCCTATCCACCTTATCTCATTGCACACTCTATTCATTCTACTTTAGTTCATGAGTTTGTCGTCAGAACAATTTAAGTTAAAGAAAAAATACCCTGAAAATATTATGCACGGCCGATAACGGCTGCAGCAGTGTTTGCGTAGAGGTTTTACTAAGCTCAGTCAAAGTGCAGTCAAAATAGCAGATTAAAAAAAAAAATCTCAATTAAATGAAGACTTTCAAGACTTCTGACATTTGGAGGAATTTTTTATGCAATGGCATCATAAAGCTATGAAGGTTACATGCATTTGGTATTGGTGCAGGAATAGGTCTGGGCAAAGCCGTGCTGCAATGTCGTAACGTTTGTCTTTTGTTAATGTTCACAATGTACCCACTGAAAAGTGTGAGCATGTCACGCTGAGAGAGTAAGAAGTGTGAGGTAAATGAAAAATAAAAAAATCTAGATACCCGAGGCTACATAAAAGTACGACCAAAAAAAATTAAAAAAAAAACAACAAAACTTTTCAACAGAAATTTTAAGACGTACAGAATATAGATGAAGATGAAGATGAAGATGAAAAGGAAGTAGAAAAGACCGAAACAAAGAAGAAATAAAACTATCAACATGATCGTAACAATTGAAAACTGGCAAATAAAATTTTTTTTTTAAATTTCTTATGTGTCAAAGGTAAAACAGACCAAAATCTCTGACAAGAAGTTGTCCCTGGTACAGAGCTTGCTCAGTTCTGTTCAGCTCCACATTGACTGCAATACTCAGTAGTCGAGTTTTGAACTGTGGGCTCAAGGTAGCATCAGGCTGTAGCTTGGCCTCATATCTGGAAAATAGCAACAAATTATTCCTCATTTAAAATACATGAAAATGCAATTAAAAACACAAAGATTAATGGAGTTCATGTTTTCAAAGAAGCTTATGTGACTATCAGATTCTGCTGCTCGCTAACACAGTTATGATACTCTGCAGGTTTCAAGTATATTTGTTATGCAGTTTCCTGTCATTTCCTGCCACTGAAACAATGACCAGGTCATTTCAGTGATTTGCTTAGGATCACCTCGTTAGAACACTGGTTTTCTAATGGCAAGTTCTGTTACCTGAACCTAAAACAGTCAATTAATTTGATGTTTATTACCTTTTTTCAGGAAATATTTATCTTTGTTTTATTACAGGAATGTTGCTGTTGGGCATATCAATCATACTTCATCATTTAAGCTAAATACTGGCTTCAAAATTTTCAGTACATAATTGTAATGTCTTCAGATGTATAATAAAACTAGTTTCATAATTAATTCTTCCAGTAACTCCCCTATGAAAGCAAATATGCTGTCTTTGTCAATAAAGCGACGAAACAAACAGCTTTGTGTCCAGTGCCATGGGGTAAATTTTTCCTACCAGAATTAGATTTAAACTCATTTTTAAAACATTTGCTTAAAGCTGCGTGGCAAGTGTTGGACGTCCGTTCTGGCTCTCCTGTATTACCAGTAGCAAGAAGTAACAATCTGATAGTAACTTATTGGGAAAGCCTTCAGACCTGTAGTAACGCAGCTGGACTCGGGTGGTGACCGCCTGGTCCTCGATCTGCTTGGACTTGAGCTCTTTGTGCTCGTAAGAGAACTTTCCACTGATCGCCACACTTTTCTTATTCAGCCCCGCCTCCACGTTGATGGTGTTGGACGTCGTCGATGTTGTATTGTACCAGTTATCTATCATTTCTGCAAAAGACTTCAGGGAACTAGTCTGGAAAAATGACAACAGCAGAACTCAAGATTCAAATGGATACTACTTTCGTTATCTTTACATTCTACAGAAACAGGAACTCTTATCTTTGATAAATACATGATTGTGTAAGGCTCAGTCTTATTCATCCTGCGTGACAATTGTTGTGGAGTGACAGGTTTGTGTATGAGAACCAACAAAACAAAAAAAAACCTATATATTTCCTGACCTTGATGGGTATTGTGAACACGTTGTCAGGGATCAGAAGAGTTCCATCATCTGTGACCTTGCACTGTGAGTAGTTGTAAGACACCACCATTCCTGCTTCTTTGTTCCGTAGATTGTCCCAGCCGAGACCAGGCAGAACCTGACAAATCATATAAGTTTTCACCTATACATCAAGCACAGGAATACACGCCATGTAGTAATAAAGCCTCTCATAAATAACAGTTTAATCCCTATACCATGTGCTGAGTGTTAGTGAGGTCAAAGTACAAGAATATTTCGTTGTTTCAGTGAAAATATTTTAGATAAACTTCTTAAATATTTTAGTAATATCGGTAGCCCTCAGTTTTATTCTAATTTGGATTTTCATCAAATTCCTTCTAGTGTTTGCTTGGTGCGAGCCTGTCGTACATCTAAGTGAGATGACTTGAATATCTGATACTGGCAGGTCAGCTGTAATTGTTAAACATCTCCAACTTGCATGAAGCAACAAATACCGACCTGGGCTGCCTTTAGAATTACAATTGTTATAGTTTTGTGGTAACCAGAAACCAGAAAATGGTGCAATAATTAATACTAAGACCTTTCTTGGACCTCGGTAATCACATAAATGTTAAGATGTTGGCAGAATCTATGAGCACTTCAATGGGAGTAAACTGTATTTGTTGTCTTGGAATATGAATTCTACTCTTGTCAAGGACACTTTCCATTCAATTTTTCTCCACATTTTCTCTAACAGGTAAGTGCTATTTTCTTTAATTCAGTGCACACCCAGAGGTCCTCAGTAAAGTAACATACCTCAAATCGTTTCACATCTAACTTTGTCAACATGGAAAGTTCTTGACATCTCCTGGGGTCACCAACCGGCCACTCAGATTCAAACTTCCCCAGTAAGCCATTACTCAAGGATTGCTCCAAACGTTGCGATGTGGCGCTGCTGGCTATTACCAACAGGACCAGCCCTAAACGTACACCCAACTATGGAATGAGAGAAACAAAGAGGAGATTGAGGAGCACAGTTCATTGACAACCGATATATTTCCGTATGGAGAAATTGCTAGCTCTGTCAGCAAAGGGGTGGGGTTGGGTGGGGTGGGTGAGGGGGATGTTGAAATGTTTACTTATTCATATTGTTTCAATTTCAAAAGCAGACTTTTTGGTGCCTATATAATCATCACATGCACATCATAATAATATCCAAGAACATTACAACATACATGTTTCGACGCCTCTAATGCACTTTTATACTTCCTTGTACTGGTCATTCATAAATTAAAGCACACACGCTGGTGTTTCCCCTTATTTTCGTTTCGACTTCGGTAGGCGTAAAGAGAAACAAACCCGAAGCTACTGTGTTTGATACCTTAGTTAGGGAAGATTCACGTCACTCACCCCACACGGATTCACATCACTCACCCCACACGGATTCACGTCACTCACCCCACACGGATTCACGTCACTCACCCCACACGGTCAGCCGACTCACAACTTTGACGGTTCATCCCCCCTCCCCTCTCCAACCCTCAACTCTATCCGAATTTATTCTATCCATCTGATTTGAGTTTCCTGTCTTTGGAAACCCTGACTCCGCTCTGCTCTGCCGTGGTGGGTGGGACCGTGGCCTCCGTAATCAACGGGGGCCATGGTGGGGCCGGGCTGTTTCTGTCTTCCGTTTTCATGACTTTAACAAGAGACAAAACAATCATGACTTGGTGCGCTTCAAGTGTGCCAATAAAATTCTTCCTGTTTTCACCATCAACTACCATCTTTCAGTTGTTTAATCCTCTAGATGTGAAAGCTTACACTATCGCACGCAAAATTCTGCTGTCTTTCTGCCGACCTAGCACCCACATCTTATCTTATTATTTAAAAAAGATAGTGGTGGGAGTAATTCATTATGGTACAATTTTGACCCTTTTTTTTGCTCATAAATTATGAAACCAGGACGTTTTATAGAGAGATCTCACTTCCGCCAAGTCGCGAAACTAGATTAGGGCGATAACAAGAATTGAAAGAGACCGTCTTCACCGAGGACAGTGCGCATATCTATTTAGTAGCTTGTTCATATTTATGGGTTGATTGAAACTATTTAGAGCCGTTTGTAAGTTCTTACACCCTGTGGAAATGCACCGTGTCTCCCGGTACAAATCGACCCCATAGTGAATCATCGCTATAGCTAGATACCCTCTGATGAAACGTCTCCCCAGATCGGCCCTGAAGGTACTGCTGGTCAAACTGAGATATTGGCCATAATAACGTTTGGGTCCAAAAATATCCAATATTTTTTTCCTTTGTTTTTCTCTTCTTTGTCCATTTATTTGACAATCTGCACTGAATTAAAACGCTTGTAAAAGTGTGTTGTTGTGCAATTTTGTGGGTGAACGGTTATTTTTTAGAGCGTTTTTACAGAAATCTACTCCCAAGGATAATTACGTCAGTACCTGACAAACCGCATTTCGGTGTGCGGGTGATAATCTCAAAAACAGTTTAAGATCATTTTTTAACGGTTTACATCAAACCTAACCACACTAGAGTGCCGGAAATAAGACACACAAAAATGTGAACGAGCTGCATCCCAATATAATTAGGAAGAGCTGCAGAATTAGATGAATGAAGCAATCCATTAGCACAGAAGAATTGACAAGAGAATGTCAGATGTGCAAAGCATGAAAGGAAATTCCACAAACAATACAATAAGGGCCTGTTTAGAGCACAGAAAGATGAATGAGTCTGTAAAGCCTTAACTCTGAGACTGTTCAATGTTTATTTTATTTCCTGCTTAGTCAAAGATATTTCCAGAACACTTATCCAGTTCTCTGTAATTTCATTACATTCAGGTTGTTTCTTTAATAATCCACTCATTATTCAAAATCATCATTTTTAAAGGGCAAGATACAATTAAAGATGGGGTTGTAGGAACTTATGAAGGAATATAACTTTATTCGAATCATCAAAACCCTCACCAGGATTACACAAAATGTTCCTCAGTAAGAGAAGTCAAAATGAGTGAGTGCATGTGTTTAGCTATAGAAAGAAAACCCTAAAGTATCATGAATGTACTTGAGTCAAAATAAACACATCATGCACTACACTGAAAGTAAGCATAACAATCCTGCTTTCATCTTCACCCTCCTCAAATCTGACCTACATTCCCCGTTTCTAAGGAAGTTAAATGTTTTTGAAAGTATGGGCTGCGCCTTTTAATTTGACATTAACAGTCTCCATTACAGTTTCTCAGTTCTAGTATTCTTGTAAATAAATATCTTAAAATTTTTATTTTTTTCTCCGTGGTGTGTAAGATTGAGTCTGACACAGGTAGTAGCAGCTGCTATTCTAGATCTATGCTCTAAGACTTCCATTTACAGGTACACTTATATCATGGCCCTAGGGAAACATATCCGTTATTTTGTTTTCATAAATGTTTAGGTCAGAACAAAACAATGCTGTGTGTGGTAGCTCATGTGGGGAGAATTAAGGGATGTCTGCAAGGCAGTGTGTGGGTGATCCAAATTACTAATGTGGCATGCCAAAATTATATTAAGTGTATTTCAAGATTCGTAATGTAAGTAAAGTTGCAATATTATTATCTTTAAAACGGACGGATGAAATTCACTGAAATTTTGCATGCAGCATGTTTTCAATTTGCTTTAGCAGGAAATGGTTTTTCCAAAAATAATTAGTATGGAAATGAGTAAAGTCCTTTAACATAACTAACATAAACCACCGCCTTAGCCTAGATCTCTGAAATCTAGATATCTCTATTATTGTTATGGCATGTGGACTAACTACGAACGCTTCTTTGAAGGAGCGGGCATGTGGGAAGAGCGCACCCCCCCCCCCAAGTAACCTCCCACCGCCATGCCGTGTAGAGTCCGGTGGCAAGTGGGAAACTAATATGCAAACAACAAATCTTTAATTTCATCCCTGTTTTTGAAGCGGCAACTAAAGCAAAAAAGCTAACTTGATGACACAATATTGCCAGCCTTTGCTGGACATAATCAAGTTTAACAAAGTTAAACTCACTCACTGATGGGGTACCCCCTGCATACCGGCACCTATCCCTAATCCCGTCTTTATGCTCAAACCTAAATCTTATCGAATCGCTAACCCTGTCCCCTGCCCTTTCAACCAAAAAAAAAAAAAAAAAGGAGGAAAACAAAAAGAAAATCTGAAAGAACAATTAACTCTTGTTAGGAGTATTTCTGGAGGAGCTCTCTAGCTCTGGAATCACAAGGGACTTTCAAATACGTACCCCTAGTGCCAAAAAAAAGGGGGTGGGGAACGTACGTGCAAATAACAACAGCCCAAACTTATATCCTGAAAATTCGAGGGCTTTAACGACACACACGAAACAAACTGTAAAGTGTAGAGATTCAACCCAGGACCTACCTGAACCATGTCTGGTGTTGTCTGTGCTTTGCCAGTCCCGGCCGTGGCACTTTTATGGTGAGTTGTCATCCCTAATTTCCTTATATGGAATCCTAAAGCAGGCAAGTCTGTTTATGGTTATGATGTCAGCGGCTGCTTCAACCTCTGAGTAACAACAGACACTTTCGTCAATTCGTCACAGTTTCACGGTCTTGAATTCACTTCCTTATGTGGCCTTAAAGTTTGGCTGTGCTGTCTTACTCTTTTCAGAGCATCTCTCTCTCTCTCTGTCGGTCCGGCCCTCTTTCTTTATCTCTTCTTTCAGCTCTCTCTCTCTCTCTTTCTTCCTCCCTCTCTCCCCTTTTCTTTCTCTCTCTCTCTTTCTTCCTCCCTCTCTCCCCCTTTCTTTCTCGTTCTCTCTTTCTTCCTCCAGCTCTCCCTCTCTCTTCGTGTGTATCCCAATAATTGTCTTGTGTAGACTAAATAAAGGATCGGAGAACCTGACAGTTCAGTTTATGTTTAATCAGTTCGGGAAATAGATAAATAAATAAATAAATACATCTACACTATATATATTTGTGGACTTGAGATTTTCCGTTGCAAAAGGCTTCTGAACCACTCAACAATTAGACTTCAAATTTTATATTGTGCATCAGAATGGATGTAAGGGTGTACAGTTTTTAATAGAAGTCTCAAATCGGTGTAGTTTTTTTTTACTGGAAACTTATTGTTTCCCCAATTTTCACTAGGCTCAGTGACATGCTGTAGGTTTTTATGACATCATCACTTCCTGAAAAGTTTCGGTGCGCACCACTGCACACTGTGTACTGTCCTATCGCCGAGTTTTGGGGATGACCCTACGCATCTCGGCTTTTGTTCTTATTCCTTTCGGTCTGAAGTGGTGTCCTTTGTTGCTGCATCTCTCTTTTAAGCTATCTATGCAGCATTAATGCCTTTCTTAGTTCACAGGCGTCTTAAGTTTTACAAAAAACAACAACAGGAACAACCTACACAAACCTGTTCATGGAACAGGTACTCAGCTAGTAAATAAATAAACTTGACAAGAACATGAGATTTTGCTTTGGTCTTCTGATTGCCACTGGTTTTGTTTCTGGTGTTCATCCATTATGTGGAACTATTTGTCTTAAGAATAGATGAAAACTAGAAAAATGCATTCCATACAACAATGTGGCTGGAGAAAATATTGAATGGGGGTGTTGGGGGGGGGGGCAGACAGAATGACCGACAGAGTGACAGAGAAATGAGGTATATGGCACTAGAATCATGTGAAAATCCAACGAAAAAAAAAACACACACAATAAGTTATCTTTTCTATACTACACTGACTGTAGTTGTGTTAGCCAGTCCTGCTATCCTGGCGTGTCAACTAGTGAAGGGACTTATGTTATGATTTATTGCTGTTCACGTAAAGGACAAACATCAATCTGAAGACTTTGTGCATGCATTAACTCCATCGCCAAATATTTTTTTTACCTTCCTCCACTTACATGTCCTGGGCCAGACTCGGCAATATCTGAACGTGGCAAGGACCACAAATCCACAACTTATTCTTTAAGCCCTTTTGAAGCCACAGGGCCGATATACCGGCCTATCATGTTGCAGAAGTCTGCCGCACAGCCGTACCGTTCCATGCTAAAGCTGCCACGAGGCCGATATATCGGCCCACAATGTTCGGGCATAGTTTGCACTCCAAATTTTGCTACTTCCTGTTGTCTTTCTACCCGATAATCCATTACTCTGGTAGTCTAAAGAAGGTGAAGGCATTTGGGCGTGGCAGCAAAATGGTCATTATTTAATATGTTAATTCTAGTTTTTGCCGGTATAGTGGAAGGGAAACAAATCTTATTCATGTGTATATAAAATACTTCACACAGTTAGTTATTTCCCTTCACTCGTAATCACTTCGCAATTCGCACCAGTATGGAAAAGATGCCTATAATGGACATTGCCCTAGATAAATCTGTCACTGAAATTTATTTGTTTTTTTTTCAATTTATTTATCAAAGAACTTCCTAAACGTGTCTGATTCTTTCCCCCTATGGTATATATATATTTTTTTTTCTTAAGCGAACAAAAAGTTACATTTTACGTTGAGAAGAATCAAAAGAATACTGTTCCAAAACTCGGAACAGGAAAAAAGAGGATGATAATTCAATAGTGACTGGTCAAAATTTTTATAAGTAAATATCTAATACCGAGATGTAAAAGGTGAGAAATACTGACAGAAAAAAAAAAAAAAAAGGAACGCATTACTTGAAGAAAGTGGCCACAAACCAAGGAGAAATGATGAGAAGACAGGGTAACGAGGAAGTAGAAGGAGAAGGAGAAAATGTATACACACAACCATGGCCTCTTAGGCTGTAGCCTCGAGCAGAAAAAGGGCCAAAATTGCACCACAAGGAATTACTCCCGCCATTTTCTTTTTTATAACTAGATGAAGTTCCCGGCATTATCATGGACCCACCGTTCCATCTCTCCTTTTGGTCTACAAAGCAAATCTTACTACAGATTTCATGTGCACCAGAGCACCGCGCACGTATTTTTGGCACGGAAATTGAGCGCACGGAATTGAACGCGCATTAATATCATTTCCGGTGCGATGAGCCTTCTACAGGGAGCCAAAACAAAGATCATTGCAGTTTACATGTTTACAACTTTTTATTTAAAAATACCCGAAACTTTAATGAACACAATAATTTGGTACAAAAGCGACTGGACGGATTAGTTGACACTTTAGAAAATTAATTTTATAATTTTTGTAACTGTCATTTAGGCTGTAGCCTCGAGCAAAAAAAAAAAAAAGGGCCAAAATTACACCACAATGAATTACTCCCGCCACTTTTTTTTTTGTTGATAATATAATATATATTTTTTTATAATACTAGATGAAATTCCCGGCATTATCCGGGATAAACCTGTGAACCCCACCCTTCTATCTCTCTCTTTCTTTTTGGTCTACTACAGAGCTTCCCATAATCTACATCTGCACAATATCAATTACTCAAGTCCAATGTGAGAGGACATTTTCAAAGCTGAAGATCATTAAGACAAGATTAAGAAATTCGCTGCTGTGGAGAACTTGGAATCATACATGTTGCTATCCATTGAAAAGGAACTGCTAGATGAATTGGATGCAGAAACAATTGTTAACAGATTCGCACAAACATCTAGTGAACTCAAACGAAAGCCCTTAATTATAGTAGACTGCTTGATCTTAATATAGTGGACTGCTTGAAATATACTTTCGTACTTTTGATACGACGCAGGCAAAGGACAAAATTTGACGAGTTGATCCATCTTATTCTCAATGCCTTTTGTCAGTCTCGGATTTTACAATCTTCAAGAAGGGATAGACCTCTGAAAAGATCAGGAACTTCAGGATGAAACCTTTAGCTCTCCTCAGTAAACAACCCCTTGATTCCTCCCTCAGCGCTCCTCCTCTCCGCCCCTCCAACCACCAATCTTTGGTGTCGGCCACATCAAGATCAGGCAGACAAGAACGAAGAAGACGACAGGAATGGAGAAATAAGAGGAAGAATCAAGAACAGGGCCATTAGCCGCCTCCACAAAACAAAACTTTTCACCCGCAATGGACAACTGAGGAGGGGAGAGGGTGTCAATTCCCTCAACATACAGACCTGTGGGGGAGGGGAGGGGGTGTCAATTCCCTCAACATACAGACCTGTGGGGGAGGGGAGGGGGTGTCAATTCCCTCAACATACAGACCTGTGTGGGAGGGGAGGGGGTGTCAATTCCCTCAACATACAGACCTGTGTGGGAGGGGAGGGGGTGTCAATTCCCTCAACATACAGACCTGTGTGGGAGGGGAGGGGGTGTCAATTCCCTCAACATACAGACCTGTGTGGGAGGGGAGGGGGTGTCAATTCCCTCAACATACAGACCTGTGTGGGAGGGGAGGGGGTGTCAATTCCCTCAACATACAGACCTGTGGGGGAGGGGAGGGGGTGTCAATTCCCTCAACATACAGACCTGTGTGGGAGGGGAGGGGGTGTCAATTCCCTCAACATACAGACCTGTGTGGGAGGGGAGGGGGTGTCAATTCCCTCAACATACAGACCTGTGTGGGAGGGGAGGGGGTGTCAATTCCCTCAACATACAGACCTGTGGGGGAGGGGAGGGGGTGTCAATTCCCTCAACATACAGACCTGTGTGGGAGGGGAGGGGGTGTCAATTCCCTCAACATACAGACCTGTGTGGGAGGGGAGGGGGTGTCAATTCCCTCAACATACAGACCTGTGGGGGAGGGGAGGGGGTGTCAATTCCCTCAACATACAGACCTGTGTGGGAGGGGAGGGGGTGTCAATTCCCTCAACATACAGACCTGTGGGGGAGGGGAGGGGGTGTCAATTCCCTCAACATACAGACCTGTGTGGGAGGGGAGGGGGTGTCAATTCCCTGAACATACAGACCTGTGTGGGAGGGGAGGGGGTGTCAATTCCCTCAACATACAGACCTGTGGGGGAGGGGAGGGGGTGTCAATTCCCTCAACATACAGACCTGTGTGGGAGGGGAGGGGGTGTCAATTCCCTCAACATACAGACCTGTGTGGGAGGGGAGGGGGTGTCAATTCCCTCAACATACAGACCTGTGTGGGAGGGGAGGGGGTGTCAATTCCCTCAACATACAGGCCTGTGTGGGAGGGGAGGGGGTGTCAATTCCCTCAACATACAGACCTGTGTGGGAGGGGAGGGGGTGTCAATTCCCTCAACATACAGACCTGTGGGGGAGGGGAGGGGGTGTCAATTCCCTCAACATACAGACCTGTGTGGGAGGGGAGGGGGTGTCAATTCCCTCAACATACAGACCTGTGTGGGAGGGGAGGGGGTGTCAATTCCCTCAACATACAGACCTGTGTGGGAGGGGAGGGGGTGTCAATTCCCTCAACATACAGACCTGTGGGGGAGGGGAGGGGGTGTCAATTCCCTCAACATACAGACCTGTGTGGGAGGGGAGGGGGTGTCAATTCCCTCAACATACAGACCTGTGGGGGAGGGGAGGGGGTGTCAATTCCCTCAACATACAGACCTGTGTGGGAGGGGAGGGGGTGTCAATTCCCTGAACATACAGACCTGTGTGGGAGGGGAGGGGGTGTCAATTCCCTCAACATACAGACCTGTGGGGGAGGGGAGGGGGTGTCAATTCCCTCAACATACAGACCTGTGGGGGAGGGGAGGGGGTGTCAATTCCCTCAACATACAGACCTGTGTGGGAGGGGAGGGGGTGTCAATTCCCTCAACATACAGACCTGTGGGGGAGGGGAGGGGGTGTCAATTCCCTCAACATACAGACCTGTGTGGGAGGGGAGGGGGTGTCAATTCCCTCAACATACAGACCTGTGGGGGAGGGGAGGGGGTGTCAATTCCCTCAACATACAGACCTGTGGGGGAGGGGAGGGGGTGTCAATTCCCTCAACATACAGACCTGTGGGGGAGGGGAGGGGGTGTCAATTCCCTCAACATACAGACCTGTGTGGGAGGGGAGGGGGTGTCAATTCCCTCAACATACAGACCTGTGTGGGGGAGGGGAGGGGGTGTCAATTCCCTCAACATACAGACCTGTGGGGGAGGGGAGAGAAAGGTTGTCTTTCGCAGAACTATATTGATGTTTATCCAGCGTGTCCCATCATACTGTATTTTTGACATTACCTTTGGCAATGGACTAAAAACATTTCCAATCACACACATTTGTACTAAAACTTATAACGCACAGCTACTCTAACACGAAATGGAAGCAACATTTTATGACTAGAAAATTCAGGGAATTTGGATACTCAACAGACACAGTCACAAGTTTGAATCTCAAGACTGTCAAATAATAAACAAGAACAAAGTAAGAATTTTAATGTCCAAATTTTAATCTTGTAACATTTTTTTTCTTAAAAAAAAAAAAAAATCTCCAAAATCCATTAATTAATTCTATCATATCTAATTCAGTTTAAAAACTTTTTGAAACTCCATTTTCACATCAATCGTCGAGTTTCTACCACATATTGAGTGTAAGAATTGGCGTGCTGTTTGCATTGGCAGAGTAACAAGCCGAGATAAAAAATTGAACCATAAACTGGATCTGATTGTCCTTCCAGCACGAGTAGATCTATTTCAAAAGGATTTCATGAATTGTTTCACATTCCATACATTTTGAAGTTGAGCAATGCAGAATTTAAATGACAGTTGAATGAGTTCACCTAAACCTATGTAGGAACAGTGCAAATACATACAGAAACTGTCTTCAATTTCTCCAGCTCGTAAAGAGTTATACGGCATGAAGAAATGAATTATGGTTGTGAGCCAAAACGTCTATCTAAGAGCATACAATTAGGGGTGACTAACGAATCATGTGCCAAGTGCAGAAATAATTGAGCTCTTAGTTTGCAAGAACTTTTAGGAGACATCCATGTGTACTAAACTGTAATATTCAGCTATGGTGTAAACTCACCTGATATTAAGAAAATATATGTAATGACAGTATACAGTCTATACAGTGCCATTCTGTTACCTCAGCATGAACTGTGCCACAACACTGGAAAAATATTCCTCTGTTTATCTTCACCTTTCTTTTTCTAACCAAATCCACCTGATATTACAACACTGTGATAAAATGCTGCTATAAAACACTGTTCACATGTGCCATTAATCCAGAGAACCAAACTGTACAACTTTCAATATTCATGATTTTTATTGTTTGTGTAACTTGCTTGATCAAATCATAATATGCTTTTATTTGGCAGTATATACATAGCTTTATTACTGTTATAACCCAGTCTGATATTGCTTTACTGCCAACTGATTTTTCATGACATAGCCAGGGCTGGACAAACCATTAAGCAAAAATAAGCACGTGCTTAGGGCATCAAGGAAAGGGGACACAACAGAAAATGTCCATTTGTCGGATTTACCATGGACCATAATATGGTACAAAGCTGCAAATGTTGAAGCTGAACCAGGGGTGGGGGGGGGGGGGGGCGGGCGGCTCACATTATATTTTTAAAAAAAATAAAGTATTGGCTGGCGAAAAAGACTCGCTTTAAAAAAACAACTAAATGTCTCAGTCCGGCTCTGGGAATAACCGTTACTAAACTAACATACTTCATTCAAGTTGAAAAGTCTTTGCTTGTTTTTGAGAGAGGGAGATTTGGCTTTGGATGTTAGAAGAGAGAGTTTAGCAAACCTACAATAACATCAAATGTGTAATGTGTATTTTGTAGTTGTGTATTTGTATTGTATGCACCTCTTCAATCCCATTTAGCAAATTTTTCTTCGGTGTCATTGCAGCGCAGTTACAACTGGAGCAGACACGTCATCCCCACAGTGCAGGGCCGGTCGGTGGGATTATTTTTTTTTTGGTATGGGGGGGGGGGGGGCAATTTTAAAAAGTTAATTTTGCCTAGGCGGCCAGCGGCCTGCTCGGCCTATTCTTCTCGATTTCCAACTGCCAAGGTATTTTTTTACGTGCGCAACGCGCACATGGGCCCTCCGATGTTTTCGCCTTGTCAGGTGATTGTCATTCATTATTAAGAGCCCTGCCGGTAGGCGTTGGCGATCATGACCCTCCATCTCTGGCGATCTTCCGTATGTGATTGTAGACATACATTAAAACTGAAATGAGTTTACATTGTGATAGTAATGTATATAATGTGCTCTAGTTCAGAGATGTGAAGTGAGTCATTGTGAAAAACAACAATTGTAGACAAAATGAAATGAGCATTCTGACGTCTAACAACAAAAAAAACAAAAAAAGGACAAAAAAAAAGAAAAAAAAAATATTCCTGTAGGAGAAAAAAAAACAAAAACACATACACAGACATGCAGGCAACATTGGGAGCTGTTACAAAAGCTTAAGGCTGCAACCATATTAACGCCCGACACGGACGGTCAGACCAGGCCGTCTTCGGGCACAAAAGAATGCGCACCGGCTCTTTAGTAACGGAAGGTAACAGAAAACGGGTTGGGCTACCATACTGACGCCCGGCGTCTTGTGTCGTCCCCGGTCAGACCGTCTCCGATAAAACATGTTCTATCGAAGACGGTCCGGCGGGCGAGATGGGAGGTAATTCTAATGATTTTTTCTCTGCATAGTTGTGTCCCCTTTCCCGCCTGGATGACACTACACAGATATCTTGGAATTCTCTACACAGTAGTTCTTGGAATTGGAACACTCAAACAGATCGCCTCGAGGAAGAAGAGAGAAGAAAAGAAGATGGATGACGAAAAACTCATTCTTTTAGTTCAAGGGCGATCACCTATTTTTGACAAACGGGACAAGTTACATCACAACCGAGATTATATACTGAAACAGTGGAAAACTATTGCACAAGAAATGCAGTCTGATGGTTAGTATTTTACTTTCTTTTTTGTCATTCGTGCCAATAATAAGCGAAAATAAAATCTAATAAAGGTGTTGGTGTTGGAGGTGGTGGTTGTTGTGTTGATTATGATATGATGATGCTGATAATGATGATGATGATAATGATGCTGATTTTGATGATGATAGTGATGCTGCTGCTGCTGATGATGATGATACTACTACTACTAATAATAATAATAACAGTGATATCAATGTAATAATCTTTATTGTCTACTATTTCAAAGAATAACATTTGCAAAGATACTTCCATACTTCAATACACCATACATAGAATCTACAGTATCTCTACATGGACATTTTACATCAGTTACAAAACGTGACCTTAGAACAACAATGTTGTAACTGAAATTTTGGGGAAAATTTTTGTCTTGCTATTGCACCCACTCTATTATATATCACTGGAAAACATTTTACCTCGTGATCTAACTCATTGTTGTCCCAAATTGCAGATAGCACATTATGATCCATGGTCACGAAAAAATAAACAGTATGCTATCTCAATAATCAGTTATATGGTCATCAGCTCTGTTGTAATAAGTATGAATGTGGGTAATAAATTGGCTCACTTTACAGGTAATTAGCCACAGTGTTTATCCATACTGACAGAAATTTAAAGCAGAACATTGTTTTGCCATTGCAAGCTACCCGAGGATGTCATAAAATACTCCATAACAGAATTCCTGACAGCTATTCTGTCACCTGCTGGTCTTCCGGTAGGTCGCGCTGTAGTGTCCATGGAGGGTGTGTCATCACTGAGAATGTCCGCTTCTCTCATCCCCTCAGGCTCTCGATTTAGAATAAAATTGTGTAAAATACATGCAGCCTTGACAATGTTTGTTGCAAACTCTTCTTGGACTTCCATCGGCTTTCGCAAAATTCTCCACATACTTGCCATCACACCGAATGCACACTCAATTTGTTTCCGTGCTCGGGATAATCTGTGATTGAATATGCGTTTTTTGTCTGTAAGACCCCTCCGTGGGAATGGTCTCATTAAATTTTTCATGAGGGGGAACACCTCGTCGCCTACGAACACAAATGGGAGTTCTATTTCAGTATTGGGGATCTGTGTTGGCATAGGGAGATTCAATCTGTTTGTTTGTAAGAGTGTGTAAAAGGTAGAGGCTTGAAATATCCCTCCATCGCTGGCGCTCCCGTATGCACCCACATCAATTATAATAAACTTTGATTCGGAATCAGACACAGCCATCAGCACTATCGAATGGTGTCCCTTGTAGTTGAAGTACTGAGATCCCGAGTGAAAGGGGGCTTTCAGTTGGCAATGCTTGCCGTCGATGGCCCCAATGCATAGTGGAAATTGCCACCGATCAGCAAATCCATCAGCTGCTTTTTTCCATAATTCTTCACATGGAACAGGCATTTCCTGTTCCTGCAGTTTCCTCCATATAATATCTATCGTTTCCTTTACAATAATCCGAACAGTCTCGAATCCCATTCGAAAACGAAAGGCTCGGAAGGAATCACCAGTTGCCAGGAATCTGAAAATAAAAGAAAACATGCATTACTAAACATAAACGGAAAACGAATCATGAGTTAACGTCTGCAAAATTTTCAATTTTTTTTCAGTGAATACGTGCAAGAACAGATGGGGCCACCCCCGGGACTACTTCCTGAAAAAGCTTAGAGAAATGACAACCTTCAAGTCGGGCCAGGCACCTTCAAACAAAAAGAAATGGCATCTGTATGACGCAATATCATTTCTAGTGACTTTCTACGAGCCAAGGGAAACCTCTGGAAATCTTCCCGAGACTGCTGCCGTCATCGATGACTCCTCACAATCACAGCCCTCACAACCACAAAATCCATCTCCATCAACAAGGTCCGAATGTCCAACTCCACCACCAGCGCTGCCCCTCAAAAGAAATCCAAAGAGGAAAGCTGTAAACACTGGGTCATCAGAGGTGGACGAGGAACTTCTGAAAACACTTCGTGAACCAGAAGATGAAGATGAGCTATGGGCACGCAGCTTGTTGCCATCGATCCACCGGCTGGGTCACCTAGAAAAAATGGAGTTCCGCACAGAGGTGCAAAGCCTTCTCATTAAATATTTAAGGAGAGGTGAAAATGCCAGGCCAATAACATTTACAAGCCCAGGGCCAGGACCCTGTGAACAAGTCGCCAGTGACTATTACACCGCCCACGACACCTCTCAGAGTCACTGGCCACAAGAAATGAACCACTGAATACATTGTATCAAAGTGACTGCCACATAAATCATTCCTTTTCATTTACTTTTTGCTAGTGACCATTGAGGTCATTCCATTATTCGTTTCGAATAATTCTGTTTCGTTCATTTCATTAGCTGACAATCATTATGACTTTAGTTTTGAACAATCGCTGAATTTTGATTAATAATTTCATTTTTCATTTTTGAGAATTAAAGTTGAAAAAAATTGCACTGTTAATATTTTCGTGGTGCTGGTGGTCGTGCTGGTGGTGATGATGGTGGTGGTGGTTCTTGTAGCGGGTGATTCTGGTGGTGGTATTAGTAGTACGATGGTGATCATAGTGGTGGTGATGATGATGCTGATGATGATGATGATGATGATGGCAATAGTCACATGTTAGCTCACCTTAAGGTCTGACAGTCAGACGCTCAGCTGGTGAAATAGGCCGTTTGAAATTCGATGTTTCCTTCGTCAAGTCAGCTCTGCATATCTCTAACAGTTCATTAAAACTGCTGTGTTTCATGCGATAATATTGTTTGAATTTTTCACTATCTTCCAACAACTGCGGAATCAAATGATGAAATTCACCTAGTGTATTACGCTTTCTTTGGATGGGATGCACTGAAAATCTTCTTGTCTTCGTTTTCCGTTGCCTTTGTCTGCGTCTCAAAAGCAACAACAACAACAATTTCCTTCTTCTACCACACGCCATATTTGCAAGACCGCGGTGTCTGACCGCCAAACTCCGGTGTTAATATGGTCGGCCGCACCCGACGGAAAACGGCGGGTCTGGTCTGACCGTCCGTGTCGGGCGTTAATATGGTTGCAGCCTTATAAATGTCAAAGATACGAAATGAACTATATGACAGTGCAGTTGACATTTTGAGAAACACAGTACATACAGAGTGTTGTCAACAAAATTACAGAAAACAACAATAAAATAAAATTTAAAAAAAAAATAAAGAGTTGTGTACTATAATATATAAGTAGGTACTCCAAATCCATTTTGATTTTAAAGGCCAATTGCCTTTTTATTGTTACAGATGTATAGAGCTTATGTTTCTAAGAAATTTGATACCAGAAACATCAATATTGCTCGATGTTAATAACGTTATGAAGTTTCAAAGATCTCCCTAAATGTGCCTATTTCATGAAATTTTCCAAAAGTGAGAAGTGTCAATTTTCAGAGTCTGTAACTTCTGCGTCCATGAAGTTACAGCCAAACTACTACATAGATCTGTTGAGAACATTTCATAGGATGGCTCTATTTTTTTTCTCAAAGATATATTGAAAAATACGGAAAACAATTATCGCCAAAGTATGGATTTCACACAATTTCGCCAGTTCTGCCAGGGGAGATAAAAAACCACAATATTACAAAATTTTGAATGGCCATAACTTTGTTGTTTCTTGGTCAAATCACATAATTCTGGTACCAAAATGCTCACAATACTGAGTACTTTCGGTTGAAAACACTCCCAATAACATAGACAGAATGATTAAATAAGAACAAACACTGCAAAGTAGGTCAATTTTATATGACAAAAAAAGTATGTCGAGTTTATAAAATGTAAGTTAGAGCACCAATGGCAATTATAATGCACAATGGAAGAATGCATTTCACTACTCCTATCCTTGTATCCATAAATAATGCGTAGGCCTAGTTTATGCACAAAGAAGTTAAACACTAGGCAAACTTCGTATCATATCTAGATCTACTGCCTTTTTTTACGGCAAGTTTATTTTGATCTCCAGCTGTTCTTGTAAAGACACTGAAATGTTCCTGGTTTCATTCTGATGTATTGCAAGCACTTTTCTTCGTCATTCAGCACCTCATTCATCAAATCTCGGCGTTGGTGAATGCGGTGAACCCAGTAACGACGCATGATTTGCACGGCTGCCGCCATCTTGAACGGTGACAAGGGAGGGGAAAAACGACTGTTCCTTCCTCTTACGTCCTTTGGTGCGCACCATGGTACCAAAATGATGAGACGTTGGTGAGAAGATGGTGCGGTGAAAGCAAGTCCACTGTGCCCGCGCATTAAGGCAGCACAGCTAAACTTGAGGCCAGATAAGGAAGTGACGCCCAAGTAGCAAATGTGACGTGAAACTGTGACGAAATAACGAAACTGTCTGTTGTTAGGCTACTCAGAGATTGAAGCAGCCGCTGACACAATAACCATAAACAGACATGCCTGATTTAGGATTAAATATAAGGAAATTTAGGATGACAACTCACTATAAAAGTGCCACGGCCGGGACTGGCAAAGCACAGACATCATCAGACATGGTTCAGGTAGGTTCTGGGTTGAATCTGTACACTTTACAGTTTGTTTCCTGTGTGACGTTAAGGTTTTAGACAGCCAGCCAAAATCGCCAAGTACGAAAGGACGGCATCAGTTTGTTAGAAGCAATTTGGCATTGGAAACTGATTGACATTAATGTACTGGTTCAGATTTACCCGGATGCCCTTGTCAATTTTCAGTTCCAATGTCACTTCTTCTTCTTCTTCTTCTTCCTTAAAACTGGTTTTCTCAGATTTGAGTATCTCACCAGTACGCATTAAAAATCGACTCGGCCCGTGTCCCTGGGAGTTAAAAATTTATATACATATAAGGGTGTAAGAAGCGGGAGTCGATTAGATTTATAAAAACTTATAAAAACACTTGATTGTGGCCATGAGCAGATCAACCAATCTTATCACTGGGTTTATAAGTATATCTATGCAGCCTGTTCAGTAGCTAGCTCTCAACGTGTGCTTTTCCAATTTTTTCTTAAAAGAGTCTAGGCTACTGCACAATTTTAGGTCCTCCGGCAAAGAGTTCCACAGCCTCAACGTGCTCGGATAAAAAGAACGCTGTGGCTATTCTTACGGCAGCCTACCAACTGTTAGTCCATTGTCAGATTGATATGTAACAACGTGAGGGTCTAGTCAGTTTGTATCATCGAGGCCGTAGGCCGATGTTCGTCTGGGCAGTAGTCAGATTGACATATCAGGGTGAGCCGCCGGGGTAGCTATGTATTGTTTTCACTCGTTAACTCTAAGAAGGACTTCCGAATGCATTCTATAGCCCGAGTGAAAACAATACATAGCTACCCCGGCGGCTCACCCTGATATGTCAGTCAGACTACTGCCCAGAAGAACATCGGCCTACGGCCTCGATGATACAAACTGACTAGACCCTCACGTCGTTACATATCAATCTGACAATGGACTAATATAGCCTAGGTAAGTTGGTAGGCTGCCGTAAGAATAGCCACAGCGTAAAAAGAATATAAGTGGCCGTCAACACTGGACGATGGTATGGCATAGGTCTGGCTATTCCGCCTAGTCTTACTAAAATTAATCCCAATGTGTTCCATGGGTATATCCATCAGACCGCATCTACCTTTAAAGAAGCTGATAATTTTATTTCTTGCCCGCCTCTCCTCTAAAGGCATCCAGCCAAGTTTTTGCATATTAATCTTGGTGTTACCCTCCTCAAATTTATAATTGTTTGTCACGAATCTGGCTGCTCTTTTCTGTATCTTTTCTAGATAATCTATGTGGGTTCTACAATGGGGGTCCCAGATGCTACATCCATATTCGAGTATTGGTCTAACAAGGGTCTTATAACATTTATCTTTAACATCCATGGGACAATCTGAGATATTTCTCCTTAAAAAAGCTATTACTCTGTCACAAATCCCAGACTGGGAGATGTAATAGTTTATGACAGGACAACAATCACGAACAAACAAGTTTAACACTTAACAGAACAATCCATCAGACTCACACATTTATTAAACATAATTATACAGATAATAGCGCAATTACATACATTATATTATTGGGATTAACTGCCGTACAACGGCCTTATTCTCACACACACTCTCCCTCGGATCCACAACCCGGTAGTTACTCCTAAAGGCACTTCGGCCTCAGCCTCTCCCCTCAGGGTCTTAATAGCACATTAATAATTCACTGGCACCGCAGTCTCTCAATATCACCTTCCTATTGTCATACACCTTAGCACTCCCCTAGCACCTCAGCAGGGCAATAACACATTATCATTTCAATAGCCCCTCAACATGGCAATAGTACATTATTAGTTCCTAGCCCATCAACATGGCAATAGTACATTATCACATTCACGCTCATATCTACGTCCCTGTCCGTGGCCTGACTGCCACGACTTTATGTGCCTCTACTGTCCTGCACTGACAGCCTCACTTCTGGCCTATGTGTGGCCTCCGGCCCTATGCTGGCCTATCACCGTAGGCGGCGCTCTTTGGCCCGACCTCGGCACCTACAAGAATAACATTACATTGGTATAATACCCTACCATTTCTATTCACTCCACCTCTCCTTACAACCCATGAAGCGTACACACACTAGTTCACCTTTCACTCACCACACATCTTACGGTAACACACCTCCATCGGAGTACACACTACTCACTCGCGCTACAAATCCATGAACTCACTTTCATCTATCGCTCATGGCGCACATTGCTATATCCAATATCAAGGACTTCCACATTCCTCACATATACTTATTTACATCATGGTAATAGACGAATATAATATAATACATCAATCATAATTATCAATCAACGTTCTACCTACCAGTCATCACTGGAAGAACTCTCTCACTGGTCTCTCGACTGCTCCCCTTATGTCCGCCCGCTGGGCTCTTACTAGCGTCCGTTCAGTAGGACCTTCTAACTTGCAGTGATAGTTGTTACGGAGCTGGACTGATGGAATTATGACTGCATTTTAAATCGAGAGGTATTTATTATTTACTCTTTCGTACCATGCCACACACTAAGAACAATCTGAATAAGTTTTATAAACAGACCTGCAGGGCCACAAATTTAATTACATTAAATTTCCTAAAAATTTTGTCTAGATCTCTTACATACTAAAAGACAACATCAGCAGCATCAAATGAAAATTCAATAATATGTCACTAGAAGTCTCCTCTAGATTCCTATAAGATTAAGATCATTCTGACTCACTAACAATTTAAGTACTAGTTATATATCTCTCAGATATAGTCTGCCTACTATCTATCAAGCAATATACTAATGTCTCTGGCGACGATGTCCTCTCAGCTATTTGTGCCTACCGCTTATAATGGATCAAGCTCGTCAATATAAACTGACGTAGTTAAGTCTATTGGATCTACTCTAGGATGGGCTGGCAATCCCCAGCCTCATCCAGACAAATCAATCTCAATTCACAGGTGTGTATGCCAAACATTCATACTAGTTGCAAGTTAATATAAATCTTTGTCTTGCATTCTTGGGTAGCACTTCTAGCATATGCGGCAATCCTGTTCTACTGGATAAATTATGTTCAGCTCCTCGTTCATTGTTGAATCATCAAAGGACAAACACTTACACTTGGTCCCTGGTAAGGAAAACCAGGGAACAGCAGAATATAGCAGTGGGCATATCTCATTCAAGCATATGGCTTCATCTCAATGCCTATAATGGACTAGACATGAATCAACAGTCTTATGATTCTTCAGGCAGAATCGTGCCGACGCCTGCACAGATTGGAATTTTCTGTATGGAGTAATGGACATAGGTATGGCTACACTTTTATACTGTGCAGCCACCTGCAAATTACCGTCCAAATCCCTAGATTTGATTGGTACATCCGTGCGAGCTCATCTCGCAGTATTAATATATTCTACGTGGGAGTTGGTCACGGCCTTGTACTAAAACAGACAAGGTCAATTTAAAATGTCAAAACAACTACTGAAATCTTTAAACCCTCGTGCTTTCTACATTTTATGTACGAATTTCTGAACGCGACTAAGCGTCTTAAACTATCTATCCTTATTCACCCCTTCTCTTCCCTTGTAAGTGTTCACCAAAATCACGGGGTCGAGAATTGCACTGTCACTCCTAACTTATCCATTTATTCTATCTCGCCCCACTTTCTTTCCATCTCTAAGAAAAAGTGTTTCAAAAACAAACTGTTCACGAGAACAGTTCAAGGACAATTTACGCTGGTTATAATCAACGAGACCGTGAAAAAAATCAAGTCCTTGCAAGTCGTGACCCAGCACGACAATTATCGTACACTTAAACCATGACAATAGTAATACAGCGCTTTCGCCTCATTCAGACCCCCACCACTCATAACATGCACGCTTTCCTTACTTGTCTTCGTGCGTTGATTTTACTCTCTTCCTTTCACGTCTTTCCCTACCTGTCTGCCGTGAGCCCTTCTTACTCTACACCCGCTCTGTAGCAATCCCCTTAATTGCACTCACTCCACTCGTGACATACTCCATTTGCCTTACGACTAATTGTGCTATACTGTTGTTTCCATCTAAGTTTCCTATCAATAACTATGCCAAGATAAGTAGCTGTTTCTGTTTCCTCTAATTTGAAGTTGTGGATAGTATAATCAAAACTGATGGTGTTAATTTTGTTTGTCACTCGAAGTACTTGACACTTCTTAGGATGGAATTGCATCTTCCACTTTTGTTCCCACTGTTGGAGTCTATTCAGGTCATTTTGTAACATTTCTGCATCTCTTACACTTCTGATGTTTCTATACAGTAGACTGTCATCGGCGAACAGCCTGATCGACGTACCAATGGACAGGTCTTTGGATATATCATTTATATAAATTAGGAAAAAAAGAGGTCCTAAGACAGTACCTTGAGGGACTCCTGATACAACAGGTTTAGGTGATGATTCGCTCCCATCAACAATTACTTTTTGCTGGCGGTTGATCAAAAAAGATCTTATCCAGTCTAGTAAAGAATTCCTAATTCCGAGGTGTTTCAATTTCAAAAGCAGTCCCAGATGATCTACCTTATCAAATGCCTTCGAAAAGTCTAGAAGTATGGCATCTATCTGTCCCTTGGAATTTAAACATTCGCTAAAGTCATTTAATGTTGTTATCAGTTGCGTTTCGCAGCTTCTTTTTTGTCGAAAACCATGGTGAGAATCATCTAAAACTTCATATTGTAAATGGTCCATGATGTTACTGTGAACAATATGCTCTAAGAGCTTACATGAAACTGACGTCAACGAAATTGGTCTATAATTTTCAGCCGTTGCCTTATCGCCTTTCTTAAACAGCGGAACTATAATGGCACTTTTCCAATCATTTGGCACAGATCCCTGGTCTAAGGATGCTTGGAAAAGCAATGCATAAACGCTCGCTAATTCCTGGGCGCAAATTTTCAAAATTCTTCCTGGAATGCAGTCAGGTCCAGTTGAATGTCAAAGGTCAAAAAGTGAAATTTTAAAGCCCCCGAATTTTCAGCATATAGATTAGATCTAGCTCTAAATTTATCTTATACATTTGGGCTGTTGTTACTTGTACGTACATTCCCCCCAATTTTTTGCGCCAGGGGCACGTATTTGAAAGCCCCTTGTGATGGCAGAGCTAGAGAGCTCTTCCAGAAATACTCCCAACAACAGCCTTAATTAATTTTTCTTTCAGATTTTCTTTTTGTTTTCCTCCTGTTTTTTGGTTGAAAAGGGTAAGGGGCAGGGTTAGGGATTCGAAAGGATTTAGGTTTGAGTTTAAAGACGGGACTAGGAATAGGTACGTACACGACGTATGAGCCCTCCCCCCCCCCCCCCCCCTAGCGCAAAACGCCTTGGATGCGTACGTACTTGTAACAACAGCCATGCTGAATCTCTACACTTTACAGTTTATTTCGTGTACGCCGTTAAATTTTTAAGGCGTGCGAATTTTCAGTATAACCTACTAAATCTGTTTTTGGCCTATTTACTCGAAGCATAAATTAATGTATAATTATTCTGATGTTGGTAAAAAGAAAAAAAAGTCCATCCAAACACAATGTCCGTTTTCTGGTCTTCCTTTCGGGAGGACTTCCGAATGCGTTCCATAGCTCGACAAGTTCATAGGCATTGTCAGATTGATATATAACGAGGTGAGGGACTAGTCAGTTTGTATCATCGAGACCGTAGGCCGATGTTTGTTTGGGCAGTAGTCAGATTGACATACACTCGAGCCAAAAAGTTAAGCAACCTTCACTAACAAGATTTGTGAACTCTTGCCATTCAATTATTGACTTTTTTGTTTTTGTATAAAAGAAAATTTTGTTTAAGTCATTCAGCCCCATTTTTGGGGTGGGTAAAATGAAATTGAATGTGATTTGAGACTTACATAACAATAAATTGATTCCAATGAACGTGTTTGAATTAATTGAAAAATAAAGTTGTCAGTTCTGAGCATAACCCGGGGTTGCTTAACTTTTTGGCTCGAGTGTATCAGGGGAAGCTGCCGGGGTAGCGATGTATTGTTTTCACTCGGGCAATGGAACGCATTCGGAAGTCCTTCCCTTCCTTTCTTCAATTTTCCCGCCCTCTCTCTCTCTCTCTCTCTCTTTCTCTCTCTCTCTCTCTCTTCCTCGTCATTATCTTCAGAATCAGAATTATTATCATAGCCGCTGAATTTGTTTATAGTTACAACTTACAACATGAAAAAAGCTCCCCTTAATTAATCCTCAATACTCAACTTCTTTATCACTGTCATCACCAGCATCATCACTATTATTACTTTCATTAATATTGTCGTGGCCGTCATCGTTTGTCGTGTCGCCATGGAAATGAATAACAATCTTTTCACTGAAAACCATATGGAAACATCCTACATAATTATGTCAACTCAGATGTTCTGCTCAAACTTGTAAGTTTGGTATGCCAAGATATCCGTGTGGGGACTATGAACTCAGTGAGTAGAAGATATCAGTGGTATGTTCTTTGGGGGGAGGGGGGGGGGCATAATCTAAATTACAAGATCAAATAGTCTAGAGAAAATACTGTGTTGTATTCACTGCTCAGCTAGATCTAAATCTAGAGCTTTCTTTGTAAAACACCATGTCCTCGTAACAACAGCTTTACATATTACATTATTAGTGACTGAATGTGCACATACAATGACACATGTTTGTTGTCTTTTTCTCGGGTGCATTATGCTTTTTTCTTGGGAGGAAAAGAGGGGGTGGGGGGGGGGGGGTGGGTGTCTGCAGAAGGTAGGCCTACCCCGTCAGTGAGTGAGTTTAGCTTTGTGATTATGTCCGGCCAAGATTGGCAATATTGTGTCATCATGTTAGCTGCTTTTTGCCTTTAGTTGCCTTTCGAAAAACAGGAATGAAATTTTAAAGATTTGTGTTGTCGCATATGTTAGTGAATTTTCCATTTTCCTAATTTTAGTTAATTTTCCACTTGCCATCGACCTCTACACGGCATGGCGGTAGGAGGTTAGGGCGGGGGGGGGGGGGGGGAGGGTCGGCTCTTCCCACATTTCCGCACCTTCAAAGAAGCGTCCGTAGTTAGTCCACATGCAACAACAATAATAAAGATCTCCAGACTGCAGAAGTCTGTTTAAAGGTGGTGGTTTGTGTTAGTTATGTTCTTATACTAATCAACAATAATTGACTGAATGCAAGAAAACGTAACTGCAGCAAAAGAGACACAGAGAGAGGCAGAGAGACAGACAGACAGAGAAGTGGGAGGAGGGAGTATTAAGTCGCGCAAGGTGAGAGTCCTCATTTAGATTGAGATATCCATTTGTTAAACGGAGACATATAATTATTCTATCATAATAAAAACAAGGACGATAAGGTACCGTTACTGTAAATGTTGCATTTTCATCTTACCCTTTCTTCTTTTCTTTCATTTACACCTGCGTTTTTCCAAACCGCGGCATTAATCGTGTCACAACTACGCAAATATTGGTACTGGTACGTATCGCAATTGCGAATCCTCGCGACGGTTCGGTCTGGAAGGTAGATTTGGATATTTTGAAGCATCGATACCTGAAAGAAGAACTATGTAGCCTATCCTATAAATATACACTACTAAACTTTCATTTGACATCAGTTTCATCAATATGTGGCAGTATCTGACAGATTAATTTATTGTCGGCTTATGTTTGGGTCCCACAATTACCAATGTTTGGAGAAAATCACTCTTGACAATGAGCGATGTTTCCGCATAGCCACAAGTACGTTTTATTTACCTCAGCCATGTGTATCTGACAATTATTATTTTCATTTTACACTCAGTTTTTTTATTCAATGAAATTGGTTGAAAGTTGTGGAATGCTAAAACATGTTCTCGTGGTTACCAAATACATCGAAATTATCAAATAAAATGAAAACACTTCAAAAGGCTACCACTAGTTTTATTGTTTTTACATCTAAACAGCTGCGTGCAGTTTTAATTATCATATTTATTTTTATTTATACATGTTAATATTGGCGATTCCATACCTGATTTGAAAAACATATACTTCCATTAAAGGACTTTACCCATTTTCCTATAAATTGTTTTTGGAAAACCATCTCCTGCTAAGGCAAATTGAAAACACGCTGCATGCAAAATTTCAGTGATTTTCATCCGTCCGTTTTAAAGATATGGCAACTTAACTTACATTAAGAATCTTGAAATACACTTAATATAATTTTGGCATGCCACATTAGTAATGTGGATCACCCACACACTGCTTTGCAGACATCCCATAATTCTCGCCATATGAAGCACACAGAGCATTGTTTTGTTCTGACCTAAACATTTATGAAAACAAAACGACAGATATGTTTCCTTACCGCTATGATATAAGTGTACCTATAAATGGAAGTCTTAGAGCATAGAACTAGGATAGATACTACCTGTGTCAGACTCAATTTTACACACCACGGAGAAAAAAATAAAAATTTTAAGGTAATTTTTTACAAGAATACTAGAACTGAGAAACTGTAATGGAATTAAAATGCGCGGCCCATACTTCCATAAACATTTAATTTCCTTAGAAAAGGGGAATATGACACAAGTACATTCATGATACTTTAGGGTTTTCTTTCTATAGCTAAACACATGCACTCACTCATTTTGACTTCTCTTACTGAGGAACATTTTGTGTAATCCTGGTGAGAGTTTTGATTATTCAACTAAAGTTATATTCCTTCATAAGTTCCTACAACCCCATCTTTAATTGTATCTTGCCCTTTAAAATTAATAAAAATGATGATTTGAATAATCAATGGATTATTAAAGAAACAACCTGAATGTAAAGACATTACAGAGAACTGGATAAGTGTTCTGGAAATATCTTTGATTAAGCAGGAAATAAAATAAACATTGAACAGACTCAGTGTTAAGGCTTTAATTACACTCATTCACCTTTCTGTGCTCTAAACAGGCCCTTATTGCATTGTTTGTAGAATTTCCTTTCATGCTTTGCACATCTGACATGCTCTTGTTAATTCTTCTGTGCTAATGCATTGCTTCATTCATCTAATTCTGTAGCCCTTCCTAATTATATTGGGATGCAGCTCGTTCACATTTTTGTGTGTCTTATTTCCGGCACTCTAGTGTGGTTAGGTTTGATGTAAACCGTTAAAAGATGATCTTAAACTGTTATTGAGATTATCACCCGCACACTGAAATGTGGTTTGTCAGGTACCGACGTAATCACCATTGGAAGTAGATCTCGAGACAAGTAAAAACGCTCTGAAAAATAACCTTTCACCCACAAAATTGCACAACAACACACTTTTACAAGAGTTCCAGCGTTTTAATTCAGTGCAGATTGTCAAATAAATGGACAAAGAAGACAAAAACAAGCAAAAAAATATTGGATATTGTTGGACCCAAACGTTATTATGGCCAATATCTCAGTTTGGCTAGCAGTACTTTCAGGGCCGATCTGGTAAGACGTTTCATCAAAGGATATGTAGCTATAGCGATGATTCATTATAGGGTAGATTTGCACTGGGGGACACGTGAGACTCTACTAAACTGCTGTTAGCATGGAGTGGGAAATAGATCGCTTCGATAAACAATGCAAACTTACAAACGGCTCTAAATAGTTTCAATCACCCCAAAAATACGAACAAGCTACAGTTGACAGTTATGCACACTGTTGAAGACGGTCTCTTTCAGTTCTTGTTAATGCCCTAAACTAGTTTCGCGATTTGGCGGAAGTGAGCTTTCTCTATAAGACATTCTGGTTTCATAATTTATTATTATGTAGATGCTAGGTCAGCCGAAAGACAGCAGAATTTTACATATTGTCTTGGTGTAGCTTTCTCATTTAGAGGATTAAACAACTGAAAGGTGGCAGTTGACAGTGAAAGTGGAAGAATTTTTGGGGCACATTAAATTTTGAAGCACACCAAGTCATGATTGTTTTGTGTCTTGTTAAAGTCATGAAAACGGAAGACAGAAACAGCCCCGCCCCACCCACCACGGCAGAGCAGAGCGGAGTCACGGTTTCCAAAGACAGGAAACTCAAATCAGATGGATAGAATAAATTCGGATAGAGTTGAGGGTTGGAGGGGGGAGGGGGGATGAACCGTCCAAGTTGTGAGTCGGCTGACCGTTTGATATCACTAAGGTATCAAACACAGTAGCTTCGGGTTTGTTTCTCTTTACGCCTACCGAAGCCGAAACGAAAATAAGGGGAAACACCAGCGTGTGTGCTTTAATTTATGAATGACCAGTACAAGGAAGTATAAAAGTACATTAGAGGCGTGGAAAGATGTATGTTGTAATGTTCATGGATATTATTATGATGTGCATGTGATGATTATGTAGGCGCCAAAAAGCCTGCTTTTGAAATTGAAACAATAAGTAAACATTTCAACACCCCCCCCCCCCAACCCCACCCAACCCCACCCCTTTGCTGACAGAGCTAGCAATTTCTCCATACGGAAATATATCGGTTGTCAATGAACTTTGCTCCTCAATCTCCTTTTTGTTTCTCTCATTCCATAGCTGGGTGTACGTTTAGGGCTGGTCCTGTTGGTAATAGCCAGCAGCGTCACATCCCAACAGTTGGAGCAATCCTTGAGTAATGGCATAATGGGGAAGTTTGAATCTGGGTGGCCAGTTGGTGACCCCAGGAGATGTCAAGAACTTTTCATGTTGTCTAAGTTGAAGGTGAAACGATTTGAGGTATGCTACTTTACTGAGGACCTCTGGGTGTGCACTGAATTAAAGAAAATAGCACTTACCTGTTAGAGGAAATGTGGAGAAACATTGAATGGACAGTCTCCTTGATTAGAGTAGAATTCATGTTCCAAGACAACAAAATACAGTTTACTCCCATTGAAGTGCTCATACATTCTGCCAACATCTTAACATTTATGTGCTCACCGAGGTCCAAGAAAGGTCTTAATATTCCTTATTGCTCCATTCTCTGGTTTCTGGATACCACAAAACTATAACAATTGTAATTCTAAAGGCAGCCCAGGTCGGTATTTGTTGCGTCATGCAAGTTGGAGATGATTAACAACTACAGCTGACCTACCAGCATCAGATATTCAAGTCATCTCACTTAGATGTACGACAGGCTCGCACCAAGCAAACATTAGAAGGAATTTGATGAAAATCCAAATTAGTATAAAACTTGGGGCTACCGATACTACTAAAATATTTAAGAAGATTATCTAAAATATTTTCACTGAAACAACGAAATATTTTTTTACTTTGACCTCAATAACACTCGACGGCACGGGGTATAGAGATTAAACTGTTATTTATGAGAGGCTTTATCACTACATGGCGTGTATTCCTGTGCTTGATGAAAACTTATGTTGGATGAACTACGAGTGGCTAATGTGGTTACTGCGTGGGTTCAATAGTAACTCCCTTAAGGATACACAGGATTAACAAACACAGGGTTCTGCTGGCAATCTTATTTATTCAAAAAGCCTAACAACGGTATCACTACCAAACAAAAAAAAGGAAAATGAAGCCCAGAAAAAGAAGAAGCCCAAAAAAAAGAAGCCCAACCAGCCATAAGCCAAAGTTTCTCCGGGTCCTGTGCTACCGCTACATGCCTTATGGGGCGGGGTGGCGATGGCAAGCGTCGGCTCTGTCTCTGCGTCTATGATGGAGTGTCTTGACCACTCGAACCGCATCTTATTTATTAGCCCGCGCGGACGTCCGAGAGAGCTATTACGTAGCCCGTGTTGCACAAGTGAAAGGCTCGGACATGGAGTCCAGCCCGACAACATAACCGGTTAGGGTCCTAACACAATCGAATTTACAGTACGGTTAAAAGGGTGCACACAAAAGTCAATTAGGTATCCCAGTAAACTGCAGAAATTACTCTAACGACCCCTCCAGCAATAATTGAATAAATTTGACCCAGGTTGGATTTATCGGGGATAACATGCGTCTAACTCGTGGTTTACTTTAAATCCGAGATCCTCTCATTAATCATTTCAATAGGACACGTGCATCAAAGTACAACGAAATTGGTACCATTATAAAGTAGAAACTTGCTGCTACAATTCCAACTGACTACTTATACCAGAAACCCGGTAATAGTTTTAATATAAATTTTCAAAGTGTCAGGACTAACAACATTCGACAATTTTGTGCGGGATACTTTCGTCCATTAATACGACGTATCTCCATTGATAACAAACGTTATCATGAGTACCTATTTTGTACCGATCGGGTATTGTCTACTCTCAAAAATGAATTCGGGTTCCCGTCTTTCTGTCGGTGGATAACAACGAAGGAGCGAGTTGTAAGAAACTTAAAGCCATGATATAAGAGTTGGAAGCCCGGTGGTCAAAATTTCCAATTGACCAATCAAAATGCGCGCTTTTCACCGTGATGTGAATAACGGGTCCCGCGCTAGTATTACAAGGGAAATAATCCAATTAATGGTGCTCGGCCAAGTGTCCATAAACTACTATGAGTGGCCGTCCCTCACTCACGCACCAGAGTTACCATGAAAGCACATTAAAAATAGAAAGTCGTTCATCCTCTCACATTCTCCCCTGCTAAGTCACGTAGTCCCTTACGTGACACATACATCAATTCAAAGGTTTACAAAAGACCACTGAAGGTATAAACAAACTCTAAGGGGCTATGATACCATCACTTAGAGTAGAACAATTGCAAATTACACACGGTGAACCGAAGTACAACAATGGTCCATCCTCTTTATAACTACTAACAGGTGGCGTGAACCGGCTAAGTTACTACTGGCATCCTGAAGATGTACACAACAGTCTCAGCTCTGGCTGTAGTAAGTTACATCATATGGACAAAACAACAGGTCCCAGACCTGCAACGGTGGTCCCAGACCACTATCAGGGCTAACGTAGGATCGAACAGTACAAAAAAAGACAATATGCTATAAGGGCACCAGTGCAATGAAAAGGTAAGGTCAACATAGGCATTAAAAGTCATCGTAACTAAGCTGTGGAGAAAGCTAACATGGGCATACTCTCTAACTTAAAATCTTGAGGCGGAGCTCCCTTGGATTCGGTGGTCTATCATCTGGCCTGGTGGAAACTGGGGGGGGGGGGTCTTGATGGGTGCGCTCCCCTGCTCTTTCTGCACTCACAGTCAATGTCTAATGTTAATCACTAATGAGAGTCAGAGGTCCAATCTCTGGGGTTGTCTGTGTGGGCGGGTAGACCGTCGCACAGGAGGTAGGGGCTGGGAAGTTCTCAACCCATGTTGAGGGTCTGGTTGGGCTGCAGGTGGCTGGCAAGGGTGGTGGGCTGGGAGTACCAGACACCGGTCGACGCAGGCTGTGGGGGCGGATGTTGCGGATACGTGTAGATTGCGGGATGAAATACCCGCAACGGGTCCCTGTTGACTGCAGTGGGATGGGTGGTGTACACAGGACTGGGATACAAGTCCTGAATCTTGAGTTGATGTTGGAGGGCGTTGGTCTTCGTGGCTCCCTGGTTCCTATGGGGTGGGGGCAGGGGTTGGCTGGCTGGCTGGGCCTCAAACTAAAAATTTCCATGGCTGGGTTCTCTACACTACAAACTAACCCTTCTGTGTATCCCACTTCTGACACCAGAAAATGTTGGATGAACTACGAGTGGCTAATGTGGTTACTGCGTGGGTTCAATAGTAACTCCCTTAAGGATACACAGGATTAACAAACACAGGGTTCTGCTGGCAATCTTATTTATTCAAAAAGCCTAACAACGGTATCACTACCAAACAAAAAAAAGGAAAATGAAGCCCAGAAAAAGAAGAAGCCCAAAAAAAAGAAGCCCAACCAGCCATAAGCCAAAGTTTCTCCGGGTCCTGTGCTACCGCTACATGCCTTATGGGGCGGGGTGGCGATGGCAAGCGTCGGCTCTGTCTCTGCGTCTATGATGGAGTGTCTTGACCACTCGAACCGCATCTTATTTATTAGCCCGCGCGGACGTCCGAGAGAGCTATTACGTAGCCCGTGTTGCACAAGTGAAAGGCTCGGACATGGAGTCCAGCCCGACAACATAACCGGTTAGGGTCCTAACACAATCGAATTTACAGTACGGTTAAAAGGGTGCACACAAAAGTCAATTAGGTATCCCAGTAAACTGCAGAAATTACTCTAACGACCCCTCCAGCAATAATTGAATAAATTTGACCCAGGTTGGATTTATCGGGGATAACATGCGTCTAACTCGTGGTTTACTTTAAATCCGAGATCCTCTCATTAATCATTTCAATAGGACACGTGCATCAAAGTACAACGAAATTGGTACCATTATAAAGTAGAAACTTGCTGCTACAATTCCAACTGACTACTTATACCAGAAACCCGGTAATAGTTTTAATATAAATTTTCAAAGTGTCAGGACTAACAACATTCGACAATTTTGTGCGGGATACTTTCGTCCATTAATACGACGTATCTCCATTGATAACAAACGTTATCATGAGTACCTATTTTGTACCGATCGGGTATTGTCTACTCTCAAAAATGAATTCGGGTTCCCGTCTTTCTGTCGGTGGATAACAACGAAGGAGCGAGTTGTAAGAAACTTAAAGCCATGATATAAGAGTTGGAAGCCCGGTGGTCAAAATTTCCAATTGACCAATCAAAATGCGCGCTTTTCACCGTGATGTGAATAACGGGTCCCGCGCTAGTATTACAAGGGAAATAATCCAATTAATGGTGCTCGGCCAAGTGTCCATAAACTACTATGAGTGGCCGTCCCTCACTCACGCACCAGAGTTACCATGAAAGCACATTAAAAATAGAAAGTCGTTCATCCTCTCACACTTATATGATTTGTCAGGTTCTGCCTGGTCTCGGCTGGGACAATCTACGGAACCAAGAAACAGGAATGGTGGTGTCTTACAACTACTCACAGTGCAAGGTCACAGATGATGGAACACATCTGATCCCTGACAACGTGTTCACAATACCCATCAAGGTCAGGAAATATATCGATTTTTTTGTTTTGTTGCTTCTCATACACAAACCTGTCAGTCCACAACGACTGTCACGCAGGATGAATAAGACTGAGCCTTACACAATCATGTATTTATCAAAGATAAGAGTTTCTGTTTCTGTAGAATGTAAAGATAACGAAAGTAGTATCCATTTGAATTTGCCGTTTGTCTTTTAGTTTTCTCTTCAGGTATCCTGAGTTTCGCTTTTGTCATTTTTCCAGACTAGTTCCCTCAAGACTTTTGCAGAAGTGATAAAAAATTATCGAAAACCAACATCGACGACGTCCAACACCATCAACGTGGAGGCGGGGATGGATGAGAAAGATGTAGCGATCAGTGGAACGTTCTCTCACGAGCACAGAGAGCTTAAGTCCAAGCAGATTGAAGGCAAGGCGGTCACCGTTCGAGTCCAGATGCGTTACCACAGGTGTGAGGGCTTTCCCAATAAGTTACTATCAGATTGTTACTTCTTGCTACTGGTAATACAGGAGAGCCAGAACGGACGCCCAACACTTGCCACGCAGCTTTAAGCAAATGTTTTAAAAATGAGTTTAAATCTAATTCTGGTAGGAAAAATTTACCCCATGGCAGTGGACACAAAGCTCTTTGTTTTGTCGCTTTATTGACAAAGACAGCATATTTGCTTTCATGGGGGAGTTGCTGGAAGAAATAAGTATGAAACTAGTTTTATTATACATTTGAGGACATGTCTCTCATTCCCCGCTCCCCCCCCCCCCACCGAAAAGAAAAAAAACTACCGCCGACCGGCGCTGCACTATAGCGACGACGTGCCTGCTCCAGTTATAACTAGGCTGCAATGGCACAAAGGCAAATTTCCCAAATGGGATTAAAGAAGTACACAAATACAAATTACAATTATGTTCTGACAAAATGAAGCCAATATTTAGTTTGAAATGATGAAGTATGATTGATATGCCCAACAGCAGCATTCCTGTAATAAAACAAAGATAAATATTTCGTGGAAAAAGGTAATAAACATCAAATTAATTGATTGTTCAACAGAATTTGCCATTAGAAAACCAGTGTTCTAACTTCTAACGACATGATTGTAAGCAAATCTCTGAAATGACCTGGTCATTGTTTCAGTGGCAGGAAATGTGAGGAAATTACACAACAAATATACTTGAAACCTGCAGAGTATTATAACTGTGTTAGCGAGCAGCAGAATCTGATAGTCACATAAGCTTCTTTGAAAACATGAACTCCATTAATCTTTGTGTTTTTAATTGCATTTTCATGTATTTTAAATGAGGAATATTTGTTGCTATTTTCCAGATATGAGGTCAAGCTACAGCCTGATGCTACCTTGAGCCCACAGTTCAAAACTCGACTACTGAATATTGCAGCCAGTGTGGAGCTGAACAGAACTGAGGAAGCTCTGTACCAGGGACAACTTCTTGTCAGAGATTTTGGTCTGTTTTACCTTTGACACATAAGAAATAATTTATTTTTTTTAATATTTGCCAGTTTTCAATTGTTACGATCATGTTGATAGTTTTATCAGCCCCTTATTTCGGCCTTCTGTGCTTCCTTTTCATCTTCATCTATATTCTGTCAGTCGTAAAATTTGATTTTCTTTCTTTTTTTTTTCTTTCGTACTTTTGTGTGGGCTCGGGTATCTAGATTGTTTTTTTATTTTTCATTTACTTCACTCTTCTTACTCTCTCACCCTGACATGCGCACACTTTATCAACGGGTACATGATTGAGAACATAACAAAAGACAAACGTTACGACACTGCAGCACGGCTTTGCCCAGGCCCAAGCTTTCATTAACAGCAAATGCATAACTTTCAAAGTTTATGAAATGATCAGCCATAGGATGCCATTGCATAAAAATTCCTCCAAATGTCAGAAGTCTTGAAAATCTTCATTGTATTGATTTTTTTTTAATGTGCTATTATGACGGCACTTTGACTGAGCTAAAGTAACCCTTCTCCGCAAACACTACTGCAGCCGTTATCGGCCGTGCATAATATTTTCAGGGTGTTTTTCCTTTAATCTAAATTGTTCTGAAGACAAACTCATGAACTAAAGTAGAATGAATAGAGTGTGCAATGGGATAAGCTGGATAGGCTGATGGGTGGGTGGATTCAAAGAGCTTGCCAGGTCCTCTTTCGAAGTGTTTGCTTAAAATTACAGAAATAAATGATTGGCTAAACTATCTCTCTCTCTTTCTTTCTCTCTCTCTCTCTCACTTCTCTCTCTCTCTCTCTCTCTCTCTCTCTCTCTCTCTCTCTCTCTCTCTCATCATCTCTCTCTCTCAAACACACATACACAATCGGGACGAAATGGAACAGCAATATGAGAAACGACTGGTTATCCAAACAAACATTTACTTGTAAGACAGTTCTGGTCAGTGATTCACTGATCAATTAATCAACTGTTCAGTCAATCATTTCCTTAGGTACCCATGTACTGACCAGGGTCACCGCTGGGGCAGGACTTGTAAAGGATGATTACCTCAAGAGAAAACTGGTCCAGTCTCAGTCAGATGAAAAGACTTCCATCCTAGCACCAGCCACTGCTTCTTTCTACAATGCCTTCCAGATGAAAGCTCCCTTTCGGTATGTTGGAAATAAATTTAACAAATATGAAAAGCGTAACAGCTTGGGGAAAGATCAAGAAAAATTTTGCGAAGAAAAACACACCGTTATAATATTTTGAAATCCAGCCATAGTGGAGTTTTTCTCTATAAACATTTTTCACTTGTTTGCTTGACTTTCCCAGTTATTTCCATTCTTAATCTCTCAAATGTGTCACTAGGGGACAAGATGGTCTAGAGGCAAGGTGCTCGCCTCTCATGCGAAGGGTCCCGGGTTTAAATCCGGGCAGGGCAGGCATGTTGGAAATTGGGATTTTTCTCATATTTTCAAGACCCTGATCTTATTATGGGGTATGATCGAGTACCTAGTCTTCTCGGATAAGGACGAAAAATTCGGAGGGCCCGTGTGCACACTGCTCACGTTAAAGATACCTTGGCAGTTGGAAATCGTAAAGAGCAGGCCGAACAGGCCGCTGCCCGGGCAAAATTGAAATTAATAGATTAAAAATTTATCCATATCATCCGCCCACCAGCAACAACAAAATGTATTATTCATTATTAAATATCATTTTATTATCATTAATAAATATTCAACTATTTTTTGAGTTGTGATATGAGTTGTATTATATGTGATGTGAGTTGTGAACTGTTGTGAGTTTTGAACTGCGCCTAACAGGCTGCGTTACAATTTGCTCCGGAGAGAGAGAGTGAGCAAGACATAGAGAAAGAAGCAGTGTAGTGCGTTGAGCGCTTCGCAGGCGCTCCTTTCTTCTCTCTGGTTGACATGTTGTTTCTGTAAAGCGCATTGAGCATTTTAGATGGATATGCGCTATATTAATGCCATGCATTATTAGGTTTTGTTCATTTAAAGATTTACAATAACTCTTGGGTATTGCAAAATATTCAGATGCATAAGCTTTTCGCAGGTAGTCATGAAAATTATGTTCAATTCAAACAACGTGACATTCTGATGTGTCGGAATATGGCATAAAACAGATGGAGAAGTGAATACATTGCGTCTCAGATGTCTTTAAAATATGACAGTATGAATAAAAACACGAAGTGGTTAGACATACATAATAATAATAATAGTTCGTCCATCAAGTATGATGATGACCTTAACAACACCAGAGGAATAAAGAACAGAAATTGTTGAGAATTTCAACACATGGACAATAAAGAGAACTAAAGGACACAGAGGACAGAATGGAAAGACTGTTCTTTCATGACTTATGGCTTCTCATGTGACTGATAAGTCCTATTTTTGCCCTGCAGACCCTTCCGCATAAATGACAAGAGTGCTCCGTTGGTTCAGTACCATTGGGCCTTTTCTTGCGCCGTTCTCTTTTTTTGATAGCCTGCTGGACTCTGTCAGCTTCCCATGCTTTGCTGCCTCTGGTAAGGGCCGCCCTCCAATTTGCTCGATCAAGCGAGAGCTTTTTCCCACTCACTCACATCAATGGCAAAGGCCTTCAGTGATTGCTTGGGAGTGTCTTTGTAACGTCTCTTTGGGGCCCCAACATTCCTCGTTCCATTGGAGAGCTCAGAGAAGAAGATTAGCTTAGGGAGTCTGGAGTCGGGTGTTACGAGCTGGGTCCTCGAGTGTTACAATGGGGATTACTAAATTATGGAATTTAGGTGTTCGACTGCATTTTTAATAAATATCGAGAGGTTTTAGAAATTACTCTGCCATACCATGCCACATACACTAATAACAATTTCGAGTACGTTATATCAAGAACCTTGTAGGGCCACAAATTTATTACTTAAAATTCCTAACAATTTCGTCTATCTTACATATTAAAAAGACAACATCAGCAGCATCAAATGAAAATACTATAATACATAACTAGAAGTCTCCTCTAGATTCTTACAAGATTAGAAAATCCATATCATTCTGACTCATTCACAGTTTACTTAGTAACTATTTATCTTCAGAAATATGATCTGCCTACTATCTCACAAATAATATTCTTCTGTCTCAGACGACAATGTTAACTCAGTTAATTACTTATAAAGGATCAAACCGTCAAGACACACTGACGTAGCTAAAATAGATCTAGATCTGCTCTAGGATGGGCTGGCAATCCCCAGCCTCATCCAGACACATCAATTACAATTTACAAATGTATATTCCAGTCACTCTTTCTAGATCTTAATTGCAAGTAAAACTTTATGGTCTTGCATTCCTTTGGTCGCACTTCTACTGGAAAGTTAGGGTCAGATTCACATCATCTCGAATCATGGTGATGACACTTACGATTGGTTCCCTGAAACGATTTCAGGGAACTGGAGAAAATAGCTGTGGATTATTTTCATTGTCTATCCAGGACATAGACATGACGTTAACAGTCTGTTGGTTCTCTCTGGCTGAACCTTGCCGACACCCTCGCAGGATGGAATACGCTGCATGGAGTGATCAAATCTCAAGATGGCTTCGGCCAAATCTTCTGCAAGTCCACGTGACTGCTCAAATTCGATTGGTGCATCCACTTCGAGCTCCGCTCGCAGCGCCACTAGATTCTATTAATAGTAACAGACAAAGTTATTAAACTATATCAAAACCCTTCGCAAAGTCTCTACACCCTAAACGTTTTATGTACGAATTTATTCACTCCTTATTCGCCCCGTCTTTCCCTGTTAAAGTACACCCAAACTACGGGGTTGCAAACTGCATCGTCACTGTTAATCTATCCATTCGTTCCATCTTGCCCCACTTTCTTTCCATCTCTAAGAAAAGCGTTACAAAAACAAACTGTCCACGGGAATAGTTCAAGGACGTTTGGACTGGCTAAAATCAATGATGCCATGTAATAAACAATGCGTGACCTAGCACGGCAATTCAAATCCTAATCCTGACATCGGGCATTCTGACAACATGTCCTGCCCAACGTAGCTGAATTTTTTTCAGGTGGCAGAAGATGCTCAATTCCTTGGCACGATTGAGGACCTCAGTGTCTGGAATTTTATCCTGCCATTTGATCCTTAGGATCTTTCTAAGGCAGGCCAGATGAAAGTGATTTAGCTTTCTGGCATGCGATTGGTACACTGTCCAGGTTTCAGCCCCATAGAGTAGGGTGGGAAGGACCACAGCATTGTACACTTTCAGCTTAGTGTCTGTGCGAATGCCGGCGACATCACATACTCTCTTTCGAAGCCTGCCAAATGCAGAGCTGGCTTTGCTGATTCTTGAGAGAATTTCAGTATCAACACGAGCCGCGGAAGACAGTGTACTGCCAAGATAGGTGAAGTTCTCCGATACCTTCAGAAGACTGTCATGGACTTTGATATTTGGGGTCACAGGATACTTGTCGTCTGGAGTAGGCTGATGGAGCACTTCCGTCTTCTTTGTGCTTATTGTGAGGCCAAAGTTGTCACAGGCACTAGAGAACTTATCAACACAGTTTTGCATGCTATCCTCATCGTGTGCCAGAAGTGCACAATCATCAGCAAATAGTAGGTCACAGACTTGAGTACTTTTGGTTTTGGTTTTTGCCTGAAGTCTCCTGAGGTTGAATATACTGCCATCAGTTCGGTACTTGATGCTTACCCCTTGAGGAGGAGAGCTAAAGGCTTCTTGTAGCATTGCAGAGAACATGATGCTGAACAGAGTTGGGGCTAAGACACAACCCTGTTTTACCCCATTTGTGACAGCAAAGGGCTCTGAAACACTGCCGTTGCTTTTGTCTGCAGCTTGCATGCCATCATGAAACTGGCGCACTATTGTGATGAATTCGGGTGGACACCCAAACTTCGCCAAGATTTTCCAGAGGCCTTCACGACACACTGTGTCAAATGCTTTTGTGAGGTCAACAAATGTGATATACAGCGCTTTATTTTGTTCCATGCATTTTTCCTGAATCTGTCTGGCAGCAAAAATCATATCCGCCGTTCCCCTCTCTTTACGAAAGCCACATTGGCTCTCGGGAAGCAAGTCATTTGACGAGAGGTGATCAAGAAGGCGATTCAGAAGCATTCTTGCCAATATTTTGCCAGCAATTGAAAGTAGAGAGATTCCTCGATGGTTGTCACAGACTTGGCTGTCCCCTTTGTTTTTGTACAGATGGATGATTGAAGCATCTTTGAAGTCCTGTGGCAGCTTCCCTGCTTTCAACATATGATTGAACAACTCGGTCAAACTTTCAATAAGCTTTTCTCCACCGAAGGCATACACCTCAGCAGGAATTGAATCCACGCCTGGTGATTTGTTAAAGGACATCTGATTTGTGGCAGTTCGGGTCTCATTTGCTGTGAATGGCTTGGCAAGAGCTGCATTAATAGGAGTCTGAGGGAGGCGGTCAATGGACTCAGTATTTATATTTGATGGCCGATTTAGCACACCTCCGAAATGTTCTGCCCAACGCTGAATTATGGCATTCAATTCAACAATGCGTGTTGAACCATCTGACGCAAGAAGTGGCGTAGTGCCAGAGCGGGATGGTCCAAACACAGCTCGGAGGCTCTCAAAGAACTTTCTAGTGTTGTTTGTGTCGGCATATTTCTGAGTTTCTCTTACTCGCTCTTCAAGCCAGTCATTTTTCATTTTCCTCAGCTTCTTCTGGAGTACACCCTTACATGCACGCAGTGCATCAGCTTTTGCTGTGGAAGAGGGGTCACTGCAGTGAGCTTGGATGAGACTATTTTTTTCTTTGATGAGCACTTTGATTTCATTATCATTATCATTGAACCAGTCCTGGTGCTTGCGGACAGGAAAACCAACTGTGCTGCTGGCGCAAGAGTGTACAGTCGTATTTAGGTCAGTCCAGCTCTGTTCAATGTTCTCAGGGTCAAAAGTCACGCAATCCAATTTTGAGGAGAGTTCTGATGAGAGCTCGCTCTGTTTCTCAGCTGAGCAGAGTTTTGAAACATTTAGGCGTTTAGGTGGCGCTTTCCCTTGAGGGCGTCTATTGCGCCTCAATGTTAGTCTGAGCTTGCAAACAATGAGTCTGTGGTCAGTTCCACACTCGGCACCACACATCGCCTTTGTTACAAGGACATCCTTTCTGTCAGTCTTCCTCACAATGACATAGTCTATGAGATGCCAATGCTTTGAGCGGGGATGCATCCATGACGTTCTGTTTCTCACGGGGAGACTAAAATTTGTGTTGGTAATGAACAGGCCAAATTCAGCGCACAAAGTAAGTAAGCGCAACCCATTGTTATGGCATGAACCAACTCCATGAGGGCCCAAAACATTTGGCCACGCTGAGATTTCGGAGCCAACCCTAGCATTGAAGTCCCCCAAGAGAATCAGCTTATCAGCTGCCGGGACAGAGCATATGACAGATTCTAGATCAGAATAGAACTTGTCTTTGGCTTCATCTGGGTTTGTCATGGTGGGCGCATATGCGCTAATGAGGGTGGCTGACTGGCTTTTCCCAACTGGGATCCTGAGTGTCATTAGCCTGTCATTTATTTCAATTGGCATGGACTGCAAGTTTCTGACAAGGTCATTTTTAATTGCAAACCCAACACCATGCTGTCTCGGTTCGTCTGCACCCTTGCCTTTCCAGAAGAAGGTGTATCCACCACTGAGCTCTTTGAGTTGGCCACTATCAGGGAGTCTGGTCTCACTGAGTGCCACTATGTCCAGGTTGTACCTGCTGAGCTCAATGGCAATAAGTGCAGTGCGTCTTTCCGGGTTGTTTGAGTTGTCCTGTAGTGTGCGTATATTCCAGGCTCCTAGCCTGAGTAAGCTGAATTTCTTTTTGTTTCGACCGCAAAAAGGGATCCCCACTGGTCGCGGTATACCAGTCAGGGTGATGTGAAGTGGGCTTTCTTTAGGGCACCTTTTCTAGCCCCTTCCTCAGTTGAGGTGAGCAGTGCTATCCTTAAATAAGGCTGCTCAGCTACTGTGGGTGCTGCCTCCCCACGCCTCCACTTCAATCGACGATGAAGCGACCATAGCCCACAGCCACCAACGTGTAGGTCTGTGCTAACAGCTTCCAGTCTATCCAAACCTGCTGCCACCGCACTCGCCCATCGCCGTTGGAATTTTGAGAGGAAAGAAGACGAGACAAAGATGAAAGAAGACGAGGTGAGTGTTAAGACTGGCGCAAAGAATTTGTTTTTAGTGAGAAAGAGCTGCGCAAACATCAGACTCACTCTCTCGCCTGGACACAACTTATCCAAGTGGCAAGACAGGGTCAAGACGACTGGAAATGTATCCAGGTGCAGGAGGATGCCAGAGAGACAGTCATATTGCCTGACCGGCTGCCTGTAGGCTACTCCACAGCCTGGCAGTCCCAACTGACTAGGGTGAAAGACCCAAACCAAAGAACACCAATACTGGTGGATGCTCTGTGTCACGATATCCAGGCCAGAGTGACGGTATATTGCCATCTGCCCTATCAATCAACCACTGGCCTGCTGCCGCCAGCTTCGAAGCTGCGTCCGGGAAGTTTGCTCAATTCTTCGTCTGTGATTTAGGCAAACAAGCCTATGACCACACCGCTACCGGGGGCCAATATGAAGGACTCAAGTACTGAGGGTCACATTGTGCCCTAGCATGTGGCCGTTGGGTTAGATGAAACCTCCTCCGCCCTGGCCGTTTGCACCGACAGGTGCACGCCCACTGATACCATGCTAGCGTACCAGTTCATGAAACAGGTTGTACTGGATTACATGTTACCAGTAGCAGATTTTTCTGACCTGACCTAAATTTTCTGACCTGACCTAATGTATATTACCGCCCCTGGACTTTCATACCAAAGCCACCACTTTGAACGGACGGACGTTATGTACAATGCCCTGGACGTACATTACAGTAGACCCGACTTTGAACGGCTTTGGTTTTGCTTACGCAATCTGCACTTCACCGCGAGCAGCGGCCATCATTTGAGCGTAGAATAGTCATAACATGATCTAAATTTCAATGTGGCGCAAATCTGATAAAAACATTTTTAAGATTGATACTGGTCTAAGGTATTTTGTAATAGTGCTGGCATTTATTTACTCATTCATTATTCTCCTTTGTAATGTAAACTTTGTGTAAATAAAGAAGTGGAAAAAATTCAAACAGCTTCATCTATTCGTGGTCATATCTAGGATTTGATATTGAATATTGTAGACTACTGTTTGAATCTTTCCCTAGCAAGCAATGGAAATAGTTGATAGATTCTAATTTGTTCATTAGCTCTGTCGTTGAAAACTCAATATTCTCCCCCAAGTTCATGTCTTTCTTCTTGAATCTCTGGCAGTTTCATCATGATTTGATCTCTCTAATTCACGGGTCAGGTCAGTTTTAATTGCCATAATTTTGTACATTCTTTCTCAGTCACACACCAAGTGAAACAAACATGAAAAAGTATGAGACAATGATGACACATTCTATTCTGAAAACACATGGAGGACCAATGTCCATGGCTTCAAACACGACTTTAAGTGTCTGGACGAAGGAAGTGGACGCAAATATGGTAGCCATGGACAGAGCAGGCGATCCCTTGTACTTTTTGGTCACACCGAAAACTCTGCAAGAGTTACCTCCCACAACTGTGGCCGAGGTCGAGAAGGTGAGACATAAATAAACACTGGCAAAGTGAATAGAAACAGTCACCATTTAATACCTACTAGACATAACAAACTGTCTGTGCAGTCTACTATTGGAATATCTTGTTAGTGTGTCACTGAAAGTTAATTCTAACAGACAATGTAACCATGAATAGAAAATTCCTCCCATTTTGCACGGAAGCGATCTAAGGAAGTTCACGCAGATTTGAATTTGAAATATAAAGAGATGTCTTAAAAAAAAAAAAAACAGTTCCAGTTCAAGCGTCACAGTGGTCTAGAGGGAAGGCGCTCGACTCTAAATGCCGGAGGTACCAGGTTCGATCCCCCGTCGGTGGAAGCATGTTAGAATTTATTTATTTATTTATTTTCGGAGGGGGTGTGGGTAATTCCTGTTCCTGATCCTATCTGTGGCAGCTAAAAGTTGAGAAGAGCAGGCCGAAAAACACAAAAACAAGGCCCGGACAACATTTTAAGAAACGAAAACACACAGAAACAAGAGCAAGAAATATGAAACAAAACAAAAAAAATGAAGTGTAAGTGCCAAGGGCAGCAAATCGCCTAAAGTAAACACCTGGACACACACACAAACAGCAGCTAAAATAAACAACAACAACAAATGCCTATTCTCCACAGGTTGTCCGAAAGTCTATTGAATTGTATTACGAGATGAACGTCATTCCTGGTTGCACGACCCTCGGAGACCCAAATTTCAGTTTTTCAGCCAACTTTGATGATGGCTCGTGTGGTTCAAAACCTACCAGTCTGACATTTGGGGGTGGGTCAAGATCTGTTTCAAGTTTTACTTCTTATATACTTTGTAATCGTTCATCCAGTGGACAGCTGGACATAATAATGGTGCACCCCATTTTCATTCGTCTGTCCTCTGTCTATCTACTCATCCTTCCTTTCTTATACGCCAGTGCCCAATAACATCCATCCATTCATCCATTTACTCTTCCGCCCACCTATCCTTCATCTATCCATCCCCTCATCCAGTTAAAAATCCATCCACTTATCCATCCATCCATCCACCCATGCATCCATCCATCCATCCATCTATTCATCCATCCATCCTTTCATTCCTTCATACACCCGTCCATCCACCTATCCATCCATCCATCCATCCATCCATCCACCCATCCATCCATCCATCCATCCATCCATCCATTCATCCATCCATCCATCCATCCATCCATCCATCCATCCATCCATCCATCCATCCATCCATCCATCCATCCATCCATCCATTCATCCACCCATCCACCCATCCATCCATCCATCCACCCATCCATCCATCCATCCATCCATCCATCCATCCATACATCCCTCCATTCACTCGTCCACCCCATCCATCCATCCATCCATCTATTCATCCATCCATCCTTTCATTCCTTCATACACCCGTCCATCCACCTATCCATCCACCTATCCATCCATCCATCCATCCATCCATCCATCCATCCATCCATCCATCCATCCACCCCTCCCTGCATTCACTCGTCCACCCCGTCCATCCATCCATCAACCCTTCCCTCCATTCACTCATCCACCTATCTGTCCATCCATCCATCCATCCATTCATCCGTCCATCTGATCTTGTCCAATGACGTGCATTCTCTTCACCAGTATTTCAGACATGCATCGTAGGAGGAAAGTTTAAGGAAAAAAATCCATGTGAAGGCATGGAAACACCAAATCCGAAGACAGGTGGCTTTTCTTGCAGTGAATCCTATACAGCAGTCGAGATACGTCATATGAAGCGAAATGGTCACAGGGAAGAGCCAACAATCTGTAAAAAGTTTGTAAATTTTAACTATTTTTGCCACTGCTCAGTCTTTCGTTTGTAAGATAAAAGATGCCACTTTTTGAAAGTAAAATTACAATAGAGCGTGGGGGTAAAGTGTGGTGAAGTTGAAGTAAATATTGAAGAGGAGGAGGGTAGGCCAATGTGCTAATTGACGCTTTTAAAGAACAGTCTGACTGAATTTCCCACACATTTACAATGTGGCTGTCGCAGTTTGAAATTTGTCCCTGAGACGGAGGAATTGTCCAGTTGTGTGATTCTTTCTGGTAACCACATACATTCTCACACACACATAAAACACCTCATAAACTTCATTTGTCAGATAGTTACAACAAGGCATTTAATTTTGTATTGATTATGAATTTATTTCTGATTTGAAATAACAGAGGTTCTCAAATAGTTTAATACCACAGACTCCAAACTTCTTGGTGCTTGGTGAAGAAAAGATACTCACCTCTGTCTTCTAGTGCATTCTCTCAAAATTTTCATAATCTTATTTTTCATTTTTTGCAGTTGCTTTGTATGATTTACTAATTGCTGTCACAGAGATCAGCATTACTCTGAAGCCTTGACAAATATATATATTACTAGTGTAAGGGCCCGTTCAAAGAACGGGTTGCAAACAACACGCACAATCAGCACACATATTATGTAGATCTAGGAAGAAAACAACTCACAACTGGCACAGTAACACCCGCATGGCCCGTACCGTGCATAAGGCAGACGGCACAGAAACTCATGCCTTCAAACTTTGAAACGCAACCGGAAGTTTAAAGTCGAAACAAAGCAAAGGCAGGAGGGAGGCCATTTGCTGAGGAGAAAGCATTATTCGATGTTTTTAGGCCCATTTTGATTTATTACAAAATTACGATACTTCGCTTTCATGTCAAAGGAATAGACAATAGTAGCAAAAAGAACTATCTTTCACGTGTAATTTTTTCAGGTCTGGGCATTTCTTCCTCGCAGCAGTGAATTTTTTTTCCTTGCTGTTTTTTTTTATATAGATATATATATATACGTTGCATAATGTAGCCTATAGAAACTTGTCAACTCCGGTCCGTAAAATGTCTTATATTTCGCAGATGCCCCTGGGGCAAGTGTTTTTGTAACAAAGACCGGATTTACTCTGAGGCCAAGCATACCACTTACTGGTGTGCAGCCAATGGCCCGGTACCATATAAGTCTGGGTATCTCTTTGGAGGTCTTTTTACATCCCAAACAGAAAATCTGGTAACAGGAACACAGGTGAGTTCTGCGTTCAGTATGGACAATGATGTTGTGAATAACAACCCAGAGAGGTCGCAAAAATAAAAAAAAAAGGATGGTAATGAGAATGATGGAAATGTGAGAAATTTATCTCATAGATATCAAAAGAAACAATTAAATGCATGACATATGCCATAAATAGCTTATGAAAAATCCTTTCTTGTCGTTGATTTTTCATTTTTGCTCTCCTCTTGTCTCACAGTCTCAACACAACTTCAAGAAATAAATTCTGAGCTTCGTTCTGTATGACAAGTTAGCCTGGGACATAACGGTTTCTGGTAATGACTGCTTTCATTCACAGGAATGTCCACCTTGGTTTTACCCTCGTAAATTGTTTACTGACCTGTTCATTTGTATCAGCGATGACTTTGAGCTTGGAGCTAGGTATTCTGTGCCATTTGGTGGTTTTTACAGCTGCCTAGACGGTGGGTGTCATTTTCTCTCATAAACCACTACAATAAAACGTTCAAATTCATAGTAGTAAAACTTTCCATTCACCATACAAAGGCGCCTTGCCTTTTTTAATACTTGATTCCCTGAGTAAGATCTATGGGGCACATCACCTCTCTCGCATCAGGGAATTAAAAACTATGAAAAAAGATTGCAGAATTGCAGGAATTACCTAGCGATGGTTAAAAAACAACAACAGGGTCAGTGTATGTTTTGGTTGCCCTGTGTCAGTGATTATATTGTATTGTAATTGTCGCGAGTGTGGTTTATAGCAAACGACGGCAATTCAAGAGGAAAACACACACTCGACGAACACACTAACTTTCCTACTGGAATTAATTAACAACTCAAATGAATTAGTTTTGTCAGACCTGTAGGGCCACAATAATGTGTTGGGTTAGCTGACTAAGATAACATATTATAAATGAAATGACCATCAGGGTAACTGCAAAATAAGAATACAATTTTAGAATGGACTAAAAGGTCTTAGTACTGGATCAAATATTTGTATTTTGTATTTTGTATTTGTATAACTCTTTAATCCCATTTGGGAAATTTTGCCTTTGTGCCATTGCACCCCAGTTACAACTGGAGCAGGCACGTCGTCGCCACAGTGCAGCGCCGGTCGGCGTTTTTGTTTTTTTTTTGGTGGTGGGGGGATGAGGGGGAGTGGGTGGTAGGGATGAAGTTTATTTAATTTTGCCCGGGCAGCGGCCTGTTCGGCCTGCTCTTTACGATTTCCAACTGCCAAGGTATCTTTAACGTGCGCAACGTGCACACGGGCCCTCCGAATTTTTTCGTCCTTATCCGAGAAGACTAGGTACTCGATCCTACCCCTCAATAGGATCAGGGACATGAAAATATGAGAAAAATCCCAAACTTCCAACATGCCTGCACCGGCCGGGTTTAGAACCCGGGACCCTTGGCATGAGAGGCGAGCACCTTGCCTCTAGACCACCTCTAGACTAATGACTCATAGGATGGTTAATACAAATTATAGTCTTCGCTGTCTCAGCACACGCCAGCTCCATTGCAATGGCTCCTGTCATAGATTCTAATACTGGCACTGCCTGGCTGTGACTCTGGGAGCAGACTCTCACACTGCTGGTAACATCTGAATTCTGACATACAATTACAATGCATACCATTTTTCCCTGGCCATCAAGAACCAGGGAATATCAACAAGAGCGTTGCATGGTGGACAAAGTCCGGGTAGCTTTTAGCTGGAGCTCGTCATTTCTACGCTCCTCATATAGATGGTCTGCTCTATTGCGTCTCTGTTCCGATCTGGCTCGAAATTAGCCGACCACTCCTCAGTGGATACTTTTCGGCATGTGATAATGGACATAGGTATGGGCTGACTTTTATAATGTCTAGCCACCTGCAACTACCGTCCAAATCCCTAGATTTGATTGGTGCGGTCATGCGAGCTGAGCTCGCAGTATTAATTTATTCTATTGTGTAAGTCGGTTACGGCCTTGCACTAAGACAGACAAGGTCGTCTTCTAAATAGGTTAATAACAATTAAATCCAAAATCTTATTAACTTGACTCAGCACCATTCGTGCTTTCACGAACCACTGAATGTCAACAGTCAATTACAACCACCTCACACCCTCTAACAATGCTATTGAATCACGAACTGGAGCTGCTCTGCCATCGCTGGTTTACCTACACATATTCCTTTTTAACCATCTACAGTTTTTATGTCAAAAAAAAAAAACTCAAAACATGTTGCTCACTAAAACAGCTCAAGGACACTTCACTAGGTAGTTTTTAAAAAAAAACTCTGAATTCAACCCGTGGCCTAGCACGGCATTTATAAACTTAACTTGCTCTTGACAGTAATCATGCTCCTAATGCATAAGGATTGCAGGAGGTTTAGCTCATGCTGAAAAAGTTGAGAGTGCAGAACCTTTTAATTTGGTTTCTTCACTTCCTAATTCATAAAACTTGCAGTGTATGGGTATCATAACAGCTTCAACATTCACTAGATGCAATGAGCAGAAAATCAGCTAAGTGTTTCACTTACGGCTTCCATTAAAAAAAAAAACTAAAACATGGCGTTATCATTTCTCAGACTGAGATATCTGCTCAATTCCTGACTGTTACTAATGCAATAGCAGTGCACTTATCCCCAAGAGCACGAATGTTAACATGATTTTTAGATACATTTCATCGTGTGAAGATACTGACCTGAACCATAGACAAAGAAATGCACAGCATTGCTTCGCAATGATGTTTCCATATATTAATAATAATGAAATAATGTTTGGATTTTTATTTTTTGTTGTTGTTGTAGATTTGACATTCATGTTGCATATTTTACACGCATTAATCAACACATTTATGTGTTTTTGTTGTTTTTTTCCTGACAGGAAATCCTCTGTCACAAGAAGGCGAGCGCCCAGTTGGTTCAAAAAGCTTACTAAAAGCCCCAGCACCAAACTCCTTGCGGGCCTTCATGGCACAGAATGGTGGCCCACAGTCCTGGCCCTTTAAGTGTCCCACAGGCTACAGTCAACACCTGGCAACTGATGATCTGGTAAGACAAATCTGCTAGTACTGAAGTGTCATAGTGAGACGAATAAATTCTCTGTGCGTGGTCTTGTTTGTACTAAAGTGTCATAGTCATCATCATCATCATTGCCTTTCTCACCCTGGATCAGGGTATAGGCCACCAACAAACACTTTCCATCCCTCTCTATCATGGGCCAGTCTCTTTACATTATTCCAAGTCTTTCCGCTTCGTTGCACATCATTTTCTCTGGCTCTTCTCCACGTTCCGCGCGGCCTTCCTCTTGATCTCTTGCCCTGGGGATTCCAATTCAATACCTTCTTCGCGATGCTGTTTCCTGGCCTCCTGAGAGTGTGGCCGATCCATCTCCATCGCCTCCTACCAATTTCCTCTCTGACTGGGCTCTGTCTTGTTCTTTTCCAAACAATTTCATTGCTGACCTTGTCTGTCCATCTGATCTTAAGTAGCTTCCTCAAACATCTGTTGATGAAAACTTGGATTCTCTTTATGCAGGCCTGGGACGCATTCCAAGTCTCACATCCATACAACAGGACTGACTTCACGTTCGAGTTGAATATCCTCAGCTTTGTTTTTAGAGATATATCCTTGGTTCTCCAAATCTTGCTTAAGGACGTGAAAGCTGCCTGTGCCTTTCCAATTCGTGCTTTGAGACGAATGAACTCTCCTTATGTGGTATTGTTTGTACTGAAGTGTCATAGCCAAACTAAAAAACTCTGTGAGTGTGGTCTTGTTTGTACTAAAGTGTCATAGTGAAACGAATGAATTCTCCTTATGTGGTCTTGTTTGTACCGGAGTGTCATAGCCAAACGAATAAACTATGTGTGTGTGGTCTTGTTTGTACTGGAGTGTCATAACCAAACGAATAAACTCTGTGTGTGTGGTCTTGTTTGTACTGAAGTGTCATAACCAAACGAATAAACTCTGTGTGTGTGGTCTTGTTTGTACTGGAGTGTCATAACCAAACGAATAAACTCTGTGTGTGTGTAGTTTTGTTTCTGTGTTTTAGATCTTTATTTTAGGAGGTTCCGCTGTTCTTGGCATTTAAACCTCATTTTTTTCTTTTTATTTTTCTTGTTCTATGCCGTTTTATGGTAGGGATGAGTTTTTTTAGAATTTTGCCCGAGCAGCGACCTTGTTCAGCCTGCTCTTCTTGACTTTCCACTGCCATTGTTTCTTTAACGTGCACAACATGCACACGGGCCCTCCGAGTTCTTCGTCTTTATCCAAGAAGTCTAGATACTCGGTCCTAGCTACCATGGGATCAGGGACAGGAATGTTTCCTCACGAAATATTCCAACCAGCCTGCACCACAGACTAGGGATAAACCAGACGGGACATTCCCATTGTGTGACGTCACGAAACATCGTTCTAGCGTGACCTCAAATTTCGTCTACTGCTAGCCTTCCGCCATCTTGGAAACACAGCTAGTCCTAGGTCCTAGTCAAACACTCATGGATACCAGTTCTGTTTAAACTGATATTGATAATCTTTAAATCCTTGCAAACGTGACATTTATGTTTGGGAATAAAACCAAACATCCCAAAAGCACTGAATTGTGTTTCAAATTCTCTTGTAACCACAATCGAGTCAAAAAAAAAAAAGTCACCGATCACTGTGGTTGCTAACACTGATAGTGACAGTGTCAGAAAGTATTCAATCGCACTAGAAAAATAACATAGGCTACTTACCTCTCTCTGTCATTTTCTGGATTTGGATAGTTATGGAATTTCAGGCTTGCTCCAGTTCTAGGATCAGTGGAAGTCTTGGAGTTAGAGCTACAATTAATATAAGACCAATAACGAGCTCCTCTTGTCGCCATCACGTAAACAATATGGCATCGGCATCGGTGTTCCCAGATTTTTTTTTAAAAACCCGCCAAAGTTACAAAAAAGAAACTAGCCCAAAAACCGCCTAACTGACAATTTTTTCCAGCCCAAACCCGCCAACTGAAAATAATCATGTTTTATTGAGGTATATAAACAAGTAATGGTAATAACTAATGTGTCTATGGATTATTTGCCTCTAATCCTAGCAGTATGTTAGAAATACATTTTATATGCGATATTGATGAGAAAATTTGGGGGTATGAATTAAATTTATAGATGACAAAATTCCAGTGCTCGTGCAAAGCAAGTAGAGCTGAGGTTTAAAAGACGATACAGCATGATTAAGGATAAAGGAGAATAAAACTCAATGAATAATCAAAAGAGCAATATTAATGAACGACGGTCTTCATCCACCATTTCTTGTAATCTGAAACTTATTTAAAGCAAAAGAAAACGAGTGTCCTGTATTAGACAAATGTAACGTCTGTGAATTGAAGATTGCAGAATTACATAGTCTATAGTCTATTAGCATGGATTCATTGTTGCTGTTGGTCAGATCGAGAGAAATGCCGCGGTTTGGGGAGAGGGGGGCAGTGAGGTAGAGAGGAGACCAAGTGATCCCAATCCGCCGAAGGTTTCTATCTGTAGACTGTCCCCAAAAAATGGTTTCATGATTTTTTCAAACAAAACTGTAATTTCCTCTCCAGCTCAACGGTTCTTCCAAAACCAGCGCAAAAACTAGCAAACCGGCAAATGGAAAAAAATACCCGCAAATCACGAACAAAATCAGCCCAATTCCGCGGTTTCCAGCTCAATCTGGGAACACTGAAATTCGGGATCTACAGTCATACAAAGATGGCGCATTCTCGGAAATTTCCGGAGAATCCGACACAGCCCGAAGTGTCTATGTCCCATCTATGTATTATTATTTATCCATGGCCTGCACCGACCGGGGATCGAACCATGTCCCATCGGCATGAGACGGGAGCACCTTGTGTCTAGACGAACATGTACCCTGGTCTTTGTTCTAATATTCTTCCACTTCTTCATTATTCTGCTCTTCCACCATTTCCTCTTGTTTGTTTAAAGAACGGATGATTGGGGTTAAATCCCCGACAAATGTATTATTCAGCATTTTCATAACCTGAAAAGATTTTTTTTGGAAGGGGGGGGGGGGGGGGCGGAGGTCGTTTTTTCCCCCATCTGTTTCATATTCGATTTAAAAAGTTTATTGTCGAAGGGAGAACCACTACAAATCTAATCCTATTATTTTCCATATTTTGTTCTCTACCATTATCAATCGTTTCTTTGCCTAAGTACTTACCCTTTTTTTTTTTCTCTCCACAGGGATGTGCCATCCACTACTGTGTACAGACAGGCGCTCTCGCTGGTCCCAACATTCGACCCATCAAACGCCCGCCCTTCATGCCATTACCCGTCGATCTGATTGAAGATCCAGACAACCTGCTGGTGTTTAACATGAAATCAGAAGTGAGGCACAAGCTCAGATATTGTCTTTTGTACCAGTTTACGTCAGTGGTTCTCAACCTTTTTCAGGCAGTCGGAACCGTCAGGCTCCAAATTTTCTGTAATCGCCCCTGTCACGAGCAGAGTTATGGTATTGAGGATCTAGTGACTGCACGAGAGGCAGTTAACTCACACTCGGACACAAACACACAAGAAATTATTAAATAACAAGAATATATGTTGTCAGGCCGACCGGGCTATAATATTACATAAAATAATATAATGAAACAATTCACAATAGAGGTATATTCAAAGCAAAAATTCCAATTACCAACTTAACCTAACATATTTATACAACTATGTTCCCTATCAAATGTAATGCAATCAATAACCAAATGGTATATTATAAGAAACAAGATATTAATCTAAAGTAACAGTTGAGTCGCCACTGGCCAGTCGCCAGGCAAACTCAGAAATAATACAGGTTCTCAAGGTTCACTGAAGGCTAGAAAAGCCCAGTACATTCAAAGCCTGCAGAAGCACAAATCCGCTTGTAGGTATTTAAGCAGCTTGTACATATAATTCTATACAGGTAATCGCTCTAATATTCATATCAATATCAGTGGGCTCGTGTCGTAATGATTCACAAGCTAACACTACGCTCGTTCGTCGAGTCCAAGCTGTGGTTTTCTCTGACTTCCTATGATGCTGTGGGTTTCCTTCTATTTCTGAACTTCTATCATACTTAATGAATAAGATGAGTTACCGTTGGTCACGCCTAACTGGTAGGCGCGAACATCAGAAGAGCGCAGCGTGGACTCTTACAGGTCAGTCCACTCAGACTTTTCTTTCTACTCAGTCAGTCCGATGGCAAAGGACTTTTAGTCTTCAGACCACACAGTTCAGGTACTGGCCAACCGGAGATACTTCACGAAACGATGCTTCTCTCGTCTGTATTCCATGAATTTCAACGTTACACGATGTTTTATACTATCCAAATACCCGGCAGGGCTAGTCCGCTGGCAAATTTAGTTCAGCAATCTCATTGGCCGAAACCCCCACCATTTTGAATGTAGGAATATAGTCTGCACTATTCTACCAGCCAGTTAACGTGCAAAAACTTGTCTAGTCATACTTAACAATGTCAACTATCCCCACCTTGTCTCACCCCTACTCCCTTACTTTTAATCACTACTACCCAAAACCCGAAAGCGTGAATCTGACATTTTAACTTTGCAATTCCTTACTAGCAAACAATAATTCGCGGCGACCGTTCAAGGCCATCAGCCAATTTCTCATGGCCCTGCCAAACAAACAACTCACGCCCCGCGTGAATTTTAATTAACTAAACTCATGACAGCCCCCCCCCCCCTTCCGTGTCCCAAATCCCTACTTAGACCCAACAGTTTCATTTCACAAGAAAACACACCACACACAAATTACAATGTTAAATTTTTCAAACTCTTTTGGATTTGTTCAGGATCTATATATATAATTGGGTAAAATTGGACGGTCGCACTCTATAGCTGAAAAAACTACTGAACGTAGAGCCATGAAAAAATTACTGAAAGTAATTCAAAGACTGAGCAAGGTTTGTATAAATTCATTTTAATGATGCAACAACCTTAAAAATTTAGAAAAATAGAAAACAAAATGGGCCGTTCGAGGTTTTCCGATTCGTCATTTTTACAGCTCAGACAGGGCCGAGTGTAGTAAGATATTTTGGTAACTCGAAACTTTGGTGACCTAAGGCTCAGGAACCGCATCACATCCAGGCTTCAAACTTTGCACAACAGCATATTATCAATGCGAAATTAACATGGGCTATATTAGAAATTATGAAATGTTCAGGCTTCTACGTTTCATTTTTCATTGTTTCGGCATCCTTTAGATCTATTTCGAGTCATGGTTCGCCATTTTAAGATTTCGTTATCACTTCCTGCGATGTGTTCACTATCAAACACACTAACCCGTGCGCAAATCATGCTATTGTACGGGATGCGCAGGGTGTCAACTCACAAAGGCAGAGCAGTAAGACTTAATTAAAAACAAACAAACAAAAATTAAATAAACAAATAGGAACAGGCAAGATGAAGCAAGTCCATAATAACCACCCAGAACTGAAAACAATATTCAAACCGATTTATCCCGGGCAGGGCCGGGCAACTCAGCTAGTTCAGTATAAAACAAAAAGTTCTTTACTTAAAGAAAAAAAAAGGATTTTTCTATTTCTAAAAACCATCTACGCGTGTTGTTGAACAAGTCAGTGGCTGCCATGTATTTGCCCCCAAATCAAGGGGGGGGGGCTTTCATCGTTTTTACATCCCCCCCCCCCACCCCACGTCGTCCTTATCTTCGTTTTCGTCCCCCGCCAACCCGGAAATCAAAATCGCCCTGGGGAGGGGGGGATATCGCCCACGTTGAGAACCACTGGTTTACATCAACTGCAGGGGTTGGAGTGGAGCAGTGATACAAAAACTGAGAACTTGTACACAATAAAGTGAAATTAGAAATGCAACAAGGTAAGGCGGTGCTTAAGAAATAAGAAAATAAATTTGGCCAGAATCATTTCCGCTTCCCATAAAGAAACTGCAAGTGTTTCCTGGTGTCCAACCAGCCTAAACTGGCACTTGGGAAATAATATTTATATTCCGCTGGACTGTTGCTGTCCTCCAATATGACTACACCTAACACAGTGTTAATAATTCTAACCTGAAGATCCCAACTACTTTGCACTAGGTGAGCTACTCTTGATTGTTTACAGCCCACACCCAGTTCTCTTCCCTTGTAATGTTTCCCGCCCTGTAAACCAACATTGGTTCTCCTTTTGCTAAGCACATGATTATTTTAAGTTTTCTATTCAATTTGGTACCATTCATACTATGGGCCAATAGTGACATACAAGAATATACTTCATCTATAAGTTTCCTTTCTCGTCAAGTACTGTTGCTTGCCATTTTAAACTGAAATTCAAAATAAATATTTCATATTTTAATCTAATAAAAATGCCCCTAATGCCATTGATCATGTAAAGGTTATATAACATTTTGGCTTTCATTCAGACTCTTCAGTTTGTAAAGAATGATTGTCAGAGCAATGTAGCATTTTCCTGCCTAAAATTCTTGTCTGCGTGGCTACTGAAGTGGCGTTTTCAGGGACTAAACACTAACACAAAGACACAAATGTTCCAGTTGACAATAAAATTCTATAAAAGCATTTTTGGTTACTAAAGTAACAGCAGCTGAGCAATGTAACAAGTGCCATTCTGTGCCTTGTGGAAATCTGCAGTGGCCGTGAACAATAATTCTTCCGTGTATGGTTTTTAAGTCTTTACAGATTCTGTGACACATTCTGACCCACTCTGACACGGAGCTTGTAAAAGAACTATATTTGGCGTTATTTTCAACTCTACCAAGATGGAGGAATAAGAATGTCTGTGTGTACATCTGTATGTATCTGTGTGTCTACAGGAGAGAAAGAAAGAGTGAGTGTTTTAAATTTAAATGCGTCTTAGTGTTTAGTCAACATCTCAAACGATTTAACTTATTCTATTGCACAAATGTCACAGACCTGGACAAAGAAAAGAAATCTGCTCAAACAGACTCCGCCTGGGTATTCTGATGCTGGTGATATTGTGTCTCCTGGCGCTGCTGCAGGTACAGCATAGATGAACAACATTAAGCCAGAAACGATTTAACAACTTAATGAGTATAATATATGACTTGTCATTTGCAAACAATAAAAGTGGCACTTTGACATTCTTGAGTCGCGTATCTTTTTAGAAAGTTGAACCATTTTTCTCTAATTCATTATGGTGAAAAACGTATCTTGATAGGTTGATTGACAGCATGAGATACGAGCTTTCAAAGAGTTTGACTTTGAGTTTGGGTTTAATGTCGTATTGGCACGATAACCTTCAAAGAGAATGAATAGCCATGACATAATCATAAAAGGGAAAAAAGGCTTCAAAGTCAGACGGGCGATTTAGTTATGAGGGCGCAGTGAGTTAAAATGCTTTTAAAATGGTATTTCTCAGTTGAATTAAAAGGTTTGGAATTTGCTCATCAGACAGAAAAAATGGTAAGTTGTTAAACTTACAAAATTCAGTGACTTCTCAAAACTTGATAAATCTTGACTTTGACCCCCCCCCCCCCCCCATTTTAGTCGGTGTCTCTGTTCCATTTGGTGACATTTTTATTCTACACTATGTGCATAGACAGGTCACTTACTATATTACTGTATGGAGTAAAATCTGAGTTCAAATCCTTCCATACTACTGTAACTTTACAAGGAAGGCATCTAGAAATATACTTTTCTCCGCCCATTTACGGTATGATCGTAAAATTATTAAGTACCCTGCGACAGAGAAAACAATTCACTGTATGGAAACTATGTCAGATATTAGAGAGTTATAAGAACTTATAGTGTAACATTTTTGTCATTTGATGAAACATGACTAACTGCCCTAGTACTGGTTCACTTTCAGTATGATGTGAATTGGTCAAATAAGTAGACTGGTAATTTATCTTTTATTTGAATTTTCAGAGGTCAGACTTAGTGTACTGCACCAATGGTCGAGGAAGTCCTTTAGTGGTCTTGTCCACTGCATCCATTCCTCTCGCTCCGCTATTTTTACGGAACATGACGTACGAAAAATTGAAACATTCTTTGCCTTTGTATACTTGTCCACAGCATCCGTTCCGCTCAGCTCCTCACCGCTGTGGAGTCCAAGAAAGTTTTTCATACGTCATTTTCCGTAAAAATAGCGGAGCGGATGCTGTGGATAAGACCACTTAGTTAAGGATTTTACCTCTGTACCTTAAATAGCGAGGTCATCATGGTTAAATAACACCAGGCAGCGTCTGTGTCGAATGATTTCCATGATTATGTATCATTCTTATTTCAGGCATATCAGTGGGTGTTGCCTTGGTAACAGGGGGCATTGTAGCCATCCAAAAGCTGCGCTCCAGACGACGCCGACCTACAGGCGGAGCAGATGAAACGCGTGAGCCACAGTCCAGTTATGGTACAAAAGATGGATCTGAATCAATAATTATCACAAAGGCGGATTAACCCTTGACCACCTGACCAATTTTGATTCCTCTCAGTTCTGATACAATTTTACTGCTTTTTGAAGACAATGAATTCTGTTAAGTGTTCCCCACTATTATTGTCACTTGTGAAGAAATTTTGAAAGCAATTAATTAAAGCATCCCATCTTTATAAGATGGCGCTTTTGTGAAATTGTTGTGATGCTACACACTGTCACAGAGGAAACCAAATACAGACAGAGAGATCTTATCCTTTAGTGGTGTGGACAGTTTACTGAGCAAATTAAACAATTGTGGGATGGAAATTAACTATTTTGTTGTTGTAATATCTGTGTCTGGATCCATGGCACAATTCCTTCCTTCTATATTGGTGTGTACCAATATTTTGTCACAAGGGAAACTATGATTGTCATGGATTTCGCTTATAACTTGCATTAGCAGCACATATTAAATCAAATGCGTTGTATATTTTCTTCCTTTTAGCAATATTACAACCTGTCTGGTGATATTTAGTTTGCTCCTATGTCAGACGCAATAAAGTTGGTTTCCCTCGTGACGTCACACAGCTTTGTGTCCTAGGGAAACTAGAAAGTACAAAACCAGATGTTTTCAAAATGAAAATGCCTGTATGGGTTTTTGCATTTCATTCTTAATGCTTCAGCAAATTAGTTTTGAGATTGTTCATGCCATTAATAGCCTTTAGTAGTTTCCACAGAAAACTTTTTGTGAACGTCTGGTTTCCCTCGTGACACGTTACACAAAGTGTTGAGGTTTTTCACTACATATTCAAAATTATTCAATACCCGTTGCCACAACATGCATTTTAGATAACTCCTTGTAGTGAATCTGGCACAATATTATTGATTGACAGTGTCTCATGTCTGCATGACTTACTTTGATCCTATTTTGTGTCACATGTCACAAGGGAAACTATTCACCACGGGTCATTTGTCACCAAATTCTCAGTAAATGCTTCACGCCATTATGTTCTTTTGACTGAAAAAAAAAATTAGCCCTCTTGACTTACAAAAAAAGTCTTTGTTTGCTTTGTGTGCGCATGTTGTTGTATTTGAACCTATAGACAGGGCACCTTTTGACCTCGGCTAATGTATTATGAGGTATAATAAAGAGAGAGAGTGGGATAGGGTACAGACTGATACTACTGCTAAATGCTACTGATTGATAGTATTACAGTAAAAAAGTAATTAATAAAACATTTTAATCTTATAAAAAAAATTAAATTTAAAAATTCATAAATTTAAGTTTATAAAATAATTTTGCACATATCATTATCAATATTAATTATTATCATACATTTTCAATGTGTTACTGTTGTGTTGCTGTTAGTGTTAGTTTCACTAGTCAGGTTTAGTATTTTCATTGCAAAAATTGTCACACGGACAAGTTTTGTACACTAACATCATGTTACCATAAAACCTCTAAGTAATAGCTCTTGATATATTTGATTTACATTAAAAATAACAATCGAAATGGATTCCTTGCCTAAAACTCCACATGCAAAGTTTCATTACCGTAGCTTAATAATAATATTATTATTTTTAATAAATAATCTTTTTATTTTTATGTAAACTTTTCACTTTTCTCTTTTTCCATTGAATTTTCCGTCGGCTGTAAAAAAAAATGACGTTTTGACTATTAATGTATTATTAGTATTAATATGCAATAGTAAGTATTCCAAACCAAAATTCTGTTAAGAGATATGTCATTAGAAATGATTCAGCTAGTTAGAACTTTTTTTGAGCATTTTGATACCAAATATATTGTTGTAGCTCAATTTTCAAGTGAGTTATGAATTTTCGAAGTACCAAAATCTTGCGTCAATTTTTTGTCTAAATCACAAGATGCCAAATTCTCATGTTCACAGCTCACTCACCACATAAATCATTTCCAACATGCAGTCATAAGTTTCATAAAGCAAGAGAATATAACAAGTAGATTAGGCTCAGAATTTTTTAATCATGATTAGATAAATAGAAAATGGAAAATAGCAATACATTAACACTAATAACAGCCCTAAACTGGGCTTTGATTTTGAAGCAATTTTCTTAATTTTAAGAAGGGAGGTAAACTAAAAATGGCAAATTTCATACAATTTCAAAACGTCATAAAAAACGTATTTTTTACAACTCCACATAAGCAAAATATCAAATTAAAGATCTTTTAACAGGCAACTCATTGAAGTGCGGGTCTATTGAAAAGGTGATGAAAGGCAAACATTACAACAGATCACTCAGGGTGCACAAAGCTGTTATGGAGGCCTTAGAGCGGCTTCCATTCAATGCTTTTCAGTAACACAGACAGCTTGGCTCATTGGTTGAAAAGGCGAAGGAAGAATGGAAAGATGTTTCTAATTCCAAAGTACGATCGTACGAGTTCATTGAAAGAACTTACAGTTCAAACAGGGTGTTCGTTACGGGAAACTGGGCAAAACTGCTCAGTTTTGGATGCTGTACATGGATACAGTGTGGAAAGTCCTCAACTGTCTTACAGCAACAAAGAGAAATGACTTAGACTTGCATATCACTTGCCTTGAGCAGATGTGTCCCCTTTTCTTTAGCATGGACCACCCCAACTATGCTATATGATTACCTCACTGCACACATCATCCTTCTACTAAACCTGAATGATTCTCATCCTGGTGCAGAAGAACTTCTTCGAGTCAACGGGCTCAGTGTGCGCAGGTCACCGGTGTCAGGGGCAAGAAATGCTGTCAACTTAGCAATTGAGCAAACGATCAACCGCCAAGCAAAATGTAAGGGTGGCATTGTAGGGTTTAGTCAAAATGTAGCTACATACCATAAATGGTGTATGACAAGACACAAAAGGGCAACTCTTGTTACTGCTCTCTTGGAAGACTCCGGATTACATTCCAAAGATCAAGCTCACAAAGAATGCCAGCAATCACAAATAAGACAATCAGAGAAATGTGTACAAAGTGTCAAGCAATCATTTGAATCATTCATTAGTTAACCCATTTAACACTGTCGGAAATAACAAACTGATTTCACTATCTTCATGAATGAAAGGTACAGAGAAAGTAGCAGCAGATCTCTGGTCAATTGAGAAAGATGGCAAACAGCTGTATGAAAACTTTGTTAGGACAACCCTTATCGAAAAAACTGAGAGCTTCCATGCACCTCTCAAGAGAAACAAGAAACTAACTTTTGCTTCACAGTCAAAGACAGCTAAGTTGAAAACATCAAAGAAAAAGGAAGTGAAAATAACAGCACAAAGAAACATGTTTGGGCAGCTTCTTATGCTATCTACAGAAAATGATCTGGATCTCCAAAAAGTGATGGAATATCCTCTAGGACCTGTGCCTTGGGCACTCGCCACCCTGATGGATTTCCTATAAAAACAAACAAAGCAGTTCTGATGCATAAACTAGAAGATAAATCAGCTTTTCAAAGCCCAGCTCAAGACCAAGAACACATCCACATTGTAGATGGGAATGGTTTCTGTCATGCTCTACCTGTGTCTAATCTCCCAGGCACTTTTGGCGAGTTAGCCAGTTCAATATTTTGCGCTCTCCCCAAAGTTGACAAGGTCCACTTCGTTACAGATAACTACAAAGAGGATTCCATTAAATCTTTGGAACTGATTCGAAGGGGGGAATCTCAGACATTCATAGTGCGAGGCTCTTCTACAAAGGTTCCCAATGATTTTAAAATGTTTCTTCTGAATGATGAAAACAAAGAGCAGCTAACACAGCTTTTACTCCATGAATGGCAACAAGATTGTTATGCCATGATGTTGCTGAACAGAGAAGTGTATTTTGCATGTGACCACCAGTGCTTTGTACTCAGTAGCATTGATGGAAAGACCACAGACTCAAGACCTGTGCCAGACTTAGCCTCCAGCCACAAGGAGGCAGACACACTACTGATCTTGCATGCCATCTACTCTGACCAGAACATTGTGACTCCAAACACAGACATCATCATTCGACTGATGGTTGCATTTTGTGAACATTTCACACACCCTTTGTATTTTGACACAGGTGTAGGGAACAAAAGAAGACTCACATCCAGAAACTCTGTGACAAGATGGAAAAACACATAAAGGAAGCTGTTCTTGGACTCCACGCTTTCACTGGGTGTGATGTGACTAGCGCTTTTGTCCAGAAAGGAAAAGTGAAGCTTCTCAAAATTCTTCACAAGCATCCAGATTTGCTGTTTCATTCAAGGAACTGGGAATATCTGAAACTGTATCTTCAGAGCTGCTAACCAATCTAGAAAAGTTTGTTTGTCACCTTTACGGAAAAACCAGCATACTCTAGCACAGACAAGCTTCGTCATGATCTTGTTCGGCTTAAGTACATGGCAAAAGGTCACAATTTACTGTCATGCTTTAACGGATTTGACATCAGCTTACTACCACCTTGCAGAGAAGCCTTGAAGCTGCACATCCTATGATATGGAAGCAAGCACATCTGGCTCAACCGTTAATACATGTACCTGACCCGCAAAATCACGGCTGGAACAGCGGTAACGGCGGAGGGCTATCAGTGGAATGGTGCAAAGACTTAGTCCCCCAACAGTTGGCTGATATTTTGTCAGGATCAGATACAGAACAAGAGGAAGACATTGATGAAAGCCATCTCCAGTATTATGATACCAGCGATGAAGAAGATAAGATTTCAGATTCTGAAAGTGACAGCATTGAAGATGAACTGATGATATAGAACGCATCTGAGTAATATGCAACACTAATTGGCTTACTGTACAAAATTTTCAAAAACGCAAACATGGACAAAAATTAATTACAACTCAGAATTAATTAATCTAAATTCAAGCAACTTTTCTAGTACATGTGTATGTGCCCTAATTTGTTTACCTGTGAAGCTCTTAATCTGTTGTGTAATACCCAGCAGGGAATCAAATACACTAATTATATGTTGTTTTTTTCTAGTTTTTGAGAAAACGGACAATGAAACTTATTTTTTCCAAAAATGTACAGTACAATTGCTTTGTCTAACCTAGAGCACCAAATTTAGTCTCACTTTAAGGGGAGGTGCGGGTCCTGAAGGCGATTTTTGTTATTATGAGAAATAGATAATTTTAAATATTATAATCGAGTTCAGGATGTCTGAATTAGCAGAGAAAAAATGTAAAAAAAATTGTTTGTCATATGGTTGCCATGGAAACGCCGCCATTTTGGATTTTGAGTCTCCAAAATGTGCCAAATTCAATATAGATAGGCTTCGCCAAATTCTACTGGATTTATTTGAAACTTCTTTTTTGTCTTATTCAATCCAATTAAAAACTTTATACAGAAGGGAATTTCGATATCTCTGACATAATCTTTTGTTATAAATTTTTGAAAATGGTATGTAGCGGAATTCCATTTTTTCCTATTTTCTATCCCAAAATAATTCAACCAAAAAAAAATATGAAAAGTTAAACAAATTTCCTTCTGTATGAATTTTTTGATTTGTTCAAACATGTTGTTAGCCAAATTTTATACCAATTGGTCAATAAATAAAGTAGTTCACAAATCGCTGATCAAAAGTACAATTTCGAGAAAATCGCATTTAAAAGTTTTTTTTCAATAAAAATGTTATTGAAACGTGTTAGTTGTTACACCTGGCTAAAGTCATCATTACTGCTGTGCTGGGCCTCAACAATGATTTCCAAACTACCAAAGGGTTATGACAAATGTGTACGGAGGAGTAGGGGTTTTGACAGCGACACTAAGATGTTATTCAGGGCAAATTTTGCGGCCCAATGGCATGATTCTTGTGCCTTTTTCTTGACCCCCCCCCCCCCCCGCCTCACTAAAAGTCATATTTCAGGGTTATAAACATTCAAAATTGACATTTGGTTAGTAAAATAGTGTTCCTAAATGGATAAACTAACCGAAAAGTACCAAATCTCGATATCGCTATTTTGAAGCGTAATTTCGATTTCAGGACCCCCCCCCCCCCCCCCCCCCTCCTTAAAGAAAATAAAACTATTTGCTCAGAAAGTAAAAAAAAAATAGTGTTTCTTTTCCCCACTTTTCGACATTTCAGGGGCAATAACTCTGCAGATTGCCAATATTTTTTTGCAAACTTTTTTTTGTGGGTAGTCCTAAGCGTGCTCTTTCAGAAAATCATAGTGGGCAAAAATTCCCGGGAGGGGGATTCCGGTAGCCCATAGTCTAACACTGCTAAAGCTCTGCATACGGTCCTGGCAAAATGAATTGAAAAATGCAAATTTTTCTTATATCGACATATTTCTCCCCGACCGCCGCAAAAAAAGTGTACTAGATAGATCTACTATTAAGTGCACTAGATAGATCTACTATTAAGAGATAGATCTACTATTAAGTATTACTAGTATTAAGTATTATGCTACCAAAAATGCCCACCCAACTCCCCGCATAGAACTAGAAGACCTCTTTATTTCTTTTTGCGGTGCTGGCGGGGAGGGGTAGGAGAGGGGGTGTATGGACACAGAGGATGACCATTGGCTTCAGTAAAGCGAGTGTGGAATGCCTTGCATAATCTTACTATAATTGAGCTAGAAGGTACCGCAGTAAAAGTACAGAGTACTAGTAGTACAGACTGAGTAAAACATTCGTGCGCCGTTGATACAACTTTACTAGGCCTTGACCTAGGTCTCTCGGTTAACTGCCGTACCTACTGTGTTTGACTCGGATCATCACTTCTTCTGAAGAAAGAGTCAATGAATCAGGTCGAGGTAAAAAAAAAAAAAAGTAAAGCACTGCGCATTTGGCTACAGCGTTTCTCCGATATCGGTAAATCTTTGCCACGCAGCTGCTCCGCACAACAATGATATTGGACTTGGAGGAACGGGTGACTTGACAATTTGCCAATCATTAAAAGAAAAAGGGACATAATTGTGTTCACACTTCCCATTATGGTGATGTTTGATCTCCCCCCTCCCCCCCCCCCTCCTCTTTTTTTTTCCCCTCCTCACCAACTAATCTGCTATTTCGACTTTCTCTTATTCTAGTCTTACTCTTAGTCCTTACTTTACTCGACACAAGTCAGACGGTGCCACTGATGTCGAGATATTAGGACTGCACTGTGTCTATAGTAATTAATAGTACCTAATCGCTGTTTTCCTTTTTATAACATCTAACTATTTCATCATCATGATTAAGTGCCACTGCCAGCAGGCGTTGGTGATCATGACCCTCCATCTCTCGCGATATTCCTGTCACGAGTGGAGTGAGTGCAATTAAGGGGATTGCTACAGAGCGGGTGTAGAGTAAGAAAGGCTCACGGTGGACAAGTAAGTTAAGCGTGCTGTTGTGAGTAGTGGGGGGGTCTGAATGAGGCGAAAGCGCTGTATTACTATCACTGCAAGTTAGAAGGTCCTACGGAACGGACCTGTGAATAAGAGCCCATCGGGCGGACATAAGGGGAGCAGTCGAGAAGACTAGTGAGAGAGTCTTTCCAGTGATGACTGGTATGTAGAACGTTGATTGATTATTATGATTGATGTATTATATTATATTCGTCTATTACCATGATGTAAATAAGTAGATGTGAGGAATGTGGAAGTCCTTGATATTGGATATAGCAATGTGCGCCACGAGCGATAGATGAAAGTGAGTTCATGGATTTGTAGCGCGAGTGAGTAGTGTGTATTCCGATGGAGGTGTGTTACCGTAAGATGTGTGGTGAGTGAAAGGTGAACTAGTGTGTGTACGCTTCATGGGTTGTAAGGAGAGGTGGAGTGAATAGAAATGGTAGGGTATTATACCAATGTAATGTTATTCTTGTAGATGTCGAGGACGGGCCGCAGAGCCACCTCGATGAGCACAGGGGATAGGCCAGCATAGGGCCGGAGGCCACACATAGGCCAGAAGTGAGGCTGTCAGTGCAGGACAGTAGAGGCACATACAGTCGTGGCAGTCAGGCCACGGACAGGGACGTAGATATGAGCGTGAATGTGATAATGCACTATTGCCATGTTGAGGGGAGAATGTACTATTGAAATGATAATGTCTATTGAAATGATAATGTGTTATTGCCCTGCTGAGGTGCTAGGGGAGTGCTAAGGTGTATGACAATAGGAAGGTGATATTGAGAGACTGCGGTGCCAGTGAATTATTAATGTGCTATTAAGACCCTGAGGGGAGAGGCTGAGGCCGAAGTGCCTTTAGGAGTAACTACCGGATTGTGGATCCGAGGGAGAGTGTGTGCGAGAATAAGGCCGTTGTACGGCAGTTGATTTCAATAATATAATGTATGTAATTGCGCTATTATATGTATAATTATGTTTAATAAATGTGTGAGTCTGATGGATTGTTCTGTTAAGTGTTAACTTGTTTGTTCGTGATTGTTGTCCTGTCATACTTATTACATCTCCCAGTCTGGGATTTGTGACAATTCCCTCGCCCTGATGACGACATTGGTGGTCTGCATTCCCAGCCAGGCCATGTGAGATTGTGAATGAACATGATATGATAATTTTTATGTGGGTAACTTTTTTTTGTGTCTACTTTACTGCGAATCTAAGCGAAACGTCAAATAGTTCTCAAATATGTTATCTAAAGTAGAAACAGATGCTCTTTCGAATGAAATGAACAAAAATCCAAATTTCGTTCAGGAAATGGCAGTATTTAAAAAAACAACATATTTTTGAATTTCAAAGGTTTTCTTGGTGCGGAATGATCCAAATTTTCTAGTTACCATTACAAAGAGGAACCTTTTCTTTGACTAACTATGCTGGTTCAAATGTCATTGGACTATTCGTGCAGATTCTCCAAGCCATAGGAAAGAGAGAGGTAAACACGGGCAAATTTTCTTCGCCCTTCCGAGGCGCCAACTCGTGGAAACGTCACGTCACCTCCGTCTACCCGCAATAGTTATCTTCCAGTCCACACACCCCTCATTAAAATTCTATAAACTAAACCTAAACAGATTAAAAAGCTTGAATTGCTCTTTAATTTCATCAATTCCTCAGTGAATGACTTTTTTGTATTATCATCAATGTTAATACGGAGAGTTTAAAAATGGGGAAAACCACGTTTATACGCCTAGTGCACGGCTGGCGTGGCTGGTTTGGAATACCTACTATTAGATGATGCAATATTTTCATAAATTTTTGTCTGAGGATTCTGAAAAAAATTAAGCTTGTTATTTGGCACATGTATTTTCAGTCCAAGAAAAATTAAAGGCATATTTTGAGTAGTTTTTGAAATAATAGTTATTGGCCAATAAACATTTTAACATAAAAATGAACGCTTTGATCTCCCCTAATTTTCTCAGGTAATTCTCGTTTTTTCTGTGAAATGCAGAAAACGCCGAACACAACAAAAACAAATTGTATCAGAACTGAGAGGAATCAAACTTGGTCAGGTGGTCAAGGGTTAATCTTCCTTTGTGATAATTATTGATTCAGGCTCATCTACACCATGACTGGACTGTGGCTCGTGCGTTTCATCAGCTCCGTCTGTTACTGCAGGTCGGCGTCGTCTGGAGCGCAGCTTTTGGATGGCCACAACGGCCCCTATTACCAAGGCAACACACGCTAAAGTTGCGCCCACTGATATGCCTGAAATAAGAATGATACATAATCATGGAAATCATTCGACACAGACGCTGCCTGGTATTATTTAACCATGATGACTTCGCTATTTAAGGCAAAGAAGTAAAATCCTTAACTAAGTGGTCTTATCGACAGCATCCGCTCCGCTATTTTTACGGAAAATGACGTATGAAAAATTCTCTTTGACTCGACAGCGGTGAGGAGCGGAGCGGAACGGATGCTGTGGACAAGTATACAAAGGCAAAGAATGTTTCAATTTTTCATACGTCATGTTCCGTAAAATAGCGAATCGAGAGGAATGGATGTAGTGGACAAGACCACTAAAGGACTTCCTCGACCATTGGTGCAGTGCACTAAGTCTGACCTCTGAGAATTCAAACAAAAAATAAATTATGAGTCAACTTATTTGTCCAATTCATATCAATTATCATACTGGAAGTGAACCAGTACTAGGGCAGTTAGTCATGTTTCATCAAATGGCAAAAATGTTACACTATCTATGTCATGATTCAGATGTTATTAAAACTCACGCAGAGAGTGAGTTGTTGTTGTTTTACCAGGGCCATGAGAAATTGGCTGGTGGCCTTGAACGGCCCTCGCCAAATTATAGTTGGTGAGTAAATAAATGTAAAGTTAAACGGTTAGATTCACGCTTGTCGGTTTTAATGTTCGTGATTAATAAGTAATGGAGTAGGGGTGAAACAAGGTGGGCACAGTTGACATTGTTAAGTATGACTAGACAAGTTTTTGCACGTTAACTGGCTGGTAGAATAGTGCAGACGTATTACTACAATTAAAATGGTGGGAGGTTTCGACCTATGAGATAGCTGAACTAATTGGGCCAGCGGACTAGCACGCTGGGTAGCCAGATAGTATAAGACATCGTGTAACGTTCAGATTTAGGGAATACAGACGAGCAGAAGCATCGTGTCGTGAAGTATCTCCGGTTGACCAGTACCTGAACTGTGTGCTTTGAAGACAAGAAGTCCTTGCTAACGGACTGACTGAGCTCTAGAAAGAAAGGTCCGAGTGGGCTGACCTTTGAAAGCCCACGCTGCGCTATATTGATGTTCGCGCCTACCAGTAGGCGTGAGCAATGGTAATATATCTTATTTATTCAAGTATAATAGAGATCGGAGATAGAGAGAGAACTACAGCCTCATAGGAAGACTAAGGAAACCCCAGCTGGCACTCGACCACGAGTGTCCTGTATCATAGATCTATTGCCATAGTATGATTGGAATAATATAGCACATTGTTGATGAATTGAATAGTGATTGTGCATAAAATATAGTCTTTTGGCAACTGCTTAAATTACCTACAAGCCGAAGAGTGCTTCTGTAGGCTTTGAACGTACTGGGCTCTCCTAACATTTAAGCCCATATGATTTATGGAGAGTTTGCCTGGCGACTGGCCAGTGGCGACTCAACTGTCACTTTAAATTGATATCTAGTTTCGTATAATATACCTATTTGCTATTGATTGCAGTACCTCCATAGTTACATGAATATCATTGGTTAAGTTATTAATTAGAGTTTTTTTGGTTTGAATATATACCTCTATTGTCTTTTGCTTTGTTATTAATATTTATGTAAACTATGGCCTGACCGGCCTGACATATATACGCTCTAGTTATTTAATACTTTTCTTGTGTGGTTGTGTCCGAGTGTGAGTTAGCTGCCTCTCGTGCAGTCGTAACATCCCCAAGACCCTAACTCTGCTCGTGACATCTGGAGGGGACCCCACTGACATCTGAAGAGGACCCGTCACCCTCTGACATCTAGAGGACACTACTATCATCTGATGAGGACCCCGTAAACAGCTGCAGGTCTACCACTCTAGACTCCACTGTTATTTATGTCATTTTTGTAGTTTATAGTTTTGTATACTGCTAATTTTTTTTTTGTTTCTCCCCCACATGTCTGGCATGTCCTCTCGTCATTGATCCTGGGACCACTACGAGGGACTGACAGCTAGCTTCAGGAAAAGACAAGACCAGCGCTGTGGACCAAAGGAAAGAGCCAGTCCATTTTGCCCAGTTAAGTGAACCATCTGTATTTGTCTTCGTTTGAGGGGTTCGTCGTTCCAGCTCCCCTACTTTTGACAGGCATTATTTTTTCTTTTGTGTTAGATTAGATAGGCGGGAGGTTGGAAGGGATCGAGGCTCAGCAGACCTCTTTTTGCCAGACTAGCAGATCTAGATGGCGTTTAAAACGGATAGGAGATTTGCTTTGCCTTGAATAGTTCTGTAGGGACCTGTTATTCGTATAGATTGTTAGCGTTCTATCTTCCTCGTACTTTTAGGAAGACGTCTCTCCTGTTCTTTTTCTTACCTTTCTGTACATAGTTTCAGGTTAGTCGGGTCTGTTGTCGTTTGTTCTTTCTGTTAGTCTAGCGTCTTATTGTAATTTATCGTTCGTTCTGTTCCTCTTGCGTCTTGTTTGTAATGTATTACCTTTTTATATATTCGTTATATAGTATTTATCTTTCTTGGTTACACTTATTTTTTTATTTTTTTTGATTACATACTTCCATTGATTCACGTGTTTTGACACGTTGAGCGGTTTTTAGAGGTAACTCCGCTTGATGAGAGGGAAAAGCTATTAAGAATTAACCCTCCTGTGCTGTAGAGTGACTACACTGTTAAGTGACAACTATTATTGAATTGTTGGAATCCGTGCAGTGAGTACACTGCCAGTTCTTGCTAATTATTAATTTATACCGATCTCGTCTTTAAATTGACGGGCTCCCGAGAGGACAGTATTAGACTGTTCAGAGAGGTGACCTTTTTGTGTAGTGATGAATAGTGAGTATTGGTTTTATTGTCGGCTGGTGCCGCCGCCCGAAGGAGCAATAAATTGTCTCAGGGGAAGAGTCAGTATCAGTGTCGAGGTGATATCAATATAAGAGCTATGTGAATTATATATATTGAGGATACTTTTTTTTAGTCGTCTGCGTATGACGTCGACCCGAGGAGAGCAATAATGAGATTGCCTCGTGGGATGGATGATATTGGTATTTTTCGATTATTTGAGAGATGTTTGGCAGTGGTAACGTAGTACACTGCGTATTCGTGTTTTGAGAGATATTTTGCAGTGGTAACAGAGGACACGGCGTGGTCGCGTTTTGAGATATTTTGCAGTGGTAACAGAGGACACTGCGTGGTCGCGTTTTAAGAAGTTTTGGAGAAGTGTGGAGTTGTTTTTTATACAACCGATTATGACTATGGTTTTCCGCGTTTCGTGGACCATCTAACGTAATACCGATTATGATTGTGACTATCCATGTGGCCAGTGGATGAGTTACCTAAGAACATACCCGATATGGATATTGAATTGAACCGATTATGACTATATTACCGAGATGACTGTGACACTTGACGTGTGCATGGCTTGCGTACGGAAACGGCGCATTAAATTAACTGCTATCGCCTCGTGGCATCTCATCTATACCGGATTGGATGTTGGAAAGATTTAATTGTAATGTTATTTGAGATCTAGATTAGTGTTAAATGCGAGAAGCGCTATGTAATTCTTAACTCAAGACGAGGGCTACGCGGATTTTAAACGAGAACATCAGACTAAATTATCTTACGGACGCTTCTGTTAGTGTTAATTAAGCTTAACTATGCCGAAATTTCTAGTTGTGATGCACCAGAAATTTTGTTCTCCTATTTAGGTCTGTCATATGTATTGGCGTTGGATGGGATTGACACCTCATTCAGAGACCGAGGGATGGTATCACATATTGTTCACCCATTGTGAACACTTTTCACCTACCCCTGTGCTTTCCTTTGTTCCAACAGCTATTTTACTGACGTCGACCCGTATTTTGGCCACACCAGACGTTGTTGCCCAGGGTCGAGGACGAGAAGTCATGGCAGACCAGGAGTCCAGATCCACTAATGCCATCGATGCTACTATAGTTATCTTTTCTTGAGTATTATTCGTTGTATGTATGCATTCCTGATGACATTCGCACAGGAGCAATGTTGTACTCTAAAATTTTCGAGTTATGATTGTTAATGTCTACGTATTTAGAGGTAAGATTTAATCCTCAGAGAGATATATACTTTTGGACGGAGCCTTAAGATTTTCATGAAGTTTTGTCCATCAATGATACCCGTCCTGTAGGTTTTTTTTTCAACTTTAGTACTAGTCTTAGTTATTACCTAGTATTCTTAGTTAAGTTAACCTTTCGAGCAATTTCTCGACTCATGCCTTCCCCTTACGATAATAATTTATATCGTTAAAATTGCAAATTTTAACTGGGGTGGGGGATGTGTCATGATTCAGATGTTATTAAAACTCACGCAGAGAGTGAGTTGTTGTTGTTTTACCAGGGCCATGAGAAATTGGCTGGTGGCCTTGAACGGTCCTCGCCAAATTATAGTTGGTGAGTAAATAAATGTAAAGTTAAACGGTTAGATTCACGCTTGTCGGTTTTAATGTTCGTGATTAATAAGTAATGGAGTAGGGGTGAAACAAGGTGGGCACAGTTGACATTGTTAAGTATGACTAGACAAGTTTTTGCACGTTAACTGGCTGGTAGAATAGTGCAGACGTATTACTACAATTAAAATGGTGGGAGGTTTCGACCTATGAGATAGCTGAACTAATTGGGCCAGCGGACTAGCACGCTGGGTAGTTAGATAGTATAAGACATCGTGTAACGTTCAGATTTAGGGAATACAGACGAGCAGAAGCATCGTGTCGTGAAGTATCTCCGGTTGACCAGTACCTGAACTGTGTGCTTTGAAGACAAGAAGTCCTTGCTAACGGACTGACTGAGCTCTAGAAAGAAAGGTCCGAGTGGGCTGACCTTTGAAAGCCCACGCTGCGCTATATTGATGTTCGCGCCTACCAGTAGGCGTGAGCAATGGTAATATATCTTATTTATTCAAGCATAATAGAGATCAGAGATAGAGAGAGAACTATAGCCTCATAGGAAGACTAAGGAAACCCCAGCTGGCACTCGACCACGAGTGTCCTGTATCATAGATCTATTGCCAAAGTCAACATTTATCAAGTTTTGAGAAGTCACTGAATTTTGTAAATTTAACAACTTACCATTTTTTCTGTCTGATGAGCAAATTCCAAACCTTTTAATACAACTGAGAAATACCATTTTAAAGGCTTTTCAACTGCACTGCGCCCTCATAACTGAATCGCCCGACTCACTTTGAGGCCTTTTTTCCCTTTTATCATTATGTCATGGCTATTCATTCTCTTTGAAGTTTATCGTGCCAATACGACATTAATCTCAAACCCAAACTCAAACTCTTTGAAGGTTCGTATCTCATGCTGTCAATCAACCTATCAAGAGACTTTTTTCACCATAATGAATTAAAGAAAAATGGTTCAACTTTCTAAAAAGATACGCGACTCATGAATGTCAAAGTGCCACTTTTATTCTGTTTGCAAATGACAAGTCATATATTATACTCATTAAGTTGTTAATCTTTTCTGGCTTAATGTTGTTCATCTACACTGTACCTGCAGCAGCGCCAGGAGACACAATATCACCAGCATCAGAATGAACAGGCGAAGTCGGTTTCAGCAGTTTTCTTTTCTTTGTCCAGGTCTATGGCATTTGTGCAATAGAATAAGTTAAATCGTTTGAGATGTTGACTAAAGACTAAGACGCATTGAAATTTAAAACACTCTCTCTTTCTTTCTCTCCTGTAGACACACAGATACATACAGATGTGAGTCATTGCCAAATAAGAGTGGGTCAAATCTACCTACTAAAATAAGATTATTGTAATTCATCATAACTCTAGAATTACGGGGAATTGAATACTTCCCAAAGAATCAAAGTTGTAGGTCACATCTAGAAAAGGTGAAAAATGTTGTTTTTGATGATATGTTGAATACTCATCCGGAGTTATTGCCCTTGCCATAATAAGCTAATATTAACTACTATTTAGCGGTATTTTTAGGTTTTTTAGTCTACAATCATTGTGAAATATTACTATTTAAGGAAGGAAAGTTGAAGAGGACACTAAGCTAAATCGATAATAACCGTTCTTTCAATATTTTAAGAATTTCTTAGCGAGTTGCGCCCCTTGGTTTTGCAAACTGCCGACCATCTATAAAACCACAGTTATCTCGAAAACCGTAAAAAAATCAATACTTTTCAAAGAAGCAAAATTGCAGGAAATTGAATTTCATGCTTAGAATGTAGCATTTTTTTTTCTACTGAAACTCTTTGTGTAGGAGTTACGTCCCTTTATCAACCAATTGTGCGTGTCCATTCAGCAAAACTGCCACTGTCTCACAATTTCTGCACAGATCAACAAACCCACCAGAAGCAGATCAGTAGAACAGTGTTTGTGATGTTTGCAGAAGTTCTTATTTTGTCATGCTGAATCTTGTGTAGGAGTTGTACCCCTCAATTTACCTATCATGCCTATTCATTCCTCAATGTGTAAAAAATGTTTCACTATTTCTGCCAGTACCTAGATACACCCCAAAGGAGCAATAATAATATTGTCGAGCAGTGATTGTCACATGCAAACATTGCCACTTGTCAAGCAATCTCACTGCGTAAAAGAAGCGCCCCCCCCCCCCCGATTTTTAAAATGTAGGCCCTATGTGTGCATTAATCAGAACCATAAATACCTTTCACTCACCCAGAGTCTGCTGAAATGAATAGTTCTCAAAGAACAAAAATTGTTGAACAAACAACAATTATTACAATTAAATACGATCATTTTGACGTCCTTGATCAATTGTGACTACATATTTTGTGTACATAATTACATATAATAGTGGGCGCCCATATTTTGAGGTTCTAATGCATGGAAATTCCCCACTTCATTTCTGATTAAATAATTATAAATAAACACACTATTATTTCTCTTTTTATAGACAACAAAATGAAAAAGTAAAATACAAGTTACATATCAATTGTAGCATAATTTAATCGTGAAAATTCCTTAAAAGTTAAATCCTTAAATTCCGAAATAATCAGCACAGACAATACACCAATACTTGATGTTAAACCATACCTTAAATAAATATAAGCAAATGATTCATTTACAGTTTCACACTCTCTCCCACAATCAACCTCAAAAGGTTCTCCGGCGCTGATAATCACAACAGCTTCATCATTAACAACATCATCCTCTTCTTCATATTCAATAAATGTAGTATCAAGTGCACCACTGGTACTATTTTGCGAACTGTCATTGCCAGCTTCAGCCTGTCTCACAGTACTCACACAATCATCAACATATTTCTTGGTATTTGGCCATTTGATCAGTACAAAATCTTTCAAGTTATTTGAACATTGTTATTTTCTCCTTACTCAGAATCTTCAAAGCGTGAATCTTTGTAGTGCCTGGCATTGTTTTCAAACTGGATGACTTAGCAGTTTTATCAATATGGGATGGTTTTTATACGATGAAAATGCCTCTCATGGTGAAAGCAAGCCGATCCTGAAAGGGACAAGGAGGAATTTAAAAATTCAAATATTTCTTTTAATGCTCTCAATATCATCCTGTTTGAAACCGCTGCCTGGGTTAGAAAAGCTTTAACCATTCCACCACAAGCGTCACATTCATTTATCCCCATGCCTTTCTCCCCCCAAAAAAACCAACATCTCTCAATACTATATTTAGTTGAGAGTTGACTCAGGTGGTGGGATGGCAATTTGGACTTGTATTGTGTCTCACAGCTGTCAGAGAAGATGACAAACCGGGTTTGCGTACATTGCTGCAACACATACTCAAGAACAAAATGAACAAAAATTAAATCATGTATGAGATCATCTGATATTAGTGCACATGATAAGTAGTGTGGAGCTCTCCACAAGTAGAATATTTGGTGTATAGGACAGCAGGGTGGACAGTAACCTGGTTTAACATCCAGTGAGCAGATTGAACTTCAAACCGATATTTACAAGAATGATTTTCTGAAAAATCAAGCACAAGAAGTGCAGTATCACATGGCAGATTCTTTCTTAATAAATTGAACTGGTGCCACTGCCACCTGGGTGTACAAACATGTAAGCTCAAAAGTTTGAGAAAAACGGTAGACTAACTCATCAACTGTTCATGATTTTTCTACCAACTTTGTTTGTATTATACTCCCAGTGCTGGTAATTCACTGAAGCCGTGATGTCACAATCTGTTATGATTTTCAGCTTAACAGAACCTGTGCCACAATATGATCATTGACGAAAACGCATGTATACTTCAACAACTGTCCTAAAGACATAGGACAAAGTGAGGCATTCAGTGCTTCATTGACAGACTTAAATTGACTACCAACAGATGATAAGGCACAAAGCATCATTGTTGCATTCTCACAAATACCACACATGCACTGAACAAATTTAGAGTATTTCATTGGTAATGCATGAGCAGGGGGACACCTGAAAAAGGTTTATTTTGCTATTTCAATTTGAGGATTCTCAACAAAAAAAAAAATCATTGTACAAAGTTGAAGGTGATTGACTGAGAATTTTGTTTCTGCTCCTTCAATCTCTTGCTGTACTGCCCCTTTCCTGGCCAATCGACGGAATGTTCCAGATAATACTCAACAATTCTTGTTCTATCTATCTATCTATAGATCTATCGATCGATCTATCCATAGATCTGAAGCTGCTTCTCTCTGCGGGCGGCCCATTTTTCCGATTCTTCCTTAGCCTCTGTGTGTAGGCAGCCTGATGTTCTGCTCTTGGTTTTCCCAGTCTCTGAGGCTTGAAATTGATGTGGTCCAACCACGAGTATTCTGTTAACGACAAAAATAAAGGGAAAGATTAAACACTAGCGAATTGCATAATAACCCCATATTGACTTACTCTAATCCAAGGCAAGCTCCAACTGTGCATGTCTGGGATCCAAGCAGAAGAATTTAATTATTTCTAATTTCTTCGCTATTTGTTTAAAAAATTATTTTGTCATGTAATTATCAGTGCATTTCACTTTACCGAGACATGGACAAAGTTTAAGAAATTGTTTTACACACTACATGTGAGATATAACTCTCTCTCCGTCATTCTTAGAAATGTTTCAGGCCAAAGAGGGCCAACTTTGCCTTCACCAGGTCCTTTATTTTCACTTTCAGTCACCTGAAAACACACATTTGATTCCATCAAGTTGGGATGAGTTAAGTTGCAATTTCAAATGGAAACAAATGCTTTAGCAGCATTGCTTATTAATTTACAATTATTACATTGGTATACAGATTAGGCAAGAAAATATTCAGGACTTTCTCAGGATAAAACCTGCCATTTAAATCTTACCTTCATTTCTGCCATTTTCAGCATCTGTCTTCTGAGCTTCCTCCACATTCCTGCTGACCTCTTCTGAAACATAAAAAGTATTCATGGTATTTTTCCAACTGACAAAGGCTCCTCAATCTATGATCAATGGCAAAAAAAATTAAGAGTTAAATGTGACAGTCCAGCCTTAACAATCACAGTTCACAAAAACAATTTATACCTGTAGTTTTGACATGATTTCTGAACACTTTTTTGGCTTACTGTGTTCATTTTGTTCATGATAAGGGAGGGAAACTAAAGCCATTATAATTTCCTCTACTTCAGACATTAAGCGTCACCGCCAACCGCGACACACATGGCTCTTGGATATTATATATTGGAGAGTCGGAAATTAGCTCATATTTTGCCTATCTTATGATGTGGTGTTGAGGATATTTTTCCCTCACATTCCAAATTTGATTTTCTGATAGTAAATTCCCACCTCAAGACAGAAAAATCAAACTTTAAATCTGGAAATAAGGAAATCTGCAAAGAAATATGATAGTTAAGCTTCCTCTGTACAAAATCTTTCACTCTGAATCTTACCTTCCTGGCTGCTGATTTGGGCCGCAAAGTCATGGTTGGCATTTTCTACTATGCTGTCTTAGCATGTTTCCTCTTGACCTTCCCCAGGTTCTAGCAGGCCACTGTAAAATTATATTACATTTCTTTAAGTCACAATTTGAAAAAGAAACAAAAACAAAAAAACAACAGGCCTAATTAACTTTAAGTTCATCAGATCAATAAAATGAAATGAAATTTCACATTCAACAAATTTTTCACTGTATTTCCTTCTTCGCCATGTCTGCATGTATGAAAGTTACATTTAACATCACGCGTTGAAGGAAAAAGAAAGTTGTTTGATTCTTGTATTTTACGCTGTAGATCTACTTATTATTTTACACTCAAAGAAACACACACAAAAAGCAACTGAAATCAACTATTGAAATTGTGTGTTAAGAAAAACATTCCAAAAGAATTTCAATTTTTGCATGAAATATGTGGAGCTGCAGCATGGCTGGTGATGAACACTTGGAGAGATCAACAACATGGAGAAAAAATGTCACTATAACAAAGAAAAATGAAGAAAAGCGTTGAGAAACCATATTTTGTTATAGATGCCATTAACCTGACAAAGCCATGGTGTCTTAAATGCTTCCTGTATGTTAGTGATCACAATGTGTCCATTACTACCCTCTCCCTGATATGTACACATATTTCAAATTAAAAAAAAAGAAAAGTCTGCTTCATGTTAGTGATTTTTTTCTTTAACAAGATGAGTTGAACCCAAAAAGGACAGCACGATTCGTTTTGTTTCACTAACGTCACGGGTTGGGAGAGAGACGACAAAAACGTTTGTCTACCAAATATCGACAGTGTGATGATGATAACAAAGCAAGAATAGCTCAGAATTTCTGCCCATCAAAGCATAAGAGATAATTCCCAGCCTTCAATACATTTATCAGAATTCAATTAGGCACATAGACTTTCTAAACGCTTGTTGACTTTGATTTTACTCTGGGCTTTGCGACACTTAACACACCACATTTTGTTATTGACGCCATTAACCTGACAAAGCCATGGCGTCTTTTATGCTTCTTGTATGTTAGTGATCACAATGTGTCGATTACTACCCTCTCCCTGATATGTACACACATTTCAAATTAAAAAAAAGAAAAGTCTGCTTTATGTTAGAGATTTTTTTCTTTAACAAGATGAGTTGAATCCAAAAAGGACAGCACGATTCGTTTTGTTTCACTAACGTCACGGGTTGGGAGAGAGACGACAAAAACGTTTGTCTACCAAATATCGACAGTGTGATGATGATAACAAAGCAAGAATAGCTCAGAATTTCTGCCCATCAAAGCATAAGAGATAATTCCCAGCCTTCAATACATTTATCAGAATTCAATTAGGCACATAGACTTTCTGAACGCTTGTTGAATTTGATTTCACTCTGGGTTTTGCGACACTTAACACACCACATTTTGTTATTGACGCCATTAACCTGACAAAGCATGGTGTCTTCGATGCTTCTTGTATGTTAGTGATCACAACGTGTCGATTCCTATATTTTCCTGACATAAAATACACATTTCAAATAATAGAAAGACAATAAAAATATATCTTATGTACTTACAGCATGGTCAGCAGGTTGTATCCCACAAGGAAAGAAGAGGTCAGTACCAAAACCTCATCTACACACACTCGAGACAAAGAGACGCCGCAGCACGTTTTCTGTCATGGCGTCACGCGTGACGGGGTGTGTTATGAATCAAAACCAACAAATAGACGTTCATTTTCGAATTCAAACAAAGCTTGGGTAATCTGTTACAGTCAGTGATGTCATAAAGATCAGGGAACTAAATTGATTGAAGAGAACAAAGAAAACCCAGAGGTGCAGCCTCATGAATTTATCACTTTTCACACGATACTTTGACGACAACGCAGTATTTTCCTCAAGCAGAACCCATTCTTTTAATTATTACGCAGAATATGATAAAAACAATGCATGTTTCATTACTACAGAATATAGATTAGAAACACAGATTATTTTGACAGCGAATTTCTTCGACAGAAAAGACTTGAAATGGATTTTGAATTTTGTGAATTTTTGACGACAAAAACGTGTGATAAGTGATAGCGAAACAACATGCCGAGAAAAAGAAAAACAAGGCTTATATAAAGTTGAACGTTGATTGGAAACATAGGTAAACCATTCCTTTGTTTGTCAATTCAAAATGTGAGCGGCCAAATGATATTTCAATAACTTTATTGAGATTCTTGTAAGGTGACCTCTTTCCAGGTAGATTTGACCTACTCTTATTTGGCAATGACTCATGTACACGAGACATTCTTATTCCTCCATCTTGGTAGAGTTGAAAATAACGGCAAATATAGTTCTTTTACAAGATCTGTTTCAGAATGGGTCAGAATGTGTCACAGAATCTATAAAGACATAAAAACTATACACGGAAGACTTATTGTTCACGGCTACTGCAGATTTCCACAAGGCACAGAATGGCACTAGTTATATTGCTCATTTGCTGTTACTTTAGTAACCAAAAATGCTTTTATAGAATTTTATTGTTAACTGGAACATTTGTGTCTTTGTGTAAGTGTTTAGTCCCTGAAAACGCCACTTAAGTAGCCATGCAGACAAGAATTTTAGGCCGGAAAATGTTACATTGATCTGACAATCATTCTTTACAAACTGAAGAGTCTGAATGAAAGCCAAAATGTTATATAACCTTTACATGATCAATGGCACTAGGGACATTTTTATTAGATTAAAATATGAAAAATTTAGTTTGAATTTCAGTTTAAAATGGCAAGCAACGGTACTTGACGAGAAAGGAAACTTATAGATGAAGTATATTCTTGTATGTCACTATTGGCCCATAGTATGAATGGTACCAAATTGAATAGAAAACTTAAAATAATCATGTGCATAGCAAAAGGAGAACCAATGTTGGTTTACAGGGCGGGAAACATTACAAGGGAAGAGAACTGGGTGTGGGCTGTAAACAATCAAGAGTAGCTCACCTTGTGCAAAGTAGTTGGGATCTTCAGGTTAGAATTATTAACACTGTGTTAAGTGTAGTCATATTGGAGGACAGCAACAGTCCAGCGGAATATAAATATTATTTCCCAAGTGCCAGTTTAGGCTGGTTGGACACCAGGAAACACTTGCAGTTTCTTTATGGGAAGCGGAAATGATTCTGGCCAAATCTATTTTCTTATTTCTTAAGCACCGCCTTACCTTGTTGCATTTCTAATTTCACTTTATTGTGTACAAGTTCTCAGTTTTTGTATCACTGCTCCACTCCAACACCTGCAGTTGATGTAAACCAGTGGTTCTCAACGTGGGCGATATCCCCCCTCCCCAGGGCGATTTTGATTTCCGGGTTGGCGGGGGACGAAAACGAAGATAAGGACGACGGGGGGTGGGGGGGGGATGTAAAAACGATGAAAGCCCCCCCCCCTTGATTTGGGGGCAAATACATGGCAGCCACTGACTTGTTCAACAACACGCGTAGATGGTTTTTAAATAAAGAACTTTTTGTTTTATACTGAATCCTGAACAATTCCAAAAGTGTTTGAAAAATGTAACATTGTAATTTGTGTGTGGTGTGTTTTCTTGTGAAATGAAACTGTTGGGTCTAAGTAGGGATTTGGGGCACGGAGGGGGGGGGGGGCGATTACAGAAAATTTGGAGCCTGACGAGGCCGACTGCCTGAAAAAGGTTGAGAACCACTGACGTAAACTGTGGTACAAAAGACAATGTCTGAGCTTGTGTCTCACTTTTGATTCCATGTTAAACACCCGTGCGTTTTCTGGATCTTCAATCAGAGCGACGGGTTTTGTCATGAAGGGCGGGCGTTTGATGGGTGGCAGGGTGAGACTAGCGACAGCGCCTGTCTGTACACAGTAGTGGATGGCACATCCCTGTGGAGAGAGAAAAAAAAGGGTAAGTACTTAGGCAAAGAAACTATTGATAAAAGTAAAGGAAAAAATATGGAAAATAATAGGATTAGATTTGTAGTGGTTACCCCCCTTCGACAATAACCTCTTTTAATAGAATATGAAACAGAGGGGGAAAAAACGACCTCCGCCCCAATCTTTTCAGGTTATGAAAATGCTGATTAATAAAATATTTGTCGAGGACTTAACCCTAATCATCCGTACCTTAAACAAACAAGAGGAAATGATGGAAGAGCAGAATAATGAAGAAGTGGAAGAAGATTAGAACAAAGACCGGGGGACATGTTGGTCTAGACACAAGGTGCTCCCCTCTCATGCCGATGGGACAGGGTTCGATCCCCGGTCGGTGCAGGCAGGTTGGAATATTTCGTGAGGAAAAATTCCTGTCCCTGATCCCATGGTAGCTAGGACCCACTATCTAGACTACTTGGATAAAGACGAAGAACTCGGAGGGCCCGTGTGTATGTTGTGCACGTTAAAGAAACAATGGCAGTGGAAAGTCAAGAAGAGCAGGCTGAACAAGTTCGCTGTCCGGGCAAAATTCTAAAAAATTAATCCCTACCATAAAACGGCATAGAACAAGAAAAAAAAATGAAGTTTAAATGCCAAGGGCACCGAACCTCCTAAAATAAAGACCTAAAACAGAGAAACAAAACCACACAGAGAGAGTTTATTCGTTTGACTATGACACTTCAGTACAAACAATACCACACACAGAGAGTTTATTCGTTTGGTTATGAGTATGACACTTTAGTACAAACAAGACCATACAGATAGATTTTATTCGTTTGGCTATGAGACGTCAGTACAAACAAAACCACACAGAGATAGTTTATTCGTTTCACTATGACACTTCAGTACAAACAAGAAAACACAGAGAGAGAGTTTATTCGTCTGCCTATGACACTTCAGTACCAGCAGACTTGTCTTACCATATCATCAGTTGCCAGGTGTTGACTGTAGCCTTTGGGACATTTGGAGGGCCAGAACTCTGGCCCAGTGTTGCGTGCCATGAAGGCCCGCAAGGAGTTTGGTGCTGGGGCTTTTAGTAATTTTTTGGAACCAACTGGGCGCATGCTTTCTTGTGCCAGAGGATTTCCTGTAATGGAAAAAACAACAAAAACACATAAATGTGTTGATTAATGAGTGCAATATATGCAACATGAATGTTAAATCTACAACAACATTATTTCATTATTATTTGTAAATGGAAACATCATTGCGACTGTGGTTCAGGTCAGTATCTTCACACAATGAAAATGTATCTAAAAATCATCTTAACATTCATGCTCTTGGGGATAAGTGCACTTCTATTGCATTGGTAACAGTCAGGAATTGAGCAGATATCTCAATCTGAGAAATGATAACGCCATGTTTTAGTTTTTAAAAAAGTGGAAGCTGTAAGTGAAACACTCAGCTGATTTTCTGCTCATTGCGTCTAATGAACGTTGAAGTTGTTATGATAATCATACACTGCAAGTTTTATGGATTAGGAAGTGAAGAAACCAAATTAAAAAGTTCTGCACTCTCAACTTTTTCAGCATGAGCTAAACCTCCTGCAATCTTTATGCATTAGGAGCATGATTACGATACAATATAATCACTGACACAGGGCAGCCAAAACATACACTGACCCTGTTTTGTTTTTTTAACCATCGCTAGGCAATTCCTGCAATTCTGCAATCTTTTTTCATAGTTTTTAATTCCCTGATGAGAGAGAGGTGATGTGCCCCATAGATCTTACTCAGGGAATCAAGTAATAAAAAAGGGCAAGGCGCCTTTGTATGGTGAATGGAAAGTTTTTACTACTATGATCTTGAATATTATTATAGCGTTTTATGAGAGAAAATGGCACCCACCGGTTTCACAGCTGTAAAAACCACCAAATGGCACGGAATCCCTCGTTCCAAACTCAGTGTCATCACTGATGCAAATGAACAGGTCAGTAAGCAACTTACGCTTAACAAAATCAGGTGGACAGTCCTGTGAATGAAAGAGGTCATTAGAAGAAACGGTTGTGTCCCAGGCTAACTTGTCACCCGGACCGAAGCTCAGAATTTATTTCTTGAAGTTGTGTTGAGTCTGAGACAGGAGGAGAGCAAAAATGAAAAATCAACGACAAGAAAGGATTTTTCATAAGCTATTTATGGTGTTATAGATTCATTTACTTGTTATTATAGATGGTATTATAATGTTGTGTTGGTATGTTTGTTCGACTGCATATTTCTAATAGTACTATTAACTTTAACTCTTAACTTCCACACCTTGCCAATTACTAAGAAACAACTGAATTAAATTCAACAATAGGGCCTGCAGGGCCACATTTTATTTATGTTAAGTTCACGAACAATTTCGACTAGAGATCTAATTATGTGGTAATGATAAATATCAGCAGCATCAATTTTATAATCAATAAATGCGTCATTACAAGTCTAGCTCTAGGTTTCCTATAAAATCATTTAACTTCTGTTCTCGCTAAATTATCTAAATAATAATTATATATCTCCAAAATCTGGTCTGCTTATTGTATGGCAATCAATATACTAGTATAGTCTCTGGAGACATAAGGTCATCTCAGATATTTAGATCCAAATTTATAGGTCTAGGTCTTGCCCGTCGAAGTGACGTCGGCACAGTTAAATATAGATCAAGGATGGGCTGGCAACTCCCAGCCTCACCCAGACAATTCAATCACAGTTATGTAATTCACACATTAATACTAGATCTAGTTGCAGTTCTAGGAATCACAGTTATATATTTTGCATCTTGCATTCTCCGGCAATCACTCCTGGTATATTCATCAAGACTCTCCTACTGGATAATGGTCATGCTCTTCGCCTCATTCATTGTCGATGTCATCAACAGACAAATTACTCACGATTTGCCCTGGCGCTAGGCCAGGGAACAGGGTATAGAAGCGTTGTGGAATGCAAATCAGGCATATGGATATCAGTAGTATATTGAATATAACTGATTGAGCCATCCTTTAAATATATACAAATTCACCTTTTTTTTATCACATAAACACATGAACATTCAAGTTTTTAGGCCATCCTTTAAAAATATAAAAATTCACCAAAAATTACACACAAACATCCGAAAAAACAGCTTTTTTTGAAAAAATGAAAATGTTTCCCAGAGTTTTAGAATCCCTGATTTTAGAATCTCCGCTGGCATGGTATGCTTTCAAATAGAGTAAACCCAATAGAATGAATTTTACCTGTTATCGATTGAAACTTTATTGATTTTCTTCGGTGGGGAGATTTACAGCAGTGACCTGCTCCATTATGCATGATATTGATTATTGAACTGTTCAAAATGGCGGTGTTATTCGTAGTTAGGTAGTTGTTTACTGCATCTAAGCATGTGTTTATTGAAACTAAGCAGTTGTTTACTGCAACTAAGCAGTTGTTTATTGCAACTAAGGAGATATTTACTGAAACTAAGGACGAGAGAGTGCAGTTAAGTCAGTTATTTTCATTCTGTTAACTGTATCTAAGCACGAGAGTGTGTAGTTAAGCAAGTGTTTGGTGTAACTATGCAGCTATTGACCATGTAGAATGATCTCATATGGAATGCGTAGCTCGGCACGCGTTTCTTTCAACAAGACTCCACCCGAACGATGTTCACATAAAACATTGAGTGGGTCTATTGATTGAGCTTTCATGGTTGAATGAGCGAAGCAAAAATTCTCATTCAGAAAATCAATAGACCTGCTCGCCAATAACAATGTGGAGTCATTGTTGCCTTTCTATAGAAATGACGAGAATGATTATTGATTTAAGTCTGCACTTGTCGGACAATCCTAAATTATTGCCGATTCTATAGTTATGGATTCCTGCTTGGAAACTGCAGTGTGAAATCATGTATAAATACTGTAGACCTCTATTCTATCAAGTTTTAGAATCCCTTCTGCAGAAACTAGCACGGTATAGTTGCAGCCAACATGAAAAAATCAATAACCAGCCGCACGTATGCTTGCATTCAAAGGAACAGCCTGCAGACATAACCGTGTGCAGCCGTGCATAAATCAATTGAGCTATTCAAAGTTTTCTATTCAAATGGAATGGCATTCACTATTCAGCTTTAAAACACCCGGCGTTGGGTAGGGTAATTCATTCGGTTTGAAATTTTAGCCTAGGTGTGACTTCCTTGCTCGCAACACAGGTATGGTCTTAAATATAGGAGATGTGGTCGTTTGCGAGCCGACTAGATAATATGCTATAGATTCTTAATACTTTGCTACAGATAAATACAGACAGCCAGAGGAATAGCATAGCTAACAGCCCATTGTATCCAACCTACAAACAATAGGAATCTCGATAAATGGCTCTTAATAATCCTGAACCTATGGAAAAAGGATTATTAATGTCCATAAGCGTTTTATGCCAAACGCTCTGATGAGTCCTATGGCAGGACGAAATGGTCATGTGTTGGTATAAAGACTGTGTTATTCTTATTGGGTTTATGGATTTATTCTGTACAAAGGTAAGATAAAAATTGTTATTTATTAAAGATAAAAGTCATAGTTCTGTTTTTAAAACATAACAACCCACCCTTCATTCAATAGAACGGAATTTCCAGCTAAATTAGCTATCTAGGTCAAACAGCTATAATTGTGTCACACCAAAATATCTAGGGCAAACCAAAATATATAGGACACACTTCTTGTGCCTTGCGGAACTTTTTCGAAAACATTTTGCGTTGGTTTGACACGATTATATTTGGTTGACCCCATTAGTGTATGCAAATGAGGCGCAGCGAGGCGACGAAAGCCCTCTCTCACCGCATTTTATTGATCAGCAGAGCTCCAACTCCGTTGATTTTAAAAAAAGCTCCAACTCTGTTGATAAGCAAAGCTTTGACTTTCTCTATCGTGGGCACGCTCACGCAGTTTAGTCATCGCAGTATAGCTCTCTCTCTGTCACGTTTAACCAAGTGAAACATCTTTGAAAAAAGCAATTCCTCAAGCCATCGTGACTTAAAAGTTTGATCGTGACGGGTTTTGGGAGGGGAGATAACCAAGTTAAAAAGATACTTCTGTTCTTGATACAGTTATCGAACATGTAAATTATTTTCTTTTTAAAATGGATTAAAAAAATTTTGTTTGGGGTAATTTAACAAATAGACAAAACAGTCCTATGCTGCCCAACAGTATAAGAGGAATTATAGTAGGAAAAAGTGGATCGGGAAAGACTAATTTACTCTTAAATCTTCTGCTACAAAAAGGATGGTTAGATTATAATAATTTATATATTTTCGGTAAGTCTTTAGTTCAACCTGAATACAAGATTATAAAAACGGGTTTTGAAAAAAATCTGCCCAAAGATGTTATATCTAAATTATTCATTCAAAAAGACTATTTTATAGAAAATAATATTTCTCCTTGTCAATTTTTAGAAGAAGTCGGAAAACATATTAATAATCATCAAAAACAATTCCCATCTAATTCTTCTCCAATTAATTGCCAGCTTTATGAAGATACCAATGATGTTCCAGATCCAGGCGAATTAAACTCTGTGAATATAAAAATTTAATGATATTTGATGATATTTTACTGGAGAACCAAAACAAATGTGAAGCTTATTATTGTAGAGGAAGGCATAACAATGTTGACTATTTCTACCTAACTCAAAATTATTATAAATTACCAAGACAAACAATAAGAGAAAACAGGAATTTTCTCTGCTTATTCAAGCAAGATAATAAAACTAGAAATCACATTTATGACGATCATGTAAGTGGTGATATGACACTAGAAGATTTTAAAAAGCTCTGTAAAAAATGTTGGAAAAACCTTATGGATTTCTTGTAATTGACAATTCTAGTGATAAATTAAATGGTAAATATAGATATAAATTTGATACATTTTACATGCCTTAAAATGATAAATTTTATTACATTAAAAATGGATGAGAGCAAACATATTTTAAGAGAAATCGCCCAAAACACAAGACCAAAATTTTCACAGCAAATTATTGTTAGAAATAATAAAACCGCATTTAGGACAGGGTTTAACCCACCTTTAGAATTAGAAAAAGATAAACATTATGAAATCGCCTTAGTTAATTTAGAAACTTACTATTCTTTCCCCAGCATTGACAAAGACAACAACATGATTGAATACCACGATGGTATCATGTGGCATAAAGAGTTTATACCAGTTGGTGCTTATGAAATTGAATCTTTAAACACTGCAATTCAAAACCTGATTGGTGACTAGGTAAAAATTGAACCAAATTATCAAACTTTAAAATCCGTTATGACTACCAAAAAAGGACACAAAGTAAGTTTTAAAGAAAATAATACCTTAGCTGATTTATTAGGATTTCATCATGAAATTTATGAATCGGGAACTCATGAATCTGAAAACATTGTAAACATTCTTAGTGTTAATAGTATTCTAGTTCATTTGAATATCATAAACGGAAGTATAGTTAATGGCACTCCCGTTCCTGTTATTTATTCTTTTTTCCCAAATGTATCTCCGGGATATAAAATAGTTGAAAAACCTAAAAATCTTGTTTTTCTGCCGATAGCTATGAAAACAATAAATAACTTAGAGGTTAAAATTACAGATCAAAATGATAAACCTTTAAATTTAAGAGGAGAAACTGTTGTCATAAGATTTCATATTAAAGAAATTTAAAAACTAAAAATGGCACTATCCAATTTTGATATTTTAAAAGCTGTTAAGGAATTAAGAATTCCTAATTTTAGAGGTGTGTTTTTAAGAACTGAATTACCTGAAAAACCGAGAAGAAAAGAATGTGGAATACTGAATTTAGGTGATGGAACGAAAGGAGGAACTCATTGGGTCGCTTGGTATCATGACGATTCTCCGAATCAACTTCGTCGAAGCTCTGCTAATCCAAGCCTTGGTTTTGATGAGACAGCCAAAGGCATGACGGAGTCATCAATAAAATTTATTTTGACAGTTATGGAATTCGACCTCCTTTAGAAATAATCAAATATCTTAGAGAGAAAAAAGGAGATATTCAATATTCTACTAATCAAGTACAAGATCCGAACACAGTAATTTGTGGACATTTGTGTTTGTATGTTTTAAAAGAATTATCAAAAGGAAAACGTTTTCAAGAAATTATTAATAGTTTGTATTAAGAAATTCCTTCTAAATTTTTTTCTTTAAAAATATCCGTCGATAAGTTTGGCCTTATGCCCAGCGGAGACTCAATGACGACTATTATTCCAATTCATAAGTATGCAACCAATCTAGATGATTTGGAAAATGTTGAAGGTTTTAATGAAAATGGAAAGAAAGATTCTATATATTGTTTCAAATTAAATGAAGACGGTATATATGTTAGAAATGAAATTGTAGATTCACCACCTCCTAAATTTATAAGTGAAGTAAAAGATAAACCTGTGAATCTTATAAATATTGATGAAAAACTTAAAGCAATCCCAACCAAACATGAATGGGGTGTAGATATTCAATTAAGAGGCGATAAAGTATCAACTAAAGGAAATAACAAAATATTACTAAAAGTTTACAATTCAGGTCGAATTATAGGAAGTTTGGTTCCACTTCTTAGATATAGAGAGACAACAGTTTTAAAACGTTATGAGGAGTATTTTCTTTCAAACGTTAAGGATGAGCTACGCACCATTCTAACTTTTAATTGTGAATTTGAGAATGAAAAAAAGATTCTTGAAGACTTTCCGATAGGTTCAACTATAATTATTGAAGGTAAAGTTTTAGAATCTTTTAATAACAAAGAAATTATGGATGGATTACAAATGAGTTTTTCAGGAAATGATTCAAAAGATTTTCGAATAATTGTAAAAAAAATAAAAAGATGATTACAAAATCCGAAATAATTATACCTAATGAATTGAAAGCCGAAAAAACAGATGGTGATATTAGTTTTAAAAATATTCTCATTTACAAAGAGTTTATGGTCCATCGGATAAGGTTTACACAATTGCCCGTAACTTTAGATGAAATAAATTATTTGTAGAAAAATGGATTACAAGAAAATTACTCCGCTTAATAACCATGCAATTAACTTAGAAAATTTAGAAAATGTTGATGGTTTTTTATCCAGAGGAGAACTAAACAATTTTTATTGTTTTCAATTAAAGAGAAACGGAATATACAAAAGAGCTGAATTTCCCGAAAAACCTGAATGGGATATCTATATTAAACCAGTTAAGGGTGAAAAAGAGACAATAATAAAAAAATGATGGTTTGATAAATATGTCCAGTTCATCTAGTAGAGATATAAATGTTAAAAGAATCAACGGTAAAAACTACTTTGTTATTGAAAAGAATAAGGGTATTGGCGAATTTCATTTAGAATCAGATACAGAAAGCGAACTTTTATTAAATCCACCCAAAGGATCCACTTTTATTATTGATGGTATAACAATTGAAAAAACTAATAATTTTTTCACTGTTATATCTGATCACAAATTAAAGATTGAAAAAGAAAATAAGGGATTTAGAATAATCTTACAATTTGAAAAAAATTCTTCAAAAATTACCATCGAACCTGAAAATGTTATATCTCATGAAAATATTTATGCTAGAAATTATGATAGTGGTTATAGTAGAGGTCCTAGTCCTAATGATTATGCTGCTTTATATGGTAACTCTCTTGATAAAAACATTAAGTCTTTGTTTATTCATAAAGAGTATTACATTTCTACATTAGTAGAATACGGTATATCATAACACCCATTACAGATGCTCAAATTAGGTATTATTAAAATGGAAGACATTTTGGAAATTACAGAAAAATTTAAGGTAGATGAAAGTATTGAAAAATATGAATACCATGAATACACTCCAATTACCGGTACAAATTTAAACAGTGGAGGAGAAATTAGAATAACTATTGAATGGCAGGATATTTTTACTCATCCAAGTGAAAGCTATATAATAGTTGAAGGTAGACTTACAAAAACAGATGGAACATTATATACTGCTGATGATAAAATAACTTTATGTAATAACGGCATAATGTTTTTGTTTAATTTTATAAAACAGTTATCAGGACAAGAAATTGAAAATTTAAACCATCCAGGACGAGGAACAACAATGTTAGGATTAATCAAGTATCCTCATGACTTTTCAAAATCACAAGGACTTAATTTATTGTGGATAAAAGATACTAACAAACAAATTGAGAATAATGAAGGTTTTGATACAAGACAAGAGATACTGCTATATTATCCTGTTCCTAAAGGAACATTTTCCTTTCTAATTCCTCTAAAACATATTTTCGGTTTTGCAGAGGATTATGATAAGATTCTTTATAGATTTACTCAACAACTTACTCTGTACAAAAGACCAGATTCAAATATTGCAATTTATAAAGATGATAAAGCTGCCGAAGGAAAAGTTACTCTTGATAAAATCTCATGGTATGTTCCACATGTTTTACCAGCAGATCAACAAAAATTTGAATTATATAAAATTATTGAATCAAAAGCAAAATTAAATGTTGGTTATAGAAGTAGACAATGTGATTCAATAACAGTTCCTATAGGAACCCAGTTTTCATGGAGATTATCTGTAAAAGCTTCTCCTGAAAAACCTAGATGGATCATAATAGCTTTTCAAACAAAAAATAGATCTAATCAAACAGAAAATGCATCAATATTCAATAATCTGGATGTGAGAAATATTAATGTTCAGTTAAATTCTAGGCGTTATCCAGAGTCTGATTATCAAATATCATTCCCTAAGTTTCAATTCTCCAGAGTATATAATGATGCTGTATCATTTAGATCAAAATTTTATGACATAGATGAATTAGTTAGCAATCCAACTATTACCACTATTGATTATAAAACGCTGTATCCATTATTTGTTTTCGATGTTTCAAAACAAAGTGAAAGGTTAAAAAATAGCATAACTGATATAATGGTTAAGGCTACATTTAATAAAAATGTTCCCGCAGATACCACAGCTTATGCTTTAGTTATTTCTGATAAGATAATTTCATTTCAATCTGATGGAACGAAAATGTCAGTTATACAAAGTTAACCTTCTCTACCATTTCATGTACAATATTTGTAAATTGATCAGAATATGGAAGAGTTCTAATACCATCATCAAGTATATATCGTTTATCATCATAAGGACTTAGAGCTTTCTTATTTATTTCTTTCATATACATTTCATGTTTATCAGAATTTAGTACATACATCTTTCGATAATTAATTTCATCATTAAATAAACAGTTCTTACAATTTTCAAATGTAACATCTTTTTTAATTGTTTTTGAAATACCTTTTAATTTTTTACATGCCCGTTCATCGAGAACTTTATATGTATATGCTTTACTTCTAAGAAAAACTATTTCACTCATAACTTTACCATTTAGTTCATCTTTGAATTTATTAATAACTTTTTTATTTTTAGTTGAATGAAGAAAATGATCTTTTGGATAATCACTGGGGTCTAAATCATCGTCCTTTATTTTTTTCATATCTTCATAAACATCTTCAGTTCTAATATTAAGAAAGTATGAATCGGTATCAAATCCAACAACTTCATTAGATTTCCATAGTTCATTAACTACATTGTAATAAAACTTATACATAACCAACTTGGAGTAATCAAGAATACACATTCCGAGATAAATTAGTTTATTAAATTTTATTGATGTTATATTATTAGCAATACCAATTAGCTTTTCATTAAAAATAATTGATTCCTTAAAATTAGGTGTACTTATTAATTTTGTTACTTGTTCTTTATCTGATAATAGTTTTAACTCAATTCGATCTCTTATGTTTTCAAGAGTTTTTCCATAAAATGCATTATTCATTAATTTCCAAAGATTCTTTTCTAAGTCTGATTTTGACATAGTTCTTTGATTGGTATTAAAATCGATGTATTCTTTTAACCAAGGTCTTTCTTTAAAAGAAATTATTCTATGAACTTTAGAAATTTCTAATCCAAGGGATTTAAAACATTCTAATAATTTGTAATGTATAATATAGTTCTTTTTATTTTTTAAATTTAGTATTAATTTTTCTACAGTTCCTACTTTTTTTTTTTTCTAATTGTAAATAGTATTTTTGCAAATCGCTTAAATCGTCTTCATTGACTTTTAATTTTTCTGGAGCTAAAGGAAATCTTTTGGTGTTTACTTTTGCTTTAACTGTGTAATCAAGATCACATTCGATAATATATCCTCTTCCTTCAGGAACGTTTTTCAAGAATGATTCATCCTTCCATTTAAAATCTCCAACCGGTAAAGATTCTGACATTCCTCCTCCATATAAATTATTTGCATCGAGATACAGTAAATAATTTGATCTCTTTTTAGGGTCATAATGTGGTAAATATTTATTGTTGGCTTTTACATATCGAGGTCCCAAAACCCCTGAATAACCACCTCTTATTCCCTTCTCAAACATTAGTAGCATATCTAAATCTGTTAATAATTCTAGTTTAATTCCTATATATTTTAACCCACATTGCCAAGTTAATCCAGGAGCTGAGAAACAATAACACCGATCAATTTCATGATTGGTTAGGAAAAATTCTCTAAACTTTTCAAATACATCAGCTAAAAGCAACACATCTGTTTCTAGATACAAATCATGATAATCTTGTAAAGTTTTACATTTAAAAGTATTCCAAACATTTACAGCGTCTTGATATTCGTCTTCTTTAATTCCTTCTTTTCTTAAAGTTGAAAACCAAGGAGAAATTTCTGTATCGTTGTATAAAGGTGGTAATTGTTTTTCTTTTAATCGATCAATTGAATCAACATATTCATAAGGGTAAACACCTTTTCGTTTGAATAAATGAAATGTTTCCGGGAAATGTTCTTTCAATATTGGAAAATTATCCATAGATTTTACTATACCATCCAAAGAGTTTGATAAAAACCTATAACTATCCAGGAATCTTAATTTTCTGTAATAATTTCCGTATTCAAATGAAATATATTCTTCAGATGTTTTAGCAAGCAATGAAAGTTTATTATATTGATTTTCATATTTATTTATTTCATCTATTATGAAATGAAAGTCATAACAACTACCATTGTGAAAAAATACTGGAATTACTTTAGACTGTTTTCCTTCTTTGATATTACAAGACTGACAAGCAGCTCCTCGATACTTACCATTGTAATGATTGTGCTCTCTTACTTTGTAAACTTTTTCGTCAGAAAATTCAATATTACAAATATAAAAGTTTGTTGCTTTATTAAATTCTTTTTCTTGAGCATAAGTTACTTTACTACACCTAAATGCTAAGAAAACGAAAGTCATGCATACTGGAACAGGGCACCATGAACACCAGGAGATACTACTAAACAAAACAGCACTAGAAAAAGTGACTGATTTCAAATACCTAGGATCACATAAATCGCAAGATGGAAGCTGCTCAAAGGACATAAAAACAAGGATAGGAATGGCAAAACACAAAATGGTTCAACTAAACAACATTTGGAAGGATAGAGGCACACCAACGGACCTCAAAGTGAACATACTTAAGTGCTTGATCTGGCCAGTCCTACTATATGGTTGTGAAGCCTGGACACTCAAAAAGGCAGACATAACAAGATTGGAGGCAGCTGAAATGTGGCTTTACAGAAGGCTACTCAGAATAAGTTGGACAGAAAGGAGAACAAATACAAGCATCTTAGAACAGCTTGGCACCACCAGAAGAATAACACCTGAAATAAATAAAAGAAGACTTGCATACATCGGCCACGCAGCCCGAAACAAAAGCACGGCCCTTATGATATCAATCCTTCAAGGAAAGACAGAAACAAAGAGAAAACAAGGAATACCACCCATTACATATCATGATAACATCAAGAAAGTCAGCCAGCTGGAAATAAGTGAACTAACTAGGAAAGCTCAGGACAGGATTGGGTGGAGGAGATTTTGTCGTGACATCCACTGTAGCAGCTAACATCGATGACAATGAAGCCGACAGGTGACAGGAGGTGAAGTTACTTTAGCATTCTTATAGTAATTTAACTTTTTACAGATTTCGTTATAATACATCATAATCGTTTCGACAAATTTTTCTTTAGCATCTTCTCCGGTATAAGTATGATAAACGGAAGGACATAAATTATCATAATCGGATTTTATATACATTCCAAAACTAATAGCTTCTTGTTTAAAAATTGTATTTTGATAAGGTTCGTTCGGGTTTGGTTGTGTTGTAGATGAAAATTCTTTTATTACATGATTCAAAATCACAGCAGAAAACTATCGGTAATCTAGATTTGAAATGATGATTTGTAAATTGTAAAATATTATCACCTTTTTTTGGAAGGATTGTCTTACACATTTTGTGATTTAAGCATTTCTCTTTATGATTATTTAAAGAATTAGGTGTTGTAAATACATTCATACAATTCCTGCAGATAAAAGCTTTGTTTGTAAATTTATCTGGTAAAAAACCTAAAGTTTTTATGAGACAATAATGTGTATTTCCATCATTTTCTAAATATAAGAGGTCAATGAAGTTGCAGCTTTGCTGATCAACAGAGGTGTAAATTGGATATTGTCACGAGCGAGTGAGCGAGGGTCAATAAGTGCGGGGAAGGGGTATTGAAGCGTGCATGTTGTGAGTGAATTTGAGGCTTAGTACAGGCAAGATCTGGGCAGTCAAATCACTGCAGTTAGAAGGTCCCGAGAGACGGACATGAAGAAAGCAGTCGGGAGAGAATGTGTTTTCCAGTGATGACTGGTAGGTTGAACGATGATTGATAATTATGAGGATTGATGTATTATATTCGCCTATGACCATGATGTAAATAAGTATATGTGAGGAATGTGGAAGGCATTGATTACTGTGTATAGAATGTGCGCCATGAGCGATAGATGTAAGTTAGGTTCATGGATTCGTAGCGAGTCTGAGTACTGTGTAATACGGTGGAGGTGTGTTACCGTAAGATGTGTGGTGAGTGAAAGGTGGACTATTGTGTGTACGCTTCATGGTTTGTAATGAGGGGTGAAGTGGATAGAAATGGTATGGTATTCTACCAATGTAATGTTATTCTTATAGGTGCCGGGGTCGGGCAGAGACGCCACTCGCGGTGAGCCCACTAGCACAGGGGATAGGCCAGCATAGGGCCGAAGGCTACTCATAGGCCCGTGGAGCGAAGCTGTCGCGCAAGACAGTTGGAGCGCATGAGTCGTGGCAGTCTGGCCACAGACAGGGACGTGTATAGAACTGTTAATGTGCTATTAAGATGTACTACTGTGATATTGATATACTACTGTGCTATTGAGATACTAATGTGAATTGAACTATTAATGTGCTATTGCCATGTTGAGGGGCTATTGGAATGTTAATGTGCCATTGCCATGTTGAGGTGCTATTGGAATGCTAATGTGTTATTGCACTAGGAAGGAGCTATTGAGAGACTGCGGTGCGAGTGAAATATTAAGGTGCTATTAAGACATTGAGAGGAGAGGCTGAAGCCGAAGTGTCTTTAGAAAGTAATTACCGGGTTGTGGACCCGAGGAAGAGTGCCCGTGGGAATAAGGCCGTTGGAGGGTAGTTAAGTTCAATAATATAATGTATGTAATTGCACTTTATCTTTATGTATAATAAATGTGTGAGTCTGATGGGTTGTTCTGTTAAGTGTTATAGGTGTTCGTTCGTGATTGTTGTCCTGTTATAATTATTACATCTCCCAGTCTGGGATTTGTGACAGATATAGAGAATATTTATCTTGTGGTTTTTCTAAAGCCAAAACATTTATAGAAATACTATTCTGGTTTTCAAATTTAGGAATATCTTTTATTTTAACAGGATATTCAATTCCATTCATATTTAAAGTCTTTTCATAAGGCGAATAATTTGAGAGTCTGTAAACATGATTATCAGCAGTATAAAATTTAGCTAATATTGACCAAAGAAAGCATTTATTATCTTTTTTATTTTGAACATTGATAATATTTTTATTTTTAAAAGGAGTAGGAATATAAGAAGAAGCTCTTAAAGTTTTAGTTTTATAAAGTTTACATTTGTTTTAATAATTTGATTAAATATATGTCCAGATCCTTTAGCCTGAAATTTATCAACCCAAGCATTAAATTTTTCATCAATGGAATCATAAAAGGTATTAAAATCATTCATGGAATTTATAATACCAAAACTTGATTGATAATGTGCTTCAATAATATCAAAAGATAAAGGAGTATTAAATTCAGAAGTTATTATTAACTTAACTTTTAACGTTTTATTGCCTTTAAAATCTTCAATAAGTTTTCTCACTCTTTCCTTAATTAATTTGAAATATCTAGAAGTATTATTTTCTTTCACATCATCGATAATGGTTTCTTTGATAATATCTTTGAAAGTTTTTTCTAACGAAATAATTTTCTCGTTCATTTTCTCGTTCATTTTAGAAACATTCTTTTTTGTTAGGGTTTTTTTCTCGTTCATTTTTTAACAAATATTTTTAGTAGGTTTTTTTCTAGTTTATTTTTCTGGTTTATTTTTATTATGGTTTTTATGGTAATCAGGATTTCTTTTCATAAATTCTTCATATGCTTGTTTATATTTTTCCTTATTTTTTACATAAAGTAAATGTTTTTGAGGTTTCATACATTCTTTACATTTCGTTCTATAACCATCTGCACCTTTTTTTTCTTTGTAAAATTAATCAAGAGGTTTTCGAATAAAACAACCATTGCAAATTTTTTCCATTTTTTATTCTTTAATTTTATTATTAATAATGGTTGAAAGTAAAACTCGGTTCGTGTCTGAAAGTAGAACTTCGTTCGTGTCTGAAAGTAGAACTCTGATGTATTGTGTAAAATGTAAAAAGCAAACCGATACTATAAATATTGAACAAGTTAAAACAAAGAATAATAGAAATATGTTAAAAGGCAAATGTGTAATTTGTGGAAGTACTAAAACTAAATTTATACCAACAATTAGAGCTGGCATAGCTAACAGCCAAGGGCATGGCATAGCCAATAAAATCATCAATAAATTTCCTTTTGAAATGCATTTGCCAGGTCATAATTTTACAGGACCAGGCACCAATTTGAAAAAACGATTGAATGCCAATCTCACACCAAAATCTTGGAGTAAACCAATTAATAGAGTTGATGAAGCCGCAATGTATCACGATATTTGGTATTTACAAAATCAAGATACTAAAACTAGAAATGAAGTTTGTGATAATAAAATGATACAGTCTTTAGATTCTATTTTAAAACCAACATTAAGAGAAAGAATGGATAGAAATATTGTTGAACCTATTATTAAAATTAAAAAAACTTTTGGAATGGGCGAAAAAAAAAAGCTTTACGAGTGATTTAGCAGAAGAACTTCATAAACCAGTAATTAAAAAATTTAAGAAAAGAAGAGTGATAGTTAATGGAATTGATAAAATATGGGCTGCTGATTTAGTTGACATGTCTGCTTATTCTAAGCAAAACAAAGGATTTAAATACATTCTTGCTGTTATTGATGTTTTCTCAAAATATGGTTGGATGATTCCTTTAAAAAATAAAAGCGGAATAACAGTTGCTGAAGGATTTAAAGAGATAAACAGACATCCAGAAAAATTATGGGTTGATAAAGGAAGTGAATTCTATAATAAACATGTTAAGAGTCTTTTCAAAGAAATCTATTCCACAGAGAATGAAGAGAAAAGTTCTGTAGTAGAAAGATGGAATCGAACAATGAAAGAAAAAATGTTTAAATATTTTATGGCGAATGGTATTACGAAATATATAGATGTTTTAGATGATTTAGTAAATGATTATAATAACACCTATCATTCATCAATAAAAATGACTCCTATTGAAGGAAGTAAAAAAGAAAATAAATTAACCGTGTATAGAAATTTAGAGACAAAGAAACAATTGCCAAAGGCTTCGCCTAGCCAAAAGCCTAAATTTAAATTAGGTGATAGAGTTAGAATTACAAAGAAGAAAAAGTTTTTTGAAAAAGGTTACACACCAAAATGGACAAAAGAAATATTTACAATAGATAAAATTTTATATACATATCCAATTACTTACAAAATAAAAGATTTAGATGATGAAGAAATTATTGGTTCTTTTTATGAAAAGGAATTAAAACGAACCAAGTTTTAACATAACGTAAAATTTATCGTATTAAAAATATTTGATTTTTATCCTTTTAAAAATGACATATGAAAATGTTCAATTAAATATTTCTGATAATCAGAAAGAAAAAAATACAAAGAGCTATGAAAAATGATACTCCTGTTACTATTAGAATTACAGAATCTGGAAATGATGTTTTAGCTTTAACAAAGACACAAATAAATAAACTGCGTAAAGCATTCAATCAAAATAAAGGAGCTGATATTACTCTAAGTAGAAAACAAATAAAATATAACATGGAAATTGAAGGAGGATTTCTGGCTGCTCTTGCTAGAATGGCAATCCCATTATTATCTAAAGTTGTTCCATCAGTAGCAAAAGCTATCGGAATAGGTGGGCTTACGGGTTTAGCAAGTAGTGGTGTTGAAAAATTATTGGGAGACGGTTTATATTTAAAAAAAGGTGGATGTCTCTGTCAAATTGAAACAGATGGAAAAGATTTATATTTAGGAACTGTAAAAGGAAGCGATAATGAGTTTCAAGGAGATGGACTGTATTTAAAACGAGAAGGACAGGTTTATAATGGTGAAGGTTTTTTGAGCGATTTGGTTAAAAGTTTTCCATAAATATGTTAGTGTAACAAAAGAGTCAAAGACCGTGTTGGTGTAACCAAAGATCAAAACCTTTATTCTAAAATGGAAGCTTCGAATTATAGAATGAAAAAAATTCTTGGCATTCAAAATTCTTTTGAAAAAACTAAAGAAAACAAGAATAACAGTTAAGAAATATTCAAAAGCTTTAAATATAATTGACGGAACTGATATAACTTTAAAAACTGTAGCCATTGGAATGGGAACAACAGGAGTAATACTTTTATCTACAGTGGTTAACATTCCTGCAGCTATTATTATAGAAGGTCTTTCAATAGGTACAGGTTTATTAAGTATATTTTTAAAATATTTAAATAAAAAATTACAACATAAAGCTGATAAACATCAGAAAATTTTATTTTTATTGGAATCAAAACTTAATACTATTCAAACTTATATTTCTGATGCTCTTGAAGATGGAAAAATTTCAGATGAAGAATTTAAACTTATTTTAGATGAAGAAAAATTTTTTAGAGAATTAAAAAATATAATAAAAAAGAAAAAAGTAGGCGATCCTGAATTAAATATAGATGATCCATTGAAAAAAATCAAAAATCTTATAGTATAAAATTATTTTGATTTTTTTCTTTTAAAAATTGTTTTATTTTTATTACATTAAAAATGTCTTTTTAAAAAATTGAAGATCTTTCAAAACGTGAAACTCTTGTTAATGAATTTTTAAAAACCAAAAGAAATATTCAATTAAGTAACTTAAACGAAAGAGTAGGAGATATTGAAATGAAAAGAGAATTTTCCAAAGTATTTGCTCCTATCACAGAAAGTACACAAAAAGCAACAGAAGAAACTAAAAAAACGATTCAGAAGATTCCGCTTGCTATAGAACAACCTTTGAGAGCAATTGAACCTGCATTACAAGCAGAGCTACGACCTAGTCAATTTGAAGAATCTTCGCAAGCAATTGCTGCTTCTCCAATTGAGCAAATTGGTCCGATAGCAACCGAATATTTAAAAAAATATTTAGGTAAAGATAGTGGGGATACTACTTTTGGAATTTATACTAAAGGTGATGATAAACAACTTTATATTGGTAGTGAAGAAATAAAAATTGATAACGATGATATTATTATTGGAGACCAGAAATATAAAGGAACACCTGGTTTGTGGGAATTAATAACCAGCAAAGATCCTCAAAATTATCAACCCGAAGACAAATTTAAATATGATATTTTATATGATACTAATACTATGTATCAAAATAACGATCCTGCTGCAAAACCTAAATCTAGTGGAGGAAAAAAATACAAGAATATCATAAAACCATTTTTGGACAATATAGCAAGTTATATGCAAAGAAGATTCTGATGTAACTGACGATAATTCTGAAGTAACTTTAGGAACAGGATTTCTTCCGTCGGATCCAAATGCTTTAATACGAAGATTATCATTATTAATGGCTAGTAAAGAAGCAGGAAATACAGGCGTTATAAATGAAATGGCAAGTATTGTAGATGAATTAAAGAGACAGAAAGTTATTGATAAAAAAGATTATAAAAAATTACAGCTAAAAATTGTTATATAAAATCAACGATGTTGGTGATAAATAAAGGATATAAAAGAAAATATGTTTATGGAGGATCAGGTCTTTTTGATTCTTTAATTTCAGCTGTTACTAGCAAAGTTATGCAAGATACTGCAAAAGAAGTTATATCAAATGTTGTAAAGAAAACAACAACTGACTTAGGACAAAAAGCTGTTAATAAATTTATAGTTGATAAAGTTTTTAAACCAAAAAAAGTAAACGGTTCAAATATATCTCCAGAAACGAACACAGTTCTATCTTCGGAATCAAAACAATTATTAAAACAATTTATTAGGAAGGGGAATTAAACGTATTTAAAACCAGGGATTCTAAAACTCTGGGGAAACATTTTCATTTTTTCAAAAAAGCTGTTTTTTTGGATGTTTGTGTGTAATTTTTGTGACTTTTTATATTTTTAAAGGATGGCTTAAAAGCTTGAATATTCATGTGTTTATGTGATAAAAAAAGGTGAATTTGTATATATTTAAAGGATGGCTCAATCAGTTATATTCAATATACTACTGATATCTCAATGAATAGATCAGCATCTAGACATGTTGTACTTGTAAATATTAAAAGATTCAGTCAAGTAGAATCAGCCCTGACTCCTTCGCCGATGGATGCTCGGCACGGAATGAATAAGAAGTACTGCCCGCACGGTTTGCAAGCATCGCGATCCCTACGCATTGACGTAAGCGAAAATCTAATCCCCTTAGAAAAGTAAAACTGGGGCGCTAATCTTTCCTCTAAACCCTAATGGCTTTTATTTAACTCTTTACTAGCTACCAATATACATGTTTTCTTATTATTATCAATATACGAAGATTGGTGTACTTGGTTGTTAACTTACTATATGCTAATTTGTTAAACGTTAAAAACTGACATTGCAGACGACAATTCTTTAAGGCCACTCTAATAGATATTTTGGTTTTTCACAAAAGTGGCTTTTACTCTGAGGCCAACGTATTTAATCTTGATATCCCATTCTAGGTTGTATTAATTAGGTTATTTCCCCTTGACCATATTTGATTCTGACATATGGCATATGTCATACATTTAATTGTTTCTTTTGACATCTGGGAGATATTTTTCTCACATTTCCATCATTCTCATTACCATCCTTATTTTGCGACGTCTCTGGGTTGTTATTCACAACATCATTGTCCATACTGAATGCAGAACTCACCTGTATTCCTGTTACCAGATTTTCTGTGTGGGATGTAAAAAGACCTCCAAAGAGATAACCAGAGTTTTTTTCTACTGAGTCAGTGGCTGCACACCAGGAAGTGGTTAACATGGCGACAGAGTGATACTTCTTATCATAACAATCACACTCATCTTCCCAAAACCAGCAATTCCTATATATGAGACATTTTAAGAAACTGGAGTTAACAAGTTTCTACAGGCTACATAATGCAACGGATCTAAACATAATAATATTGGTCAAGGCCTCAGAGTAATGCTGATCTGTGTGACAGCAATTAGTAAATAATACAAAGCAACTGCAAAATATCAAAAAATAAGATTATGAAAATTTGGAGAGAATGCACTAGAAGACAGAGGTGCGTGTCTTTTTTTTTTTTTCACCAAGCACCAAGGGGTATGGAGTCCATAGTATTAAAATATTTAAGAATCTGTTATTTCAGATCAGAAATAAATTCACAATTAATACAAAATTAAATGCCTTGTTGTAACTATCTGACAAATGAAGTTTATGAGGTGTTTTATGTGTGTGTGTGTGTGTGTGTGTGTGAGAGAGTGTATGTGATTACCAGAAAGAATCACACAATTGGACAATTCCTCCGTCTCAGCGACAAATTTCAAACTGCGACAGCCACATTGTAAATCTGTAGGAAATTCAGTCAGACTGTTCTTCAAAAGCGTTAATCACCACATTTTGCCCCCCCCCCCCCCCACCCCCAATATTTACTATTTTACTTCAACCTCGTCACACTTTGCCCAACTCTCTATTGTAATTTTACTTTTAAAATAGTGGCATCTTTTTAGTAGGGAGGCCAACTTGCTCTATCTCTTCAAATAAATGTTGAACCTTGCACTAAAAAATATACTGTTTGTTGTATTTTCATTTAAAGTGATCCCCCGGGCGTAAGAAACTGCCGGATATATTTGACTACAGGGTGGCATTGCGTGTGTAGAGGCAATTTTGTCCCCAATGTTATTTAGATAATATAGCTCAATTTAAACGGGGGTGGGGTAAGAAAATATTCACTACTTTCTTGGGTTTCTACCAAAATCTTTGATACTCTACACACTTACTCTCAAATAGACAGGCCAGGAATTGAGAGCGTCAAATGTATTATTTGTTCATTATTCTGCATATCATGGGTCAAGAACTCTGTACACATTAAAAAATCTGAAAATTTCGAATAAATCATTTCGAATCCATGTTTATAGTGAATAATATGGTACTATCTAAATGTCTTTACCACAGATGTCTTGAAAAGATGCTACAAACATTTTTTAATTTGCTAATTGTAACATTAATCCCCCAAGAATATAAATTTAGAATTTCTAAAGGTCCTAACATTTTTTGTATATAAGAATTATATTATAGCACTCATTTCTCCTGCTCCGCCATTCTGAATACTAAGACCAACCAATACCATTGTAATAAATTTCTGTAGTTTTACCAATCTGTTACCAAATATTTTCCTTTTTGGGTGCTCGCTGTGCCATTGTTACCTCTTAACAAATTGTTCTCAAATTGATGCAATATAGTTTGAGTCTGGCTTCTATGTAAGGCTATCTGAGCCTAGTGATTGGACGTAAGGAAAATTTTATTGCTTAATTAGGTTGTCAGATAGTTACTGATCTCGGTTCAGTTTGATGCCAAATGATGCCAGTCGAGTTGTTTTTTTTTTATGACAGGCCAAAATGTTTGGCCATCATCAGTAACAATGCCTTCGTAAGCCCCGATACTAGGCACCAAGGTACTGCAACACTAGCGATCCTTTGGTGTTCCATCTTGTGACGTCACAATATCGATGCCGAATATCGATGATCCTGTACACGATACTTTGATCTTGGGAAATACTGAATGACAGGGGGGCGGTAAACTGACTAACCTGCGGAGAGCTGGGCACTGGGATCAGACGTCACAGATCTCCTGAGATCAGGATTCAACACCAAATTCACTAAATTCGCAAGATGTTGGACCCTAGACATGCGTGAACAGAAAACTGGGAAGTCAACGAACGACGCAATCGTGGACAAACTGCTTCGCAGTGACTGTCCGTCATGACTGTTTTTGTATTGGCAGAAAAGAGAGAGAGGGGAGGGGGGGAGAGAAAGGGAAGATTGACTGGCCTTTTCATTTGATTGCAGTGGGAGGATGGGAGGATGGGAGGATGGGAGGATGGGAGGATGGGAGGATGCTGCCATATTTTTTCGCAGAAGATCACAACAGTTACGTACATTGCAGACTATATTTCGTATACGGCTTCATCCTGTCCTCGTTAAAAGGTTTCTTTCCAGTAGACATGCTGTGCGTCGTAAGTTGGTGTGTGGCATGGCATTTGGTCAGATCTTTTCATTGAAACGACCTAAATGCCCTCCCTCCCCTTCCCCCTTTTCTCAAGGCTTCAGCGGAAAACTGATAAACTTATCGGTGGCCAAGTTATATAACCACATATGAAACTGCGTAAGTGCAAGGGACAGATTTACAAGAGGGTGAAAACAATTTTCTTCAAATGCATTGCTGATCTTCTTACGTTTTTAGCCGTAAATATTTGAAAGATTGTACTTTTCCTTCACCGGTTGAAAAAAAATATGACATTTTTACATAGAGTGTGTAGAATATTGGACAAAAGAGAGTTGTCATCTGAAGTTGGGAGAACACATTATTGTGTGATTCACGGTAGGGCCAGGGATACAGCTTTCACTCTTGAGCTAAATATTGAACCTGAATTCAACTGTGCACGCGTTTGTAGCCTATTAGAGACTGTTCTCATAACTCACTCACTGTGGTCATCTCTCTTTGGTCAAATGGTGGAAATGCAATCTATCAGCAGGTCAGTGTTGAAAGAAAGTGTGTAAGATTTCTACTGAAAAGTTCATCATGGGGTTTCAAATGTAGACATCCTTGTTGTCTGTGGACCCATGCCACGACCAGTTTCCCCAAACAAAGTGTCTGACTTTATCACTTCAGTGGTGAAGGGACTTATCCTTCGTGATGAGAATGCACGTATTCTGTATGTGGTTTTCGATCAGTGTTTCAAACTAAGTAGAAAGTCCTGCTGCATGCCCCCCCCCTCCCCCACCCCATCCACAAGGAACTCAATCGTCTTTTTTGTTAACACTACGAAGAGCCGTCGCGTCCCCAGCAGACCGTGTTCTCACCATTTGCTCCGTACGAAGAACAAACCAGACAGATGACTATCAGCCAGGTGAGGTCTCTGTAGCATTCAGTAAGTACACATCGCATTGTCATAGGCCCACCCCCACAACCAGTACAACTGGGAGGTGGAATTCAGCACACATCTATCAATCACGAGCAAGCTGGTGTTATTGTGGTTTATCACATGATCCAGGAAATCAACGATGGGCATCATAACATTAAAGTCAACTGAGACGACGCAGACGTCCTGCCATATCTCGCTAACAACCTGCACGTGGAAGTCTGGTTAAAATAGTACCTTTCATGAAAGTATTATTGCCAACCACTAATATCATGTCCGTTAATATTGTTTGTCAGCATCCAGGAAGCCATCATGCTGAACATCTTTGCAATCCATGTCCTCGCTTGGCGGGACACTGTTTCCTCATTTGCTGTAATTGGAAACACTACAGTTCTTACCAAGTTAAAAATGTAATATTCTCTGGTCTTCCAAGAGTTGGCAACACGTATTAAACAGGCGAAGAAATCAAGGAATTCTGCTTCATTTCATAGCTTCTTATTTCATTATATCCGGCACTTTCATAGCTTCGCATCATCTGGCGCCGGGGATATTCTTGAAGAAAATGCATCTTTTCAGCACGGAAATTGCAGCCAAGAGGTATGTCACACCAAAGCTGTATCAGACACAATGTCTGGACGTTCATCATCAGATGTTACCGTGGAAAGTTGCTGGTGGCTCATTTCCAAACTTCAACCCTCTGCACTGTGACTACATGATCTGTGGAAATGCAGCTGTGAGCACCAAAAAGGCTCTTAACCTGTTTAGCTGCAGTTGCAAAACGAGCTGCAACACAAGCTAATACTGTATTCAGTTGTGCAAACGAAAGGAGACAACCTCTATAGCAAACCTGTTGGGGATGTAGCAGCCGAGACGAATCCAGCTGAAGACCACTAAAAACCAGTTTCCTACCTCATCGGTGAATTGGATGTGACTCACCTAAAATGAGAATTCTCCCATTGAAGTTACTATGGTTGAAGAAATGGGGCATTGGTGAAACAGTGATGACATGAAAGAATATCACCAATGACCTCAATTACACATCTATTGACACGGTGATGATCAGTTTGTAGGTGTCTTTGGAGACTAACTGCATCTGCATCACCCCTCACCCATTCAACAATGGTTTTGTTCGAATTAAGATTCAACAATTGGCACCAAATGTCTATTTTGAGATGTTTCTGTTTGTTTTGATAAAATCAATTATTTCCAACTAAAAAAAAAAAACACCTTGGAAGTTGTTATCAATTGTAATGTGAAGAACACCGGACCTTTTCGATGGTGGCTATCTTGGATTCTGTCATTTATTAAAAAACGCTCAAATTCTCACAGGTGGCATCGATGGGATCTGGAACCAGAATTTGATTTTCATTCAAAACGGGCAGCAAACTTTCAATATACAGTTACGAAACAGGGTATATGTCATGATTCGGATATTGTTAAAACTCACGCAGAGAGTGAGTTGTTGTTGTTTACCAGGGCCATGAGAAATTGGCTGGTGGCCTTGAACGGTCCTCGCCAAATTATAGTTGGTGAGTAAATAAATGTAGAGTTAAACTGCTAGAGTCACGCTTGTCGGCTTATGTTCGTGATTAATAAGTAATGGAGTAGGGGTGAAACAAGGTGGGGACAGTTGACATTGTTAAGTATGACTAGACAAGTTTTGCACGTTAACTGGCTGGTAGAATAGTGCAGACGTATTACTACAGTTAAAATGGTGGGAGGTTTCGACCTATGAGATAGCTGAACTAATTGGGCCAGCGGACTAGCACGCTGGGTAGTTAGATAGTATATAACATCGTGTAACGTTCAGATTTGGTGAATACAGACGAGAGAAGCATCGTTTCGTGAAGTATCTCCGGTTGGCCAGTACCTGAACTGTGTGGTCTGAAGACTAAGAAGTCCTTGCTAACGGACTGACTGAGCTCTAGAAAGAAAGGTCTGAGTGGGCTGACCTTTGAAAGCCCACGCTGCGCTATTTTGATGTTCGCGCCTCTCAGTAGGCGTGAGCAATGGTAATATATCTTAATTATTCAAGTATAATAGAGATCGGAGATAGAGAGAGAACTACAGCCTCATAGGAAGACTAAGGAAACCCCAGCTGGCACTCGACCACGAGTGTCCTGTATGATAGATCTATTGCCATAGTATGATTGGAATAATATAGCACATTGTTGATGAATTGAATAGTGATTGTGCATAAAATATAGTCTTTTGGCAACTGCTTAAATTACCTACAAGCCGAAGAGTGCTTCTGTAGGCTTTGAACGTACTGGGCTCTCCTAACATTTAAGCCCATATGATTTATGGAGAGTTTGCCTGGCGACTGGCCAGTGGCGACTCAACTGTCACTTTAAATTGATATCCAGTTTCGTATAATATACCTATTTACTATTGATTGCAGTACCTCCATAGTTACATGAATATCATTGGTTAAGTTATTAATTAGAGTTTTTGGTTTGAATATATACCTCTATTGTCTTTTGTTTTGTTATTAATATTTATGTAAACTATGGCCTGACCGGCCTGACATATATACGCTCTAGTTATTTAGTACTTTTCTTGTGTGGTTGTGTCCGAGTGTGAGTTAGCTGCCTCTCGTGCAGTCGTAACATCCCCAAGACCCTAACTCTGCTCGTGACATCTGGAGGGGACCCCACTGACATCTGGAGGGGACCCCACTGACATCTGAAGAGGACCCGTCACCTTCTGACATCTAGAGAACACTACTATCATCGGAAGAGGACCCCGTCAACAGCTGCAGGTCTACCACTCTAAGACTCCACTGTTATTTATGTAATTTTTGTAGTTTATAGTTTTGTATACTGCTGATTTTTTTGTTTTTGTTTCTCCCCTACATGTCTGGCATGTCCTCTCGTCATTGATCCTGGGACCACTACGAGGGACTGACAGCTAGCATCAGGAAAAGACAAGACCAGCGCTGTGGACCAAAGGAAAGAGCCAGTCCATTTTGCCCAGTTAAGTGAACCATCTGTATTTGTCTTCGTTTGAGGGGTTCGTCGTTCCAGCTCCCCTACTTTTGACAGGCATTATTTTTTTCTTTTGTGTTAGATTAGATAGGCGGGTGGTTGGAAGGGATCGAGACTTAGCATACCTCTTTTTGCCAGACTAGCAGATCTAGATGGCGTTTAAAACGGATAGGAGATACGCTTTGCCTTGAATAGTTCTGTAGGGACCTGTTATTCGTATAGATTGTTAGCGTTCTATCTTCCTCGTATTTTAGGAAGACGTCTCTCTTGTGCTTTTCTTACCTTTTTGTAGATAGTTTCAGGTTAGTCAGGTCTGTTGTCGTTTGTTCTTTCTGTTAGTCTCGTCTTACTCTCCATGTAATTCTTTTCCATTATAGTGTTGCATTATTATATTTTGTATTCATACTTGCTATATTATTGCCTGGGATAAATCACGTGTCTAGGGCACGTTGAGAGATAATCTGGATATTAGAGTTGTTAGGCTGGTATAGCCAAGGAAGTTCATATCGTGAATATTGATTTATTCCGATTTATAGCAGAGGGAACGCTGCTAGGAGTGTACGGAAAATACACTGGGAATATTACATTGGTATCGTTAGTAACGGCCAATCACGGAAGCAGTAGACTCACTGCTTGAGGATTAGGAGAAATAAGTGGAGTTAAGTGATCACTGAGATAGCTCAACCACTACTTGGTTGACTAAGACGTACAGTTTGTTGTTGATTTCGTTAATTTCGTTCATACTGCAGGAACGAGCACCCGCAGAGTGCAATTGATAAATTGCTTCAAGGGAGAATAAAGTTGGAGATTTTTCAGGAGCTGTCCTCGATTAGGACATTATTATATCGTATTATCGACCGATATCATGGCCGAACTACAGAAATATTTGGAACTGGCCCAATCATTTGGCATACCGGAAGCTCAGCGTGCTTCTTGGGTAGACCAGAAACTGAAAGAAGAACGAGAAGAAAAGGCCGCGGAGAGATTACGAGAAGAAAAGGCCGCGGAGAGATTACGAGAAGAAAAGGCCGCGGAGAGATTACGAGAAGAAAAAGCCGCGGAACGAGAAGATAGAGCCGCGGAACGCGCGGAAAAACAGGCTCAAAGAGAGTACGAGCTCGCTTTGAAACAGTTAGAAGCGAAGCAAGCCCAACCTACCGGGGCTCCGGAAGTTACTTCCAATAATAAAACGAAGCCTAAATTGCCAACCTTTAATGATAAGGTTGATCGTATTGATTCCTACCTACACCGCTTCGAACTCCATGCCGTTTGCGCGGGATGGCAGCGTAGTGAGTACACGTCATGCCTCGCCAATCTTTTGACAGGGAGAGCGTTGGAAGTTTTCCATAGCCTCACTATTGATGACGCTAGGGACTATGACATTCTAAAGACCGCGCTATTAAAGCGTTTCCAACATACGGAAGATGGATTTCATAAGCGTTTCCGCGATTGCAAGCCGGAGGCATCTGAGAATTTCTCTACTTACGTGGACCGCCTCCGCCACCTACTCAGCCGTTGGACTGAGTTGGCCGGTGTGGAAGAGGGAAACTATAAGAAACTATATGATTTGATAATTAAAGACCAAATATATATGTCCTGCCACACGGACCTGGTGGCGCATTTTAAGGAACAAGCCCCCAAAACTACCGTCGAGATAACATCGATAGCGGAACGGTATGCTGCAGCTCACCCTAATCGATCGTTAGCTAAAGCTAAAGTAAACGAACCGTGTTACGCCGGCGCTGCTACTAAGACACCGGTACCGTCGAGACAATCAAGACAGCCCTTTCGACAGTCGCCGCAGGTTCGTCCACGGTCCGAGCCGCCGGTTAGCAGGAGGCAACCGAATCCCCATAAATTTTCTCGGGACTGGGAACCCCGATATACACGTCCTTTCCCTACCGGAGGACCGCGTAACAACTACTATCAAGCGCCCACATTTCCTTCTTATCGAGGTACACCTCGAAGGGATGATAATCCAGTCTACTGTTATAGATGTGGCGCCGGAGGCCACATTGCGCGACAATGCAGAGTTAGATTAGATGCGGCAAATGCATGCTCTGTAGCATTCACCGAAAACCGCGGTTACAGAACTAGGAATGCCGAAACCGTAGATAAAGTTATTCCAGTGATGTCCGCCCTCCACGAGCGAGGCGCGCTGACATTGTATGAGGGACGAGTAAACGCCATACGAGCATCCGTATTGCGAGATTCAGGCTGTACGACCGTCGGTGTACGTGAATCCCTGGTCCGTCCTGCACAACTCCTGGATCGCGATGCGACTTGCATTACTTTTGGTGGTTCAGTTGAACATTTTCGTTTGGCGGAAATATATGTTGACACACCGTTTATAACTGGTGTTGTCACGGCCTGCGTGCTACCAAATCCGGTCGCCGACCTAATCATTGGGAATATTCCCCACTTAAAGGACGTCTCCGATTGCGAACTCGGGATTTGGGATGATAACGACATTGCGTGTGTCACGACAAGACAACAATCGCGTCGCCAGAGTGACGACACATTACGATCGCCTGTCGTCGATTTGGATGTAACCCCCGAGATTTTTCGTAACGAACAGCGCACAGATCCATCACTAAAGCCCCTCTTTGCTAAGATTGATCCGGACAACCCGGATACATCCAGGTTCTGCCTTAAAGACGACCTCCTATATCGCGTTTTTCGGGGAAAGCGCGAAACTATTTTGCAATTGGTCATACCGAGATCATTTCGCCGAGACATCACCCGCCTCGCGCACGACACGCCATTGGCGGGCCACCAAGGCAAAGCGAGAACAAAATCGAGAGTCCTGTCTCAGTTTTTTTGGCCCGGGGTTTACGGGGACATAAATAGCTATGTGTCGCGTTGCGATACATGCCAGAAAAGAACCCCCAAAGGAAAAACTTCGCGGGCGCCTATACAAGAGATGCCGCCGGTTTCCACTCCATTTCAGCGAGTTGCCGTCGACATCGTCGGGCCATTACCGAAGTCGGATAGAGGCCATCGGTTTATTCTATCAGTAATCGATTATGCCACCCGTTGGCCTGAGGCTGTCCCTTTAAAGGAAATATCGGCCGATCACGTCGCCGAGGCATTGGTGACCATATTCACACGTGTCGGATTCCCGTCCGAATTATTATCTGATAGAGGTCCGCAATTCACCTCTGACCTTTTCAGGAAAGTATTGGAACTCACGGGCATTAGGCAGAAACTTACGTCGCCATACCATCCACAGTCCAATGGCTGTTGCGAGCGCTGGAATGCCACCATGAAAACTATGCTGGCACGCGTTTCCGCCGATAGACCTGGTGACTGGGACCGTCGACTTCCGGCCATCTTGTTCGCATATAGGGAACTCCCAAATGCGACAACGGGTTTTTCCCCGTTTGAACTGTTATACGGTCGAAAACCACGTGGCCCGATGGCCATTTTACGCGATTTATACGCCGGTTCTGATACCGACGTTCCTGATACGCGATCCGCGTATCAGTACATAGTCGATCTCCGACATAGAATAGTTAATGCATGCGACCTGGCTCGACAATTTGCATGCGTACGGACCAGGTCATTTATAGGATATCGCGATCGGGGTAGTCGGTTAAGAACCCTGTCAGTCGGAGATCGGGCATTGGTGCTGTTACCAGAAACGAATAACAAACTACTCCTCACTTGGAAAGGCCCCTTTCTAGTTAAAAAGCGACTCTCGAGAGTTAATTATCTCATTACCATACGTGGTAACGATAAGGTGTACCATATTAATATGTTGAAAAAGTATCTTACCGATGATCAAACTCATCACGATCATTCATGCCATGTTGTGGCCCAAGCAAACGCAGCGATGGTCACTATCGATGACAACGACCGGGAGCCATTATCTATGACAAGATCGCTCCTATCCTTGCAAGCCACAGAGGACGCGACTTCCGTTAATATCAATCCAGAGCTGGATCAAAGTAAAACACAGGACATCATGAATCTTGTTCGGGAGTTTTCGCCAGTATTCACTGATTTGCCGGGTAAAACATCCTTAGTTCAACACGTCATCCGGTTGCACTCGGACGTACACGTGTTTGTCAAACCCTACCCGCGCCCGCTGCAAGCGCACGACACCATACAGTCCGAGGTGGAAAAGATGCTCAGCTTAGGAGTCATTGAGCGCTCGACGAGCCCTTACTGCTCGCCGATTGTACTAGTAAAGAAAACAGACGGTTCCGTTAGATTTTGTATCGATTACAGGAAGCTTAACGCTCTAACCATTTACGATGCTGAACCTATCCCGAATCAGGAAGATCTATTTGCGCGATTGGCCGAGTCGTCCGTGTTTTCGAAAATAGATTTGGCTAAAGGCTACTGGCAAATCCCAATGGAAGAGGCCAGTAAACAGTACACAGCGTTTCAGACCCCTATGGGTCTCATGCAATGGAGATTCATGCCATTCGGTCTCGTAACGGCACCAGCGACATTTGCGAGGATGATGAACATCCTATTGCAGCAGACACCATGCGTCCTAAGCTACTTTGACGACATTTGCGCTTTCCATACGGATTGGAAAGGCCACTTAGAAGCACTTCGTCAAGTGCTTAGTAAACTTCGAGATGCCGGGCTTACAGCTAAGCCTAGCAAAGTCTTCCTGGGTTATACGCAGATTAACTTTCTGGGACATACTATCGCCAAAGGCGTCCAAACACCGGACGACAGTAAGATAAGTAAGATTTTAAAACTCCAGGCTCCTCATACTAAGAAGCAGGTTCGTAGCCTGTTAGGCTTCTTAAGCTATTATCGGAAATTTGTTCCTAATTTTTCGGCCCTTACGGCCCCGTTATCCGATCTTACAAGAAAAGACAGACCCAACAAAATTACCTGGAATACGCAGTGCGCCACCGCGCTCGCGACAGTGCAGCAACTGTTCTCCAGTTCGCCGCTGCTTATACTACCGAATATTAGGCGCACCTTCACCGTCCGAACTGACGCGTCGGACCAGGGAATTGGAGCTGTTTTGCTTCAGGAAAGAGATGGCTTATTGCGCCCTTGTATGTACGCTAGCCGGAAATTACTTCCGAGAGAGCAGAGATACGCTATTATAGAGCGAGAATGCCTGGCGATTGTATACGCCGTAGACGCGTTTTCCCGCTACCTACTTATGACAGAATTCGTCATCGAGACAGACCATAAACCGTTGTTATTTTTAAAATCGAACCGAGCCAAGAACGCTCGTTTGACCAGATGGAGTCTGGCCCTTCAGGAATACCGCTTCATTATAAAGGCCATTCCTGGTGGAGATAATGTCCATGCCGACCTATTATCACGGTTACCTTAATCTTGTTGTATTTTAGTCTGTCATATGTATTGGCGTTGGATACTGATTAGCACCTCATTCAGAGACCGAGGGATGGTATCACATATTGTTCACCCATTGTGAACACTTTTCACCTACCCCTGTGCTTTCCTTTGTTCCAACAGCTATTTTACTGACGTCGACCCGTATTTTGGCCACACCAGACGTTGTTGCCCAGGGTCGAGGACGAGAAGTCATGGCAGACCAGGAGTCCAGATCCACTAATGCCATCGATGCTACTATAGTTATCTTTTCTTGAGTATTATTCATTGTATGTATGCATTCCTGATGACATTCGCACAGGATCAGTGTTGTACTCTAAAATTTTAGAGTTATGATTGTTAATGTCTACCTATTTAGAGGTAAGATTTAATCCTCAGAGAGATATATACTTTTGGACGGAGCCTTAAGATTTTCATGAAGTTTTGTCCATCAGGGATACCCGTCCTGTACGTTTTTTTCAACTTTAGTACTAGTCTTAGTTATTACCTAGTATTCTTAGTTAAGTTAACCTTTCGAGCAATTTCTCGACTCATGCCTTCCCTTTACGATAATAATTTATATCGTTAAAATTGCAAATTTTAACTGGGGTGGGGGATGTGTCATGATTCGGATATTGTTAAAACTCACGCAGAGAGTGAGTTGTTGTTGTTTACCAGGGCCATGAGAAATTGGCTGGTGGCCTTGAACGGTCCTCGCCAAATTATAGTTGGTGAGTAAATAAATGTAGAGTTAAACTGCTAGAGTCACGCTTGTCGGCTTATGTTCGTGATTAATAAGTAATGGAGTAGGGGTGAAACAAGGTGGGGACAGTTGACATTGTTAAGTATGACTAGACAAGTTTTGCACGTTAACTGGCTGGTAGAATAGTGCAGACGTATTACTACAGTTAAAATGGTGGGAGGTTTCGACCTATGAGATAGCTGAACTAATTGGGCCAGCGGACTAGCACGCTGGGTAGTTAGATAGTATATAACATCGTGTAACGTTCAGATTTGGTGAATACAGACGAGAGAAGCATCGTTTCGTGAAGTATCTCCGGTTGGCCAGTACCTGAACTGTGTGGTCTGAAGACTAAGAAGTCCTTGCTAACGGACTGACTGAGCTCTAGAAAGAAAGGTCTGAGTGGGCTGACCTTTGAAAGCCCACGCTGCGCTATTTTGATGTTCGCGCCTCTCAGTAGGCGTGAGCAATGGTAATATATCTTAATTATTCAAGTATAATAGAGATCGGAGATAGAGAGAGAACTACAGCCTCATAGGAAGACTAAGGAAACCCCAGCTGGCACTCGACCACGAGTGTCCTGTATGATAGATCTATTGCCATAGTATGATTGGAATAATATAGCACATTGTTGATGAATTGAATAGTGATTGTGCATAAAATATAGTCTTTTGGCAACTGCTTAAATTACCTACAAGCCGAAGAGTGCTTCTGTAGGCTTTGAACGTACTGGGCTCTCCTAACATTTAAGCCCATATGATTTATGGAGAGTTTGCCTGGCGACTGGCCAGTGGCGACTCAACTGTCACTTTAAATTGATATCCAGTTTCGTATAATATACCTATTTACTATTGATTGCAGTACCTCCATAGTTACATGAATATCATTGGTTAAGTTATTAATTAGAGTTTTTGGTTTGAATATATACCTCTATTGTCTTTTGTTTTGTTATTAATATTTATGTAAACTATGGCCTGACCGGCCTGACATATATACGCTCTAGTTATTTAGTACTTTTCTTGTGTGGTTGTGTCCGAGTGTGAGTTAGCTGCCTCTCGTGCAGTCGTAACATCCCCAAGACCCTAACTCTGCTCGTGACAGTATACTTAGGCCAAGCTAAGACTGATAGTTTTTTGGAGGTTGTCTGCAGATCGCAGTGGACAGCACAGAGGGGTTTGTCTATTTGACTTGTTTCCCAAGCACTAGCATATTGTTTCCACAGGACATTCCGATATAATTCAAGTTGAATGAAACTGGCTTGAACTGCAGTAATGAAACAACTAACTCTTGCTAGCAATATTGTATACATATCTCAGCATCAACAACAGACGTACCGTACCATTACTAACATTTCTCAATATATGAAGCAGTTTAGAGCGGATCTATATAATAAAGCTACAACAAAACCCCCAATAGTCCTATGGACTGGGAAACTACACAACGCACCGACCTAAAATTTGGCACAAATAATTATGGGATAGCGAACGTTGTTCCTATCGCTATACACAAACAAAACCGTTTGTTATTTCTGAGTTAATCGGTAAATGCGGTAATAATTAAAGACTAAATTCACGAGAGCGTTTGATCCGAAATTTACGATCAATAAGATATTAATGTATGTTTCTAATAATAGCCCACTTCCGCCTACACAATCATGACGTTATCACTTCCTGCGATGTGTTCACTAACAAACAAAGTAGATCTAACCCGTGCGCAAATCATTGCCATTTGACGGATGCTGACGGGATGCGCAGGATGTCAACGCGCAAAGAGAGAGCAGTAAAATGTATCTAAAAACAAACAAACAAACAAACAAACAAAAATAAAATAAAGCTAAAGGAACGGGCAAAATGAAGCAGGTCCATAATAATCACCCAGAACTGAAACCAATAAATCCATTTATCCCGGACAGGGCCGGGCAACTCAGCTAGTCCTCCAAATAGACGTATTACTGTAACTGCTATTATTACTAATTTGATCTTCAAATTGTTACATTGTGTCTTTCAAAAACTTCTATGGGTATTTGTCTATGAGAATAGGCAGTAAAGTTCAACCTTAGCCATCTGGTATATTTTATAAGATTTTTTAAAATATTGGACTCGCAATGTTTAGCGCCATAAGGGGTATAATTTTGATTTTGTCCAATATATTTCTTGTAATAAACACAAATCAGTACGAATAACGTTCATGTGGTAGGAAATTGGATTTCTTTTAATTTGATGTATATTAAGCATGGCTATCTCTTTGATATTTGGCTGGTGTAACAGCTGAGGTTGTTCTAGCACGTTATAGTAGGGGGGAGTTAGTTGATCTAACTACAACCCTTTAGAAATCGAAACTATTACAGCTGTAGAATAAATAAACACGAGATCCGATGATCGATTAAATAATATTAAAGTTTAATAACTGTATCTTAACAATAAAATACTAGGAAGGTACCACCGAACAAGTAAATATCTTACGCCACACGGAAAGGAAAACTCACTCACGGACCAACCACTTACATGGGTCCATATATATAGACATTTCTACAGAAAGTTCCCGAAATAAACATAACCTCTGCCCTCGCCCGAACACACAAACCAACCAATCACGTATCAATACGTCACCAGGTTACATCACTCAAGGCCAAACCTGGCGTAAACTTCTATATCCACAACGTTATCAAATGTTCGGGAACATACTAATATTTACGATCACCCAACAACTACTCACTAGGAAGGGAGGGTAAAGTCACGCAGTACACTCTGGCGAACGTCAACAATTAAAGAAAAAAAGAAGTGAACTCATGCTCAGTCACCAGTATAACAAGAAAAACGGGGGAGGGCAAGGGGTAGCCTGCAGATGCTACAGTTGGGAACGACTTTATCACTATGATTTTGGCTGAAAAGAGTGCTAATCTGTAATGTCACGTCAGGGTTGTTTTTGATGAATTTCTTAGCGCTGCCACCTTTTATTTCATTATATCCGGCACTTTCAGTAGCTCAAGGTGGTTTTAACATTTATAGCAAAATCAGGAGTATATATTTTTGTGGAAGGTTCCCGGCCACCTGACGGCTTGCCTCCCCCCCCCCCCCCCCCCTCCTCCCACTATTTATTCTATAAAGGATAGATTGAGCAGTGGCACAAATAGTCAAATTTACAAACTTGCTGCATGTTTCTTTCCATTCTGTCTCAGCATTTCGCTCGGTATGACGTATTTCGACTGGTGTATAGGATTTAGGGCAGGATTCGCCACCTGTCTGCGGATTGACTGTTTTCAGGCCATCACAGGGCTTTGCCTTTAAAGGCTCTCCTAATACTGTGCATGTCTGAAACACTCCTGAAGAGAATGCACGTTATTGGACATGATCAGATGGATGGATGGATGGGTGGGTGGATGGATGGAGGGATGCATGGATGGGTGGATGGGTGGGTGGATGGATGGATGGATGGGTGGGTGGATGGGTGGGTGGATGGGTGGGTGGATGGGTGAATGAAAGAATGGCTGTATTGATGGATAGATCAACGGATAGGTGGATGGATGGACGGATGGATGCATGGGTGGATAGATGGATGGATGGATAAATAAGTGGATTGATTTTTAACTGGATGAGGGGATGGATAGATGAAGGATAGGTGGGCGGAACAGTAAATGGATGAATGGATGGATGTTATTTGGGCACTGGTGTATAAGAAAGGAAGGATGAGTAGATAGACAAGAGGACAGACGAATGAAAATGGGGTGCACCATTATTAATTTCAGCCGTCCCCTGGATGAACGATTACAAATTCATTTAAGAAGTAAAGCTTTGAAACCGATCTTGACTCACCCCCAAATGTCAGACTGACAGCTGTTGAATTACACGATCCATCATCGAAGTTGGCTGAATGACTATAATTTGGGTCATCGAGCTTCGTGCAACCAGCAATAACGTTCATCTCATAATACAATTCAACAGACTTTCGGACAACCTGTGGAGAAATGTTTATTTTAGCTGGGTTTTTTTTCTGTTTGTGTGTGTGTTCAGGTCTTTACTTTAGGAGGTTTTGCTGCCCTTGGCACTTACATTTCATTTTACTTGATTTTATTTTTCTTGTTCTTCTTTCTGTGTGTTTTTGTTTCTTAAAATGTTGTCAGGGCCTTGTTTTTGTCTTGTTCAGCCTGCTCTCCTCGACTTTTAGCTGCCACAGATAGGATCACGGACAGGAATTAGCCCCCCCCCCCCCCCCCCCCACCCCTAAAAAAACAACACCTAAATTCTAACATGCCTCCACCGACCTTGGATCGAACCTGGTACCTCCGGCATGAGACTCGAGAGCCTCCTCTGGACCACTGTGTCGCTTGAACTGGAACTGTTTTTATATTTTTTTAAAGACGTCTCTTTATATTTTCAAATTCAAATCTGCGTGAACTTCTTAGATCGCTTCCGTGCAAAATGGGAGGAATTTTCTATTCATGATTACAATGTCTGTTAGAATTAGCTTTCAGTGACACACTAACGAGGTATTCCAATAGTAGTCTGCACAGACAGTTTGTTATGTCTAGTAGGTATTAAATGGTGACTGTTTCTATTCACTTTGCCAGTGTTTATTTATGTCTCACCTTCTCGACCTCGCCCACAATTGTGGGAGGTAACTCTGGCAGAGTTTGCGGTGTGACCAAAAAGTACAAGGGATCGCCTGCTTTGTCCATGGCTACCATATTTGCGTCCACTTCCTTCGCCCAGCCATCTAAAGTCGTTTCTGAAGCTATATACATTGGTCCACGTGTTTTCACAACAGAATATTTCATCGACTTCTCATACTTTTCCTCGTTTGTTTTACCTGTCGTGTGACTGAGAAAGAATGTACAAAATTATGGCAATTAAAGCTGACCTGACCCTTGAATTACAGAGATCAAATCATGATGAAACTGCCAGAGATTCAAGAAGAAAAACAGGAACTTGGGGGAGAATATTGAGTTTTCAACGACAGACCTAATGAACAAATTAAAATCTATCAACTTTTTCCAGTGTTTGTTAGGGAAAGATTCAAACAGTAGTCTACAATATTCTATATCAAATCCTAGATATGACCACGAATAGATGAAGCTGTGTGAATTTTTTCCACTTATTTATTTACACAAAGTTTACATTACAAAGGAGAATAATGAATGGGTAAATAAATGCCAGCAGTTTTACAAAATACCTCAGATCAGTATCAATGTTCAAAATGTTTTTATCAGATTTGCGCCACATTGAAATTTAGATCATGTTATGACAATTCTACGCTCAAATAATGGCCACTGCTTGCAGTGAAGTGCAGATTGCGTAAGCAACACCAAAGCTGTTCAAAGTCGGGTCTACTGTAATGTACGTCCAGCGCATTGTACATAACGTCCGTCCGTTCAAAGTGGAGTCTTTGGTATGAAAGTCCAGGGCCGGTAATATACATATTATGTATGTCTAACCACTTCGTGTTTTTATTCATACTGTCATAGTTTAAAGACATCTGAGACGCAATGTATTATCTTCTCCATCAGTTTTATGCCATATTCCGACACACCAGAAAGTCACGTTGTTTGAATTGAACATAATTTTCATGACTACCTGTGAAAAGCTTATGCATCTGAATATTTTGCAATACCCAAGAGTTACTGTAAACCTCTAAATGAACAAAACCTAATGACATATTAGTGAGAGATTAAGGATGGAAATAACTTGGAAAGTCAAGCAAACAAGCGAAAACGTTTTATAGAGAAAAATTCCACTATTTCTGGTGTAGCATCTGCGGGCTACCCCTTGCCCTCCCCCGGTTTTGTTGTTGTGCTGGTGGCTGAGCATGTGTCCACGACTTTTTCCATTTTATTGTTGACAACCGCCAGAGTGTACTGTACTCCGTGACCTGACCTTCTTTTCTAGTGAGTAGTTTTTTTCCTCGCTCGCTTGTTGTCAGGTGTTTTGACTCGTTCAGTAAATATTAGTATGTTCCCGAATATTCGATAACGTTGTGGATACGAATGTTTACGCCAGATTTGGCCTTGAGTGATGTAACCTGATGACGTATTGATACGTGATTGGTTAGTTTGTGCGAGGGCAAAGGTAACGTTTATTTCGGGAACTTTCTGTAGGAATGTTTATATATATAGACCTGTGTGAGTGGTTGGTGGGTGAGTAAGTGAGTTTCCTTTTGTGTGGCGTAGATATTTAGTTTCGCTGGTGTCTTCCTAGTATTTTATTGTTCACTATACAGTTATTAAACTTTAGTATTATTTAATCTATCGTGGGATCTCGTGTTTATTTATTTTACAGCTGTAATATTTTCGTTTTCTAAAGGGTTGTAGTTAGATCAACTAACTCCCCCCTACTATAACGTGCTAGAACAACCTCAGCTGTTACATATTGGGTGCTCGTCCGGGATCCGACCAGATTCGAGCGGACCAGATCAAAATTACTAGATTTATTTACATAGTTTATTGTAGGAATATCATCGACAAGCTATCTACAATATGTCGGAGGTTATTGGAAGGCTTAGCCAGGAAGCGGACGCTATGGAGCTCACTGGGCAGGAGAGACGGGACTACCTCCGTGAAGGCCTAGAAAGAGAAAGACAGCTGGAGGCTCAACGACAGGAGAGGGAGGCTGAACGACAGCTGGAAAGGGAAAAGATGAACCACGAGTTGGAGATAGAGAGGATGCGCCAGCAACGTGGAGGCAACGACTCAGCGCAGAAGACCGACGTCCACGCCAGTTCCAAGAGACCCAAGCTACCTGCATTTCAGGACAAGAAGGACGATCTGGATAGCTGGTTGCTGCGGTTTGAGAGGTTTGCCGAGACAGCTGAATGGCCCAGATCCACCTGGACGACATCACTGTCTGCCTTGCTGACCGGGAGAGCTTTGGAGTGCTTCTGCAGACTACCGATCGACGAAGCCAAGGACTACGACAAGGTCAAGGAAGCGTTGCAGAAGAGGTACAACCTGTCAGAGGACGGATACAGACTCATGTTCAGACAAGGTAGGCCTGAAGATGGAGAAGATGTTGGAATGTTTTTGACCAGGATCAAGACCTATCTAGAGAGGTGGATAAAGCTGTCGAAGACGGAGGAGACCTACGAAGGAGTGAGAAATCTGTTCGTCAGAGAGCAGTTTACGGATGCTTGCCCAGCAGACCTTGCAACCCATGTGAGGGAGAGGAAACCAAAGACGCTACAGGACATCGCAGATTCAGCGCAGGCGTACCTGGTAGCGAGGAACCGGACGCTCAGCGGGAGCGCCAGACTGCAGAGCCGGCCAGTGCGACAGAGGCCCAACGGAGACAGAAGTCTACAGGTCTGTTATAGGTGCCAGAGGCCGGGACACAAGACGAGGGAGTGTCGTGCAAGGACAAAAGACAAAGGTGAGTTCAGATGTTACCTTTGTGGAAAGCCAGGCCACGTTTGGAGGATGTGTCCAGCCCAGAAGGATATGGGACGAGGCAAGCCGAACAAGGCGGCGGCGGCCGTAGTTATAGCGGCGGACGAGTCGTCAAGACAAGATGTGACGACGGCTGACACCAGCATCAACGTTCAAGCGGTAATGAAGGACGGGAAGCTACAGTTGGCGGTGCCTGTTACTTGCGGAGGATGCAGTGACGGAAGGACCGTGGAGAAGCTGAAGTTACCAGTGATGAAGGGCTTGATTGGAAATCGAGCGGTAGATGTCCTAAGAGATACCGGCTGTGAAGGTGTAGTGGTGCGGCGATCACTGGTGGACGACGGACAGCTCACCGGTGGGAAGAAACTTATCGCGAGGATCGATAACTCCTTGCTAGCAGCGGAGGAAGCCGTTATCGACGTGAAGACGCCTTACCTGACGGGCAAAGTGACGGCGCTGTGTCTCCCGGAGACCATCTGCGACCTAGTAGTCGGGAACGTGGACGGAGCGAAGGATCCGTACGACCCTGATACTGAGGTGATGGTAGGAGCGGTGACCACGAGGGCCCAGGAGAAGAGGAAGGACCGGTCTACGTCGCTGAAGGTGCCGAGGGCAGAACGGCACGCGGGAGTGGATAGAGAGGAACGTATCCGACTCCAAGAAGAAGACGAAGTCATTAGGAAGTTAGAGCAGAAGAAGATCCCAACTAATAGAGGCAATAAATCTGTTCATTTTGAGAAACATGGAGGAGTACTGTACCGGATCTACAAGGACCTGAGACAGGCGACGGTTATAAGGCAAGTGGTACTACCCGAGAAACTGAGAGAGTATGTACTGAGTGTTGCCCACGACTCGATCGTCGGAGGACACCTCGGCGTGAAGAAAACCAAAGACAGAGTTATGAGCAATTTTTATTGGCCTGGAATTGAAGGTGACGTCGCGAGATACTGCCGCTCATGCGACATATGCCAGAGGACGGTGAACAAAGGAGCGACCCCAAAGGTGCACCTGCAGAGTATGCCAGTAGTGGACGTACCATTTAAGCGAGTGGCCGTGGACTTAGTAGGACCTATCGACCCCCCAAGTGAAGGTGGACATCGGTATATCCTAGTGTACATAGACTACGCTACTCGTTACCCCGAAGCCACACCCTTGAAGAAGATCGACGCAGAAACGGTAGCAGAAGCCTTAGTGAACATCTACAGCCGTTTGGGTGTGCCCGAAGAGATCTTGTCGGACCAAGGGACCCAGTTTATGTCAGATGTCATGAAGGAAACGAATAGACTACTGGGAATTCGACAGTCGACCACTACAGTCTACCACCCTATGTGCAACGGGTTGGTGGAGCGATTTAACGGCACACTGAAGAAGACCTTAAGGCGACCGTGCGCAGAGCAACCCAAGCAGTGGCACAGATACATCAACCCGCTGCTCTTCGCATATCGTGAAGTTCCCCAAGAGTCGACCAAGTTTGCCCCATTCGAGTTGCTGTATGGGAGAACTGTGAGAGGACCAATGCACATCTTACGACAACTATGGACCAAGGACGTAGAGGAGCCGGAAACGAAGACCAGTTGCCGGTACGTCATGGAACTACGTGAGAGGCTGGAGGACACATGGAAGTTAGCGACGGAAGAACTCTCCAAGGCTCAAGGTAGACAGAAGACCTACTACGACCGGAAGGCGCGAGAGAGGAAGTTCCGCCCCGGAGATGAAGTGTTGGTGCTACTGCCGACGAACACTAACAAGCTCCTAGTCCAATGGAAAGGACCATAAAAGGTAGTCTCAGTCGTCGGCGTCAATGACTATAGAGTCAAGATGGGTGCAAAAGAAAAGACCTTGCACGCCAACCTCCTCAAGAGATACATTCCAAGGACGTCAAAAGCAGCAGCAGTGGTAATGGAACCGAGACCTGTTGTGACCGAGATGTGTGGGATGGACAACAGGAGGAGAGATACCACGCCTGGACATGTCAACGCCATAAAGGACGGCGGCGGTGATAGTGCTGAGACTGTACTGGCAGAGGACGACCTGATGGACAAGAGTCAACCCGTGGAGTCAGCTGGCATGACAATCATCGAGGACTGCGACCTGGAAGGCGACAACGGTGGAACGACGGAGGACCTTGCCGACCTAGGAAGCTGGGACCAGAATGAAGGCTACAGAGATGTCCAGTATGGAACGCAACTGACATCGGAACAACGTCAAGAACTCTGCGATGTGGTGAAGAATTACCAGCACGTCTTCACCAATCTCCCTGGATGCTGCCAGTTGGGTGAACATCGCATCGACCTGACGACAGAAGTACCAGTTCGTCAACGACCAAACCCGGTGCCCTACGCTATGCGCGACTTATTGAAGGAGGAGCTTAGCACCATGGAACGGCTAGGCATCATTCGAAGGAGCTCATCAGCTTATGCTTCACCTGTTGTTGTCGTCAAGAAGAAGGACGGATCCAACCGAGTCTGCATCGACTACAGGAGGTTAAACAAGATCACAGTATTCGACCCTCATCCGACAGCAGCGCCATCAGAAGTGTTTCAGAGTCTCTCGAGAGGAAAATTATTCTCTCGGATTGACCTGAGCAAGGGATACTGGCAAGTGAAAGTTCGAGAGCAAGACATTCCCAAGACGGCGTTCGTCACCATGGGCGAACACTATGAATTCATTCGGATGCCTTTTGGGATGATGAACTCAGGAGCCACGCTGAACAGGATCGTAAAGCCATTGATCCGTGGAATGAACAATGTGACAGCATATGTGGACGACCTGCTGATTCATACAGAGACATTCGACGAGCATGTGAAGACTCTCAAGGACTTACTGCAGAGGATGGACCAAGCTGGATTAACTGCAAGACCATCGAAGTGTCTGATTGGAACGTCTGAAGTAGACTTTGTTGGACACTTAGTGGGAGAAGGTATGATTGGCCTGTTAGAAGAGAATGTATGTAAGGTACGAGACGCACCCAGACCCACCACTTAGAAGGAAGTGAAAGCATTCTTAGGATTAGTGGGATATTACCATGAATTTATTCCTAATTTTTCAGCGATTGCATCACCATTGTCTGATTTACTTAGAAAGGGTCAGCCCAATATAGTTCAGTGGGATGAAACGCAGGAGAAAGCGTACACCTCTTTGAAGAATGTCATTATCTCCAAACCCGTGTTATGTTTGCCAGATTTTTCCAAAGAGTTTGTCTTAGCAACTGATGCATCAGATCGCGGATTAGGCGCTAGTCTTATGCAGGAACACGAGGGAAAGTTGTACCCTGTGGCATATGCTAGTCGTAAGCTATTGCCTCGTGAGACAAAATATTCGGTCTCAGAGCGCGAATGTTTAGCTATTGTTTGGGCTGTAAAAAAGTTTACTTTGTATTTGTATGGAAAGGAGTTTGTGCTCCAAACTGACCATCGGTCATTAGAGTTTTTGAACTCTGCCAAGTTTGACAGTCCAAAGTTATTACGATGGAGTTTATTTTACAGTCTTATCGATTCAGGATTCACTACGTAAAAGGCAGAGAAAATGTCTGTGCCGATTTCCTGAGCAGGGTATTTTAAAGTAGTACACTATCAGTGAAATGCATTGTAACCCATACTTTTGCCTACTAGATGAATTTCTAGGACGGCAGTATTGTACTGTAATTGGGGACATAGTTCATCTGTGACTGAATATTGAATTGATGGCTGATAGAGAGTCATGATGTGTTAGTCACATTTTGATTTTATGCTATGTCATATTAGTTTCCAATGGAACTTGGTGTAATTTTTGGAAAATGTAACCCAAATGGGGACTGCGAGCAAGCAGTGTTTGTGTTATATTGCAATGTTGTAACTTGTTTTGACCTAATATGATGAAGAAAGACCCTGATATGATGAAGAAAGACCCTGATCAGTATTGGTATTTTTGCCATTGTACGTATGAGTTATACATTTTGGAGATAACCATGTTATGTACAACAAGTTATATGCTATGATTCGTGCACGAAGCATTATGTAAACGATGGGCCATCGTTTCACCTTATATGATTTGTAATAATATCATTGACCATTGTTTCACCACAGTGGTAGCGTTGTGTTATTTGGGAAGCAATGACGGTATTGTATTAGTTATGGTATTAGTGATGCAAAGTACACTGCATCGTATTGTATTTGTGATGACATTCGGGAAGACACTGAAATTGTTATTAATTGTAATAGAATTAGCAACTACCTTTGTGAGATTGGGAGTGCTATAAGATTATTTCACGATAGTGCAGACGCTGTATAATGGTTTTGGAGTTGAAAGATATTCAACTTAAATTGGGGAGTTGTGTAGCATCTGCGGGCTACCCCTTGCCCTCCCCCGGTTTTGTTGTTGTGCTGGTGGCTGAGCATGTGTCCACGACTTTTTCCATTTTATTGTTGACAACCGCCAGAGTGTACTGTACTCCGTGACCTGACCTTCTTTTCTAGTGAGTAGTTTTTTTCCTCGCTCGCTTGTTGTCAGGTGTTTTGACTCGTTCAGTAAATATTAGTATGTTCCCGAATATTCGATAACGTTGTGGATACGAATGTTTACGCCAGATTTGGCCTTGAGTGATGTAACCTGATGACGTATTGATGCGTGATTGGTTAGTTTGTGCGAGGGCAAAGGTAACGTTTATTTCGGGAACTTTCTGTAGGAATGTTTATATATATAGACCTGTGTGAGTGGTTGGTGGGTGAGTAAGTGAGTTTCCTTTTGTGTGGCGTAGATATTTAGTTTCGCTGGTGTCTTCCTAGTATTTTATTGTTCACTATACAGTTATTAAACTTTAGTATTATTTAATCTATCGTGGGATCTCGTGTTTATTTATTTTACAGCTGTAATAGTTTCGTTTTCTAAAGGGTTGTAGTTAGATCAACTAACTCCCCCCTACTATAACGTGCTAGAACAACCTCAGCTGTTACAGCTGGATTTCAAAATATTATAAAGGTGTGATTTTCTTCACAAAATTTCTCTTGATCTTTCCTCAAGCTGTTACATTTTTCATATTTGTTAATATTATTTCCAACATACCCAAAGGAACCTGATATCTTGAATACACTGACGAAAGTAGCAGTGGCTGATGCTAGGATTTTTGTCGCTTCCGATGCGTTAGACTCGATAACCTTTCTCATGATGTAATCATCCTTCACAAGTCCTGCCCCAGCGGTGATGCTGGTCAGTACATGGGTACCTAAGGAAATGATTGATTGATCAGTTGATTAATTGATCAGTGAATCACTGGCCAGAACTGTCTTACAAGTAAATGTTTGTTTGATAACCAGTCGTTTCTCATATTGCTGTTCCATTTCGTCCCGATTGTGTGTGTGTGTTTGAGAGAGAGAGAGAGAGAGAGAAAGAAAGAGAGAGAGAGAGAGAGAAAGAAAGAAAGAAAGAAAGAGAGAGAGAGAGAGAGAGAGAGAGAGAGAAAAAAAAAGAGAGTTTAGCTAATCATTTATTTCTGTAAAAGCAAACACTTCCAAAGAGGACCTGGCAAGATCTTTGAATCCACCCACCCATCAGCCTACCCACCTTATCTCATTGCACACTCTATTCATCCTACTTTAGTTCATGAGTTTGTCTTCAGAACAATTTAGATTAAAGAAAAAACACCCTGAAAATATTATGCACGGCCTATAACGGCTGCAGCAGTGTTTGCGGAGAAGGGTTACTTTAGCTCAGTCAAAGTGCAGTCATAATAGCACAATAAATAAAAAAATCAATACAATGAAGATTTTCAAGACTTCTGACATTTGGAGGAATTTTTATGCAATGGCATCCTATGGCTGATCATTTCATAAACTTTGAAAGTTATGCATTTGCTATTAATGAAGGCTTGGGCCTGGGCAAAGCCGTGCTGCAGTGTCGTAACGTTTGTCTTTTGTTAATGTTCTCAATCATGTACCCGTTGATAAAGTGTGCGCATGTCAGGCTGAGAGAGTAAGAAGTGTGAGGTAAATGAAAAATAAAAAAACAATCTAGATACCCGAGCCCACACAAAAGTACGAAAGAAAAAAAAAAAGAAAGAAAATCAAATTTTACGACTGACAGAATATAGATGAAGATGAAAAGGAAGCACAGAAGGCCGAAATAAGGGGCTGATAAAACTATCAACATGATCGTAACAATTGAAAACTGGCAAATAAAATACTATTTTATTTCTTATGTGTCAAAGGTAAAAACAGACCAAAATCTCTGACAAGAAGTTGTCCCTGGTACAGAGCTTCCTCAGTTCTGTTCAGCTCCACATTGACTGCAATATACAGTAGTCGAGTTTTGAACTGTGGGCTCAAGGTAGCATCAGGCTGTAGCTTGGCCTCATATCTGGAAAATAGCAACAAATATTCCTCATTTAAAATACATGAAAATGCAATTAAAAACACAGATTAATGGAGTAATTTATATGTGACTATCAGATTCTGCTGCTCGCTAACACAGTTATGATTCTCTGCGGGTTTCAAATATATTGGTTGTGTAGTTTCCTGTCATTTTCTGCCACTGAAACAATGACCAGTTCATTTCAGTGATTTGCTTAGGATCATGTCGTTAGAAGTTAGAACACTGGTTTTCTAATGGCAAGTTCTGTTACCTGAACCTGAAACAGTTAATTAATTTGATGTTTATTACCTTTTTCACGAAATATTTATCTTTGTTTTATTACAGGAATGTTGCTGTTGGGCATATCAATCATACTTCATCATTTCAAGCTATACACTGGTTTCATTTTGTCAGTACATATACGTAATTTGTATTTTTATACTTCTTTAATCCCATTTGGGAAATTTGCCTTTGTGCCATTGCAGCCTAGTTATAACTGGAGCAGGCACGTCGTCGCTACAGTGCAGCGTCGGTCGGCGGTAGTTTTTTTTCTTTTCGGTGGTGGGGGAGGGGGGTGAGAGACATGTCTTCAAATGTATAATAAAACTAGTTTCATACTTATTTCTTCCAGGAACTCCCCCATGAAAGCAAATATGCTGTCTTTGTCAATAAAGCGACGAAACAAAGAGCTTTGTGTCCAGTGCTATTGGGTAATTTTTTCCTTCCAGAATTAGATTTAAACTCATTTTTAAAACATTTGCTTAAAGCTGCGTGGCAAGTGTTGGACGTCCGTTCTGGCTCTCCTGTATTACCAGTAGCAAGAAGTAACAATCTGATAGTAACTTATTGGGAAAGCCCTCACACCTGTGGTAACGCAGCTGGACTCGAATGGTGACCGTATCGTCTTCAATCTGCTTGGACTTAAGCTCTGTGTGCTCGTGAGAGAACGTTCCACTGATCGCTACATCTTTCTTATCCATCCCCGCCTCCACGTTGATGGTGTTGGACGTCGTCGATGATGTTTTTTGGTAATTCTTTATGACTTCTGCAAAATTCTTCAGGGAACTAGTCTGGAAAAATGACAAAAGCGGAACTAAGGATACCTGGAGAGAAAACTAAAAGACAAACACCAAATTCAAATGGATACTACTTTCGTTATCTTTACATTCTACAGAAACAGAAACTCTTATCTTTGATAAATACATGATTGTGTAAGGCTCAGTCTTATTCATCCTGCGTGACAGTCGTTGTTTGTGTATGAGAACCAACAAAACAAAAAAATCTATATTTCCTCACCTTGATGGGTATTGTGAACACGTTGTCAGGGATCAGAAGAGTTCCATCATCTGTGACCTTGCACTGCGAGTAGTTGTAAGACACCACCATTCCTGCTTCTTTGTTCCGTAGATTGTCCCAGCCGACACCAGGCAGAATCTGACAAATCATATAAATTTTCACCTATACATCAAACACAGGAATACAGAGCGTTTTGATGTATGGAGTTGTCTGTTGGGGAGGAAACATCTTACAAAAAGATAAAAATAAGATCAATATTTTAATTAAAAAAGCATCCAAAATTTGTATCTGTGATTTGCCATATTTTGATGAGCTGTACACTGGTGCTTGTATTAAAAAAGCTAATATTATTATAAATGACCCCCAACATCCCCTGAACAAAGAATATATAAGATCTGTAAGAAGTCTAGGCTGTTGTCAAAGAAAACTAAAACTGAGCGCTATTTTAAATCGTTTATTCCATCATCAACTAGGATGTTACCATAATGTCGTCATCTTGATCGTAATCTGTGCACTTGAATTGTGTCCTGCGTGTCAGGTCAATGTGTTTTAGTTAGGGAAGCATATTGTGTGCACTGTTAATTTTGTTTATTTATTAGTGTGTGTGTATATATGTGTGTGTGCGCGCTATATATCATACTTTATGTTTCTGTAACTGTATTGTTATGTATTCAATGATCAAAATAAATTTCCTTGTACAAGGACGAATAAAATTTATCTTATCTTATCTTATCTTATCTTATCTTATCTTATGTAGTGATAAAGCCTCTAATAAATAACAGTTTAATCTCTATACCCCGTGCCGCCAAGTGTTAATGAGGTCAAAGTACAAGAATATTTCGTTGTTTCAATGAAAATATTTTACATAAGCTTTGTCACGAGCAGAATTCTGTATTTGTGCAATAGAGCTTAAGGTGTGTAGGAGTTCACGGGCCGAGATTCAGTGAGTAGTATTTGATGTGATCGGACCCTTAGGTTAAAAGGTGCTATTTTGGGGGCTAGTGGAGTCACGCCCTGAGGCGGTATAGTAGGTTGTACTAAGAATGCGCGGAGATGTGAAATCATGGTGCACGCGTTTAGGGAGGGAAGCTCCACGGGGTTTATTTCTGCTATAAAAGGGTTGATCCGCCATATTATTTTATTTAGAGACGGCTGTAGGCATTGCACAATGAGGCGCTCTCGGCTCATTCTCCTGAGTCTGAAGTAGGAGACGAAACATAGACAACAGCCGAAGACAAAAGAGCTAACGTAAAGAACTAGCTGTTCAACGCCTTGTCGTACCGGGCCAAGGGTACGAACCGCGTCATTTGGATTCATTTCGATGGTAAGGTCCAGCGATTAGCCAGTGAAGACAGGGCTAACCTGACAGAGAAGAAATCCACTGTCCGGAGATCTCGTTCGACAGGATTGATCGTGTAGACATCTAAGGAACCTTTACCCGAGTGTAGTGGATGAAAGCAGTAGCTATAGTGTTGTGATTAATAGAGTAGCAAAGGAGTGTGAGGAATTGTTAAATATCCATGTCGAGTAGTTCGACATAAGTACTAGTAAGGAATTGTGCTGTATAAGTAGAAGGCCATAACGGCTGCAAGTTCAGATGTATAACCAATTTGCTTGAATTTATATGTGTGGTTGCCAGTCATAATTAGAAAACTGCTAGTTAGTTAATTGGAATTATACCCTGGATGCTATATGATTACTATTATGTATTATGTAGTCAGAATTGTCATATTGTAATAATAAGGCCCCCCAGGCCTGACTAAATATATAACCAGTGTTAGAGTATTTATGGTATGCCTGTGCGAGTGTGAGTTGACCTCTTGAACAGTTGAAGGGCTATTTTCCCCATATCCCGACTCACCTTGCCCTTGACAAGCTTCTTAAATATTTTAGTAATATCGGTAGCCCTCAGTTTTATTCTAATTTGGATTTTCATCAAATTCCTTCTAGTGTTTGCTTGGTGCGAGCCTGTCGTACATCTAAATGAGATGACTCGAATATCTGATACTGGCAGGTCAGCTGTAATTGTTAAACATCTCCAACTTGCATGACGCAACAAATACCGACCTGGGCTGCCTTTAGACTTACAATTGTTATAGTTTTGTGGTAACCAGAAACCAGAGAATGGAGCAATAAGGAATATATTAAGACCTTTCTTGGACCTCGGTGAGCACATAAATGTTAAGATGTTGGCAGAATGTATGAGCACTTCAATGGGAGTAAATTGTATTTTATTGTCTTGGAACATGAATTCTACTCTTCTCAGGGAGACTGTCCATCCAATGTTTCTCCACATTTCCTCTAACAGGTAAGTGCTATTTTCTTTAATTCAGTGCACACCCAGAGGTCCTCAGTAAAGTAGCATACCTCAAACCGTTTCACCTTGAAATTAGTCAAAATGAAAAGTTCTTGACATCTCCTGGGGTCACCAAACGGCCACTCAGATTTAAACTCCCCCAGTAAGGCTTTACTCAGGGATTGCTCCAACTGTTGGGATGTGACGCTGCTGGCTATTACCAACAGGACCAGCCCTAAACGTACACCCAACTATGGAATGAGAGAAACAAAGAGGAGATTGAGGAGCACAGTTCATTGACAACCGATATATTTCCGTATGGAGAAATTGCTAGCTCTGTCAGCAAAGGGGTGGGGTGGGGGAGGGGGGATGTTGAAATGTTTACTTATTGTTTCAATTTCAAAAGCAGACTTTCTGGCGCCTATATAATCATCATATGCACATCATAATAATATCCATGAACACTCCAACATACATCTTTCCACGCCTCTAATGTACTTTTATACTTCCTTGTACTGGTCATTCATAAATTAAAGCACACACGCTGGTGTTTCCCCTTATTTTCGTTTCGACTTCGGTGGGCGTAAAGAGGGACAAACCCGAAGCTACCGTGTTTGATACCTTAGTGAGGGAAGATTCACGTCACTCACCCCACACGGTCAGCCGACTCACAACTTTGACAGTTCACCCCCCCCCCCCAACCCTCAACTATATCCGCATTCGTTCTATCCATCTGATTTGAGTTTCCTGTCTTTGGAAACCCTGACTCCGCTCTGCTCTGCCGTGGTGGGTGGGGCGGGGCTGTTCCTGTATTCCATTTTCATGACTTAAATAACAAGTAACAAAACAATCATGACTTGGTGTGCTTCAAATGTGCCCAAAAAATTCCTTTTTCACCGTCAACTACCACCTTTCAGTTGTTTAATCCTCTAATGAGAAAGCTACACTAACACATGCCAAATTCTGCTGTCATTCTTCTTTCGATTTATGTAACCCCAATAACCAAACCCCACCCCTGAAACCTTATTTGGGCTACCCATTTCTCGCTACGGTAATAATATTAATTTCTAAAATTGAAGTTAGTTGGGAACGCTGGCGCACTTCCGACTTCCGCTTTCCCAGTGCTTTGTTTCGGCTCGATGCTCAAGCGCGTTTCCCCTGCAGTTCAGTTAACTTGAGACAATCACAATGGAACGATCATCGTGGAGTGACAAACTGGTAAAGTGTGCCGTGCTTAGGACATTTGATGAATTCCAGGACTTGTTTCAACAGAACAAATCGGAAAGTAAAAGTGTATTAATTGTGTCCAAGCATGCCGTGAAAATTTCCACAGCAAACAAAAACATAAAGACAGCTGAAAAAAAGTACCAAGATGAATGGGTCTACAAGAGCATCCAGTACCATTGCAAGCACTTTGGTGATTACATCTCAAAAAGCACACGATCAAGACCAAACCAATCGTAAGTTTGAGTCTGTTACAAATCTGGTACTGGGTGGTAGTGCCCTCTAGCTGTTATGAAGAGGGTCTTCTCAATGATGGAATTATGACTGCATTTTAAATCGAGAGGTATTTACTATTTACTCTTTCGTACCATGCCACACACTAAGAACAATCTGAATAAGTTTCATAAACAGACCTGCAGGGCCACAAATTTAATTACATTAAATTTCCTAACAATTTTGTCTAGATCTATTACATACTAAAGACAGCATCAGCAGCATCAAATGAAAATTCAATAATATGTCACTAGAAGTCTTCTCTAGATTCCTATAATGTTATGATCATTCTGACTCACTAACAATTTAAGTACTAGTTATATCTCTCAGATATAGTCTGCCTACTATCTATCAAGCAATATACTAATGTCTCTGGCGACGATGTCATCTAAACTATTTGTGCCTACCGCTTATAATGGATCAAGCTCGTCAATATAAACTGACGTAGTTAAGTCTATTGGATCTACTCTAGGATGGGCTGGCAATCCCCAGCCTCATCCAGACAAATCAATCCCAATTCACAGATGTGTATGTCAAACATTCATACTAGTTGCAAGTCAATATAAATCTTTGTCTTGCATTCTTGGGTAGCACTCCTAGCATATGCGGCAATCCTGTCCTACTGGATAAATTATGTTCAGCTCCTCGTTCATTGTTGAATCATCAAAGGACAAACACTTACACTTGGTCCCTGGTATTAGAAAAACCAGGGAACAGTAGACAATAGCAGTGGGCATATCTCATTCAAGCATATGGCTTCATCTCAATGTCTATAGTGGACTAGACATGAATCGAACAGACTTATGATTCTTCAGGCAGAATCGTGCCGACCCCTGCACAGATTGGAATTTTCTGTATGGAGTAATGGACATAGGTATGGCTACACTTTTATACTGTGCAGCCACCTGCAAATTACCGTCCAAATCCCTAGATTTGATTGGTGCATCCATGCGAGCTCATCTCGCAGTATTAATATATTCTACGTGGGAGTTGGTCACGGCCTTGTACTAAAAACAGACAAGGTCAATTTAAAATGTCAAAACAATTACTGAAATCTTTAAACCCTCGTGCTTTCTACATTTTATGTACGAATTTCTGAACGCGACTAAGCGTCTTAAACTATCTATCCTTATTCACCCCTTCTCTTCCCTTCTAAGTGTTCATCAAAATCACGGGGTCGAGAATTGCACTGTCACTCCTAACTTATCCATTTATTCTATCTCGCCCCACTTTCTTTCCATCTCTAAGAAAAAGTGTTTCAAAAACAAACTGTTCACGAGAACAGTTCAAGGACAAAATTACGCTGGTTATAATCAACGAGACCGCGAAAAATCAACTCCTTGCAAGTCCGTGACCCAGCACGGCATTTATATTACTTAAACCCTGACAGAGTCAACTGCCATTTTGTCAAAATCAATAGGTCTACTGATTTTAAAACTTAGGCTAAAGATTAGGCCTATGTTAGCTTACTTTTTATTATTTCTGAAGTCTATTCTAGGTCAAATAGGTGTAAGAAACACAACCCCAAATGCTTTTATATATTTTGAATTGGGAGTTTATCCTCTAAAAATTGACCGTCAAGTTAGACTAATGAAATTCTGGATTAAAATATTAGGCTTAGACGACAATAGTACCGTTAAAAAGTTTAGGCCCTATAGCAGATTATTATTAGCCATAGAAAACAACACAAGTAAAAACAATTACCTGGGCTTCACTGTTAAAGAAAATGCTGGAGAAATCTGGATTTGGATACATCTGGGAAATCAAAAAGGTTGATCAAACTTTCGTTTTTATCTGAATTTGAACAACGTCTACGTAAAAATTTTCGACAAACAGTCATGTCGAAGCGATATAGAGCATTTACGCGAGAATCGGCTATATATAGACATTTAGGCTAGCTGTTGAATTTTACGCAGAAAATTATTTAGGCCTACATGAAGTAAAGCAGAAGCATTTAAGGATAGCATTATAGCAAAGATCTCTCAACTTTATGGTGGAGAGGGAAAGATGGCAGAGGCCTAAACTGGAGTATGACCTCCTTTTCAATAAAAAAAAAACAAAAACATTATTTTTGTCTCCCTTGTAAGTGTTCACAAAAAATGACGTCGGATGAAGTTTTATGACTAAAAAAAGTTAAATGAGATGCTTGTATTACATTAGTACCCCTCGAAAACAATTGAGCGTAATGTACACCCCGTCCCGTTGACTTGGAAACTAAGAAGTTTTAATGCCGTGACTCACTACATCGTCATTTTATGGGCAGTCGAAGTTGGACCACCGTGCAATCTGCAAAAAGTAGCAAATTCGAGGTGTTTTTTTCACTTTTGAAAATGCCATACCTTTTAAAACCTTTAGCTTTAAAAGCCAGAATAATAACTTTGGTATCAAAATTCTTGGAAAAGCAAGCTCCATCACATCTGACAATAACTGGTGAGATATGATAAAAAGTAAAAATCTGGACTACCTAATAGTAGACACCAAGAAACCCCCATCTGCAGATCCCGATCTTATTCGCAGATGTCTGTGAAATTTTTTACAGTTGTTTATTTTCATCATGTCTGATCAACGTCCACAGAACGTTCAAGATGGGCTGTAAGGCAAAACTTTGCCTTTTTGCCAATAAGGAGAAGAATAGACTTCTAGGTCAACCTAGAACACAGCAACCATCCTGGAATTGAAACACTGCATGGTAATTGTTTATTTATATTTTATCCTTGCCGAATGCCTGTTCACGAACAGGCCGCCTGTATATGGAAAATCCAAATGAGCCTGTGGAAAACCTATAGAATAGTCCACCTATGGAATTTTGTGGAGTCAGAACAGTATGATATTATGAACCCTGTATTAAGTATACACTAATACAGGTGCATTGTTTTGAGGCTTAACCTTCAAGGGCCAAGAAGAAAAAAAGATGTGCATTGTTAATGCATATACAGTGGAGAACGGTTAAACCGAAAATGGATAAACCGAAACTAGCGCTAAACCGAAGGAAAATAAGAATCCCCGATTTTTTCCCTCTTTATCTTTGTTAACAAACTAGCGCTAAACCGAAATAACCCTATGGTTAAACCGAAAAGAAAATTGCTGGAGTCAGTGGCCAGACCACTGTGATTTGCCATAGATCGAGACAAGTCACTGTATCACCGCACTACACCCCCCCCCCCCTCCCGTCAAGAAATAAAAGCAGAACATGCTTCGCTCTGTTAGGTAGAATAGGCCTACATGGGAGCGGAAGCACTACGGGGATGGGGGAGAGAAGGAAGGCCTATAACCTCACGGGTCCGAAATCAGATGACAGGAGACGTTACGTTTGGCCCATCGCGAGTGACCTTTCTTGTAAGATGTGTGACATCAGAGAGATAACACTAGTTATCGCGGACAGCGCATTTCATGGCATCATGTACGGTAACGGTAAGGAGGTCGGCGAGAAGACGGTTCTGTACTGTCCGTCCACACGCATGCCTCCCTGTTCTGAGAGTTAGTCAGTTAGTCCACATTCGCCCGCATATCCATGCTTCGAGTGTGCCTAGGCTTGAGCAATCACCCATCCTCATTCTAAGTAAAAAAACACAGAGCATGCGAGGACGCGTTGAGTCTGTTTAGCCTGTGCACTTACAAGTTACATTATTTGTCCTCTATGATAGTGTTTGGGCTGCCTCTCTTGAAACTGGCATTTTTAAAGCCTTCTATTGCTAAACCGAAAACAAACCCGTGGTCCCGCCGATTTCGGTTTAACCGTTATCTATTGTATATGGAATAACAAGGTATACGCATTGTTGAGGTACATGAAAAATAGGTCCGACAGTAATGGGTGCTATATATTAGCAATATGCTTGTAGGACCCCGTTTCATGTTTGGTGCTAATATAAGGTAAGATAAACAGACAGATGGACGGATCAATAGGTATACAGTCGGAAAGACATTTTTTTAAAGATACAGGCAGAAAGAAATCCCCAGGACTTTTAATGATCGAACGGTCTAAAATATATCATTTTTTATATTCTTCCCCCAGATGCTCGTCTTTATCCAGAATTTAAACAGCTGACTGATGAGCAGCTAGGTGAACTCCATGAGCTGCTCATTTTAAAGGTTCCTGCCCAGAAGATCAACCTACACATACATTCAAAGCATGGAACGGAAATGACTGTGCAAGATCATCATAATCATCGAGAGCGATGGAAAAATAAACAGGCGTCAGGGCTGACGGGAGCAGAGCTGACTCAAAGACGCTTCCACAGTACTACAACAGATGATCCAGGTTCAACTGTAGAAGTGATCTGTGATTCTGAGACCTTTGCAAATGTTATCTTTTTTCAAACTAGTATGAAACCCGTTCAAATGAACGGGAGAGAGGACAAAGTTGTGGTAGAGCAGTAAAAGATAAAAGCCAGTAAAAGTAACATGCCACATTTAAACTTAACTTACCCCAAAGTAACAACTGGCCATGGCTGTAGGGTAATATATCCAAGTTTGTGCTACAGCACAGTCTTATACACAACATTCCGAGTTTGTCCTTTGGTTGGAACTAAAACTGTGATAGAATTAAAGTTCTTTGCTCTTGAAAGAGCAACATAGAGCTGGCCATGACTGAATACTGGCTCTGGCAAGTAAATCCCTACTTTGTTCAAAGTTTGCCCTTGTGATTTGTTCACTGTCATTGCGAAACATGTTCGCAGAGGAAATTGTCGTCTGCGTAATGTAAAAGGCAGGCCAGAATCAGAAGGCGAGAGGGTTATTCTTGGAATAAACACAAATTGACCCCTATTTCTCCCAGTAAGAAGCCGTCCCTCGATAACTCTGTCTCCAAGCTTTGTGAGAAGAATCCTTGTCCCATTCAGCAGACCCTGTTTTGGAGAGAGGTTCCTGAGGAGCATTGCTGGTGTGCCAATTTTCAGCGCCAGGACATGAGGGGGTAACCCTGACAGATTGAGGCTGTTACGGAAATCTGTGGGAAAAAATGCTGGATTTTCAGTGTCACATACTGAATCAGCACTTAAGTAAATTTTTTCCTCTGTAGGTAGTTTCTTGAGGACTTTGTTATTCAGTTGATCAACATAGTCATTCGTGGTGGTCAGAATAGCTGCATCAGTAAGGTCTGCTTCACTTGTCTCTGAAAAGACTGTACTGACTAAAGCCTCTATATCTGCATTTTGTGGAAGGCAGACTTGAGGAGGAAGTTGTATATTTACAGAGTCAGGCAGAGTTGGCTCTAGCCCATTGCCAACCTGGAGTAACCAAGTGTCGAAGCCATCGTTGCTGTTTGTTCGCATATTTTGTGTCAGCTTCATTATCTTGACATACTGCCACAAATACGATGATTTCAAAGTTGCATTGACAATGTCACCCTCAGATCCATGTCGCACCACAGGTAAAACTTGACGAAAGTCTCCACCAAGGACGATAACTTTGCAGCCAAAAAGCTTAGTGTTACCCATGACATCTTGAAACGATCTGTCCACACACTCAAATACCTGCTTGTCTGTCATCGGTGCCTCATCCCAAATCAATAAGCTGCAAGCCCGTATCTGAGCAGCAGCTTCAGAGCCTCTGGATATGCTGCACATGCTTGATGCATTAATTGGAATAGGTATCTTCAATGTTGAGTGTGCTGTTCTGCCGCCATCGAGAAGTTCAGAAGCAATTCCAGATGATGCCATCGGTAATGCGGCCAGTCCTCTGCCCCGTACTTCTGCCAGCAATGTGTTGTATAAGAAAGTCTTTCCAGTGCCGCCTGGCCCATCAATAAAAAACAATGACTGTTGTGGATTTACAGAAAGTACAGCCTCCATCACTTGATTGAATGCTGCAAGTTGATCTGCATTCATAGAAATTATCCAGGCAGCAGCTTTCTGTCTCTCTTCATCTGCATTCCAGTTGTCTTGAGTGGTAATGCCAGCAGAATTCGTGGTTGGCTGCGGCAAAGAATAATCCTCTACAGACTTGTTATGAGTATGCAGAATTTCATTAATTTCATGGAGGGCCATGTTTGAGCAACATTGGTCAGGTTGTGCACGTGACTGATGAAACTTTCTGTGTAAATAATCTTCTGTCAAGGCTACTTCAAATTGTTGCCACAACAGTAATGGCTGCACAGGGTCACAGAAGACCAAAACCATTGCAAACAACTGTCGCATTTGAGCTGGCATAGCATACTGAGATGCTTCTTGAAGGCAAACCTTCCACTCCTCATCACTCTCGAGTAATCCTCTCATGTAGCAGGCCTCTTTAAAGGAATGTGATAGGTGGCCGTTTCTCACAGTCTTCAAGTCATTGAATGAAATGGCACCTTTAATATTGTGCAGTAACACTCGCAGATAGAAACGCTCTCCTTCCGCTGGAGTTGCACAGTATAATCTGCCAATACATTTTATATCCCTCTGTCTTGGTTTCCAGCAGCAGGCAGTTTTATCCCAAACAAAGTGCTCTGGCATCTCATGGTAGAACAGGTTCCTTGCCGCCTCATGGGCCTTGTTTGCTTCAAACCAAGCCATAAGTGTGGTGGCTTTGGGTGCAGCTGGTCAGGAAGATGAAGGGCAAGCCTTTGAATGGCAGGGTACCTATCCTGCATTTCAAAACTGAAGAGTCTCCAGCATGCCTCACTCGTATCTCTGGATTTCATCATCTGAAGTAGTGAAGTGGATCATTACTCTATCATGTCCCTTGTACACATACTTGTATAGGTATTTCACAGCAGTCACACTATTGCATACTTCAACATATATGGGCTCTGTACTTTGAGAGGAGGTATGGGTTGTATGGCACTACCCACTTGTTATCCAAAGAAACACCCTGTTTGTCCACTGAGATGTCATTGCAAGGCCGTTTGTACTTTGGGTATGATGAAGTGGTGAATGATGTACTGTCTGCATAGGTCTTTGGAAATTCCTTACTGCATTTTCTGTCAACCATGCAGGGACTGTTTGGAAAGGCAGCACCACATGGCCCGTGCATCATGTGTGTCTTCACCAAATCCTTAAGAACAGGGTCATTTGTCAGTTCAGCTTTCACTATCCTGTCTATATCCTCTGTTGTTCTTGGTTTGTGATCATTATCCAGTATAAGGAGCATGTGTGTGTGAGGAAGACCCCTTTTCTGAAATTCGATGACTCGAACATAGGCAATAACTGGTCCAAAGATTTTCTTCTTCAGTATGTCGTTCATAAAGCTTTGCATCTTTAATCTGAATATGCGAGCAATCAAATCTGGACGGTTACTGGCCTCCTGTCGACCCCTTAACTCCCTCTTTATTTCAGGCCAGGATGGATTACATGTAAATGTAATAAACAAATCAGGCTTTCCAAAGGCACGTACAATCGACATTGCATCCTGATACAACTGCATCATGTTACGTGGGCTTCCGGCATATGTTGCTGGCAGTATGACTTTTCGGCCAATAGATGTACCATCTGTGTCTCCAGCAGCCACAGCATCAGCAAGGCCCTGATAGAGTTCTGCACGCAAGGTGTTTTGGTTGAACCTCAAAAACCTGAGTCTCTGTTGTTCCATTTTTGCAAACTGATCGACAACATATTGCTGAAAAAGTCGGCCACTGTGATGTAATATGCTAAAGTCTCCCCTTTCCATTAATCGATAGGAATAGAACTCCATTGGGGTGACTTGTCCCTTCCTATTGGCCTGGTGTGAAATTCCAGTCTGCCATCCATCTTCTCCCCTCGGAAAGAGTAGAACATAATGCAAACTATCATAGTGAGGGTGATATTCACAGATGCGCATGAGAGACTCACGTTGTGGATGATCAGTAGGATGACGATAGAGAACAATATCCCTGGGGCATGCACGTGTGTTGTCATCTCCTGGCAGCAGGACAGCAATTTCTGAAGCTGTTGGTAAATTATACCTTCGTGCATCCTTTGTAGAATCGGCTTTAAGCACCATTCGGACTTCACCTCCTCTGTCAGCTGCGAGACGGATTTGCTCGGCCGCATTCAAAAATTGACGGACAAATGGATTGACTGAGTGCAACATATCTTGAAGTTTCTGCATGATATCTACATGTAAATCCTCATTCCATGCACATCGATTTGCCATCTCATTTTCAGTGTCATGAATATAAATTTGTGCGAATGCAGGTCTGTTATTACCTTCAGGTAGAAGTTGTCCTATCCTATGATGCACAGCTCCTTGAATGCGAAAAGTGTACACTCCAGGTGGTAGAATATCCCCTGTCACACCGAGTGATGCAAATGCGAGACTGGCATTGAATGCTCTTATATTAGATCGAAAATGATTTGCCGCAGAAGTTGTTTCTGTGAGTAAGGTCTTTAGTAGATCTGGGGGATCTTGCAGTGGTGGGAGGGAAACCTTACCATTGCCACAACACAGACTCTTAGTTTCCTCAGTAAATAACCTGGCATTGCAGTGACTGCATTCAGTTGACATTGTCGAAAGCACGTGTGCCTCTTCTGGTTTCTTCTCATTTTCAGTGACAGTCACAGCGTTACCTGCAGGGTCTAACAATGCCAGGGGCTGACGAATTTGTAGATCTAGAATCTAGATCTAGATTTTGGTTATCTGGTATTCTTCTCTGACGAACATTTCTGGCTTTTGGCGTATGCCTACCGATAGTACGTTTTTTAGGGGGCATGCTGCATCAGTGCATGGCGAACTTGTAGATCTAGATCTAGATTTTGGTTATCTGGTATTCTTCTTTGACGAACATTTCTGGCCGTTGGCGTATGCCTACCGATAGTACGTTTTTTAGGGGGCATGCTGCATCAGTGCATGCCAGATCTAGCTCTCACAGAACTGATTATGAATCGAATTCCGGGCCGGAAGTGGAAAAGCGATTAACAAAGAAAGAGGTCATAGGTTAACGGACGTACAATTCGGATCAAACGCTCTCGCAAATTTACTGTTCCATTCTTATCGCATTATTGGAATAACTCACGAATCCCATAAGCTTTTTTATGCTTATGTACATAGGAACACTGGTCAGTATCGTACAATTGTGTGTGCCAAATTTCAGTTCAATACGTCCAGTAGTTTTTGAGTCCATAGGGAACAAAGGGGTTTTCTTACATTTTTTTTGTATAGACAATGCAAATGAAGGAAACATTAAGAAAATTAATATCCAAAAGTGTTGTTTATTGACACAACCTACAATGTAAATAAGAGAGCGATGCCCCTTTTTAATATAATGGCCATTGATGGAAATCGGAATGGACAGCCAGTTGGCCATGGGCGTATAATCAACGAGACTGCAAAAACACTGAAATCGTTAATTGAAAAATCAGTGCAACATAATGCTATTTATAAAGAAAAGGTCACGGCTGTGATTGTTGATAAAGACTTTTCTGAGATTAACTCTGTAAGACAATTTCTACCTGCTTCAAGAATTGTTCTCTGCAAGTTTCAACTTTCATATTGTACAGGCCTTTCAGAAGAAACTTGTGGGAGGACATGCCGAGAAGAAAGATGGAGTTATTAGTGTAATAAGGAGAATGTGTAGCTGCAAATCTGAAAAGTTATGAAAAGTTGAAAGAAGAATTGTTTGAAATTAGTCCTGAACTAATGGAGTATTTTGCCAAGTGCTGGGATTCATTGAAAGAATCTTGGGCAGGTTCTTTTCTAAGAGAGGTAGAAACTTATGGAAATGTAACCAACAATGTTGTTGAGAGCTTCCATGCTACCATCAAGGAGCATGTTGATGCAGAAACTTCAGTGCCATCACTTATAAGACAGTTAATGACTCTTAGTGGAACTTAAATCTAAACTTTCACTGAAAAAGAAAACATGTAACACAAAGTCGAAATTTAGTAATGAAATTGAGCTCATTCTTAACAGCCCTGTACCCTCCTGCCAACTTGACCAAAGAAGAACCTGTGAAATTTGAAAATGAGGTCATGATAGTGGAAGATACCATTGTGAAAGACAAATGGAAAAATTTATGAAATTACGGATTCAAAATGCAATTGTTTCATTTTTAAAGTCCAAAAACTTGTGTGTAGACACCTGTTTGCTTATTGACATTCTCAGTCATTACCATTGTTCAACACAAATGATATTGTGATGCAGCATTGTTTAAAAAAAAATATTCAGGTTGTCACGAGCAGAGTTAGGGTCTTGGGGAGCATTCGACTGCACGAGAGGCAGCTAACTCACACTCGGACACAACCACACAAGAAAAGTATTAAACAACTAGAGTATATATATATGTCAGGCCGGTCAGGCCATGTTTTACATAAATATTAATAAACAAAACAAAAGACAATAGAGGTATATTCAAAGCAATAAATTCTAATTACTAACTTAATCTATGATATTCATGTAATTATGGTTCCTTATTGGATGTACTGCAATCAATAGCAAATAGGTATATTATACGAAAATAGATATCAATTTAAAGTGACAGTTGAGTCGCCACTGGCCAGTCGCCAGGCAAACTCTCCCTAAATCATATGGGCTTAGAGGATCAAGTACTATTGTTCAGACTAAGAACTGGTCACAATAGGTTCCACCACCACATGTTCACCAAGTTCAAAATAGGAACATCTGCCATATGCGAGTGCAGCCAGTCTCCTCAAAACACGGAGCATATATTGCAGAACTGCACACTCCTCTCAGCACTGCGAGGAACATATTGGCCCCAACCCACCGACCTGAATATCAAACTCTATGGTGCTCTGCCAGAACTGCAGAAAACCGTAGATTTTATTAAAAGAACAAATCTGCAGATTTAGATTGGTGAACGAAAGAAGAAGAAGATATGGGCTTGAATGTTAGGAGAGCCCAGTACGTTCCAAGCCTACAGAAGCACACTTCGGCTTGTAGGTAATTACGCAGTTGCAAAAAACTATTTATATATATGCACAATCATTATTCAATTCATCAACAATGTGCCATATTACTTCAATCATAATATGTCAGGCCAGAGTTTTCTGCTATTGTATGACAGTACACAATACAGCCTGCTACTGTCACCCCCACTGTCTTGTGGGTCATCTCGGGAGAGAGGAAGACTAGGGCAAGGTAACCCTGAATACAAATACCACACTGCCTTGTGTGTTGCTATGATAGCAAAGGCTATGGGAGTAAACCCAGACAGAAAATCAGGAGTGGAGACCCGAAGGTGGTTGTCAGGGAGAACTGCATCAAACTGGCTTCCAGCATCTCCTGCAGCCGGACTAGTTCCAAATGTATTGACCTGGTCTCTCCCTTGGGTTTAACTAGAATGGCAGAGAGAGGGGTGGTGCCTCTGGGCAAAGCACCATCTCTTAAAAATAGCCCAGGCAAGGCAGCAAAACGAGGAGGCGTTTGCTCGGGCTTGGCAAGCGTCTGTCTCTCCTCTATAAGCCCACCCATTTCCGATTTGGAGAGGACACTCCAGCCATCCGTTACGGATGGGCACAACACGGGAGGTGGCAGTTACCGGTGATAAGCTCAATCCATTTGGCGTACGGATGAGCGCCAGGGGTCCCCTCTGTCGGTGGGAGCGGCTTTTCAGCTGCATTGATCAACTACCGCCCGCCGTAACCTGGGCAGCCCCCAGGCAGTTGGGTGTTGTTCCGCCACGTCAGCCTGCTTCATAAGGTGGTTGGAGCTAGACCAAAAGTCAAAAAGCTGACGTAAAGTGTGCACCTGGCAAAAACAGAAAAATACTAAAACTTGGTACCTGGAACGTCAGAACAATGCGCCCAGGCTTGCAACAGCAAGATCTCACTAATATTGACTCCATCAGGAAATCCCAAATTATTGATCGAGAACTTCAGCTACTAAACATCGACATCGCTGCCCTTCAAGAAACTCGACTTCCCGACTCCGGGTCAGTCAAAGAAGAAAACTACACCTTCTTCTGGCAGGGCCTTAGCAGCGAACAGCCGAGAATCCACGGCGTGGGCTTCGCCGTAAAAAACTCCCTTATCAATTCGATCGCAACTCCAATTGGAGTGTCAGAACGCATCATGACACTCAGACTGAACACCCGGTCTGGTTTTACCAACATTATCTGTGTCTATGCCCCAACACTTACCTCCTCTGACGAAACCAAAGACATTTTCTACGAGGCATTGCAGAGGACTCTCCACAACATCCCTCTCACCGAAGGCCTGCTAATTCTGGGTGACTTTAACGCTCGAGTGGGAGCAGATCACTCCGCATGGCCAAAGTGCATTGGGCACTTCGGCATTGGCAACATCAACGAAAACGGGCAGCGCCTTCTGGAGCTATGCTCCGTAAACTCATTATGTGTTACAAACACGTACTTTGACCTTAAGAGATGCCAAAGAACATCATGGCGCCATCCCAGGTCTGGCCATTGGCATCAATTAGATCTTATTCTCTCAAGGAGGAAGAGTTTGGGCTGTATAAAAATAACTCGTTCCCTCCACAGTGCTGACTGTGACACCGACCATGCACTGGTAGTCAGCAAAATCAAAATTTCGGCCAAGAAAATATACAGATCAAAAGCCCCTTCAATCCCTAAGATCAATGTAACAGCAATCAGAGATGAATCAAATAGAAAGTCATTTGAAAAGTTATTTGCTGAAAGCATGGATAATGTCACCCAATGTGACTCGGTAGATGAAACATGGAACACTCTCAGTTCAAAAATTCATGACTGTGCCATCAAGTCTTTTGGACAGCATAAAGTTTCAAACAACGACTGGGTAGCCCAGAACAGCGAAATTCTCCTACCTCTCATTGAGCAAAAGAAATCTGCTTTCAATGAGTATAACAAAAATTGCAATCAGAGTACAAAAACTTGTTTGAAAAATGCAAAAGCTAAACTTCAGCTGGAGGTAAGACGTTGCGCCAACAAATACTGGACAGACTTGTGTAACAGCATACAAGAGGCAAATGAAAAGGGAGATATGAAAACCGCCTTTAGTCAGATGAAAGTAGCTCTTGGGCCAATCATCACCAAGAGCGCCCCACTTAAGTCTGTAAATGGTGAACCCATCACAGATAAAAATGAACAACTGAATAGGTGGGTAGAGCATTACTCTCTGTTGTATTCAACTGAGAAAAATATTCCACCAGATTTTGAGGAACACCTCCAAAAACTGCCAATAATGGCCGAACTTGACGCTGAACCTTCCTTAGTCGAGCTTTCCAATGCAATCGACCACCTGTCTGCTGGAAAAGCCACAGGAAGTGACAACATTCCTGCAGAGGTATTAAAAGACCTAAAAGGCCCACTATTACCACACCTGTATAATCTGTTACTGCAGTGTTGGAAAGAAGGCGTGATACCACATGATATGAGAGACGCCAAAATTGTCACACTTTACAAGAACAAAGGAGACAAAGGCGACTGCAACAACTATCGAGGCATATCCCTCCTCAGCATTACTGGAAAGGCTTTTGCTCGCGTCATCCTCTGCCGCCTTCAACAACTGGCGGAAAAAGTCTTACCAGAAACACAATGTGGCTTTCGAAGCAAACGATCAACTATTGACATGATATTTGCACTTCGGCAAATCCAAGAAAAATGTAAAGAACAAAACAGGCCGCTTATAACATGCTTTGTGGACCTAACAAAGGCTTTCGACACCGTAAGCCGATCTGGCCTGTATGCAGTCCTTAAATCCATAGGCTGTCCACCAACATTGCTAAAACTTATTGCATCCTTCCACACTGACATGAGGGCATGTGTCAACTTTGAGGGCTGCACATCCAATTCATTTGCTGTAAACAGCGGTGTGAAGCAGGGATGTGTTCTTGCTCCTACCTTATTTGGTATATATTTTGCAGCCCTACTCAAGAATGCCTTTGGTCAATGTTCAGGTGGAGTACTTATTAACACCAGAGTGGACGGCTCCATTTTTAATGTTGCCAGACTAAAAGCAAAATCTCGTACAGAGCATATTATGTTACAAGAGCTCCTCTTCGCAGATGATGCTGCAATCGTGGCCCACGATGAAACCACGCTCCAGGCTCTCATCAATAGCCTTGCCAAAGCCTGTGACAAATTCATGCTAAAGATCAGTGTCTCAAAAACTGTAGTTTTGACACAAGGCTTGAGAAACTCCAACCCAATCATGCTGAATGGCTCTCCTCTGGAGCAAGTGGGAAAATTCTGCTACCTAGGCTCAACCATCAGTGGTAGCACAGACATAACAACTGAAATAAATGCCAGAATAGGAAAGGCGGCCACAGCTTATGGCAAACTCTCAAAAAGGGTGTGGAACAATAGCAAGCTGACCATCAAAACAAAGGTACTCGTGTACCAAACTTGCGTCCTAAGCACCCTGCTGTATGGCTCAGAGACATGGACCACCTACTCCAAACATGAAAGATCCCTCAACTCCTTCCACCTGCGCTGCCTACGCAAAATTCTCAAGATCAAGTGGCAAGACAGGATCTCAAATATCGAAGTTCTGAGCCGAGCCAACATTCCATCAACTCAGGCTCTCCTAGGCAAAAAAAGACTGCGGTGGCTTGGACATCTCCACCGTATGGAAAATGATCGCATCCCCAGACAAATTCTCTACGGGGAACTTGCTACTGGCAACCGACCCAGAGGTAGGCCACATCTGCGATTCAAAGACACTTGCAAGGTCACGATGAAAGCATTCAACATCGACCCCAATGAATGGGAGAACCTTGCAAATGATCGAAGCAGATGGAGACAAAAATTGCGCAGTGGCACGCTCGCAATAGACTTCAAGGCAAAAGAAACATACCTGACAAAACGACAGAGGCGGAATGAAAACACTCGCCAAAGTGAACCCAAAAGACTGACCTGCAATCACTGCCATCGCACTCTCGGGTCAAACATTGGTAGAATAAGCCACGAGAGAAGCTGTCAGTCAAAGTGAAAGTGAATATTCTAGCTGCTAAGACCGTCTGTAAAGACGCTAAAGGCCATATATACTATGGAAATAATTCTATAACACAGGCCACTCGTCGTCGAGTGCCAGCTGGGGTTTCCCTAGACTTCCTATGAGGCTGTGGTTCTCTCTCTATCTCTGATCTTCTATTATGCTTGAACAAATAAGATATATTACCATTGGTCACGCCTACTGGTAGGCGCGAACATCAAAATAGCGCAGCGTGGGCTTTCAAAGGTCAGCCCACTCAGACCTTTCTTTCTAGAGCTCAGTCAGTCCGTTAGCAAGGACTTCTAGTCTTCAAACCACACAGTTCAGGTACTGGCCAACCGGAGATACCTCACGACACGATGCTTCTGCTCGTCTGTATTCTACAAATCTGAACGTTACACGATGTTTTATACTATCTAGCTACCCAGCGTGCTAGTCCGCTGGCCCAATTAGTTCAGCTATCTCATAGGTCGAAACCTCCCACCATTTTAATTGTAGTAATACGTCTGCACTATTCTACCAGCCAGTTAACGTGCAAAAACTTGTCTAGTCATACTTAACAATGTCAACTATCCCCACCTTGTTTCACCCCTACTCCATTACTTATTAATCACGAACATTAAAACCGACAAGCGTGACTCTAAGTTTAACTTTACATTTATTTACTCACCAACTATAATTCGCGAGGGCCGTTCAAGGCCACCAGCCAATTTCTCATGGCCCTGATAAAACAACAACAACTCACTCTCTGCGTGAGTTTTAACAACATCCGAATCATGACACAGGTCAATGAGCAAGTAACAGATGATTCAAGATCTTGTAACTTTTGAGTTGGAATAGTGAAAAAACAAAACACAAATTTTAGATAGGCATGATAAATTTGGAAAAGCAAATAGTTTGATGACTGAGATGAGTTCAGTTCTATCTGAAATGGGTATGACTGATTTTAATTATTAATATGGCATTTTGAGAGGAATTCTTGGTAATAATAAATATTAAACAAAATCATAAAATTGTCTATTTTGCATCCCCAAATCATATTGATATGATTTATCCAGAGTCTGAACCTTTGCCTTCGTTGTCAGACTCAGAGTCTGAACCTTTGCCTTCATTGTCAGACTCAGAGCCTAAACCTTTGCCTTCATTGTCAGACTAAGAGTCTGAACCTTTGCCTTCATTGTCAGACTCAGGGCCTGAACCTTTGCCTTCATTGTCAGACTCAGAGTCTGCTGAATCTTTGCCTTCATTGTCAGACTAAGAGTCTGAACCTTTGCCTTCATTGTCAGACTCAGAGTCTGAACCTTTGCCTTCATTGTCAGACTCAGTCTAAACGGACTTAACAATAACACGTCCTCGCTTGCTCTGTGCTTTTGACTGAGAATGAGGGTGGGCGATTGCTCAGGCCTAGGCACACCCAAAGTATGGATATGCGGGTGAATGTGGACTAACTCTCAGAACAGGGAGACATGAGTGTGGACCAGTTCCTTGGTGTGGACGGACAGTACAGAACCGCCCCACCGATCTCGTTACCGTTACCGTACACGATGCCATGAAATGCGTTGTCCGCGATAACTAGTGTTGTCTCTTTGATGTCATTGTCACACATTTTACACATGGAAGGTCAGTCGCGATGTGCCAAACGTAACTTCTGCCGCCGTCTGATTTCGTACCTGTGAGTTTATGGGCCTCCCTCCCTCTCCCCCTATCCCTGTAGTGCTGCCGCTTCCATGTAGGCCAAACTACGGGCAGAACGTAGCATGCTTTGCTCTTATGTTTTGAGGGGGGGGGGTGGGGGTGTAGTGGGGTGATACAGTGACTTGACTCAATGTAAGGCAAATCACAGTGGACTGGCCACTGAATCCAGCAATTTACTTTTCGGTCAAACCAGAGGGTTATTTCGATTTAGCGCTAGTTTGTTAACAAAGATAAAGGGGGAAAAATCGAGGATTCTTATTTTCTTTCGGTTTAACCCTTCTCCACTGTATTCTCAATATTCTTCTGATAAACCACATCTCTGCTGCCTCTAGTTTCCTCTCTATTTCGTTGTTCATTGTCCAACATTCACATTTGTATAAAACTAACGGCACTGACCACAATACGTTTTCAAGACTAATTTTAGTGGTCGTTTTCTGTTCATTTATTGGTCTCATTTTTTGGAATGAATCTTACTATTCTTAGCCATTACTATTCTTCTTCTTATTTCATGCTCCTGCCATCTGATGTTAATTGTTATCAGATGAGATAGCCTAGATATTTGAATTGTGTAACTTGTTTGATTTACTCTCCTTTGCTGACCAGATTACATTTTAGGATTAATGGCTTTTTTTGGAGACTTCCATACATTGTCTTTTTCACGTTGAGAGAGTTTTTTCACTTTCTACTTTCTGTAACAACTATGTTCAAAAGTCTCTGAAGTTATTCTTCCGATTGTCATCTGCATAATCTAAGATTATTAAGATTTTCTCCATTTACTGTATGGCTTATTATGGGTTAAGATACTTAATTCTCCGTGTCCACTTGATATGTATGCTTCAATGGTTATTATCAGGTTTGGACCAAAGAATATTTTTTTTTTCAAATGTAGAAACGTCTGATAGTGATTGCTCTTAAATTAATCAAATCTAAAAAATAAAACAAAACTTCCAAGCGCTATATTAACTGGTTGTTTTTGAGGCAGGATGTGAATGTGTGTGCCATTTTTTTCACTTTATACCAGCACTGAAATCAGCTTTATGGGCTTCTTAATTTTCATGTTTAACATTTACAGGTTTATTAATGAGCTCATGAATGATATATCTATATGTATGTCCATGAACATCTTGTGCATATTATATTCGCTAATGAGGTCAAAATTATGTTTTTATGTTTATTACTTTGCTTTACTGTAATAAAATTATTTTTTGACATTATCAATTACTTTGTTAGTTTCTTCTTCTTCTGCATTCTTTGTGTCAGACTGTTTATATCACTCAGGGGGCTCGAGGCCTTTATAAAGGACCCTGTGTCCTGAGATCCTCTGCTGTCCCATAGAGCATTGTGTGCAGTGCCGCACCTCGAGGCCATCTTACTTCCCTCAAGGGGTGATGTTGGAGGATATGCTCTGCATTCTCTACTTTGGTCATTTCTTTTAATTTTATCAAAAATAATTGGGTCAAGCCCATTGTGTAACACATAGCTAAATATAAAATATAGGTATTAAATATTTTTACCCCATCACACTCACACTGTACTTTGGTAAAGAAAAAAGAAAGAAATATTCTGGATAATATTTTAATTTCAATGAAAATGATTCCCCCATACAACAAAGTGGTTGAAAACCCCACCTTTCTATTTTAACTACATGTAAACAGTTTAGCCTCCTACATCATTCAGTGAAACCCCCTTGTAACAAATTGTTAAACTTCAGTCCCAAGACTTTATTGAAAACTGACTCTACCAAAACATTTGGTAGTTATTCATTTAGGGCCAAGTGGACCATAACTTAGGTACAGTATTACATGTTTACAACTTAATTCTCTACAACTACAAGTCCACTATATGTGTATTGTACTGTATTATAAAAACAAATGAGATGGTATGAATTCAAAGGGTGTTCTAACACTAACACCCGTTTAGTAGTGTATATTTATAGGATAGGCTACATAGTTCTTCTTTCAGGTATCGATGCTTCAAAATATCCAAATCTACCTTCCAGACCGAACCGTCGCGAGGATTCGCAATTGCGATACGTACCAGTACCAATATTGCGTAGTTGTGACACGATTAATGCCGCGGTTTGGAAAAACGCAGGTGTAAATGAAAGAAAAGAAGAAAGGGTAAGATGAAAATGCAACATTTACAGTAACGGTAGCTTATCGTCCTTCTTTTTATTATGATAGAATAATTATATGTCTCCGTTTAACAAATGGATATCTCAATCTAAATGAGGACTCTCACCTTGCGCGACTTAATACTCCCTCCTCCCACTTCTCTGTCTGTCTGTCTCTCTGCCTCTCTCTCTCTCTCTTTTGCTGCAGTTACGTTTTCTTGCATTCAGTCAATTATTGTTGATTAGTATAAGAACATAACTAACACAAACCACCACCTTTAAACAGACTTCTGCAGTCTGGAGATCTTTATTATTGTTGTTGCATGTGGACTAACTACGGACGCTTCTTTGAAGGTGCGGAAATGTGGGAAGAGCCGACCCTCCCCCCCCCCCCCCCCGCCCTAACCTCCTACCGCCATGCCGTGTAGAGGTCGATGGCAAGTGGAAAATTAACTAAAATTAGGAAAATGCAAAATTCACTAACATATGCAACAACACCAATCTTTAATATCATCCCTGTTTTTCAAAAGGCAACGAAAGGCAAAAAGCAGCTAACATGATGACACAATATTGTCAATCTTGGCCGGACATAATCACAAAGCTAAACTCACTCACTGATGGGGTAGGCCTACCTTCTGCAGACACCCACCCCCCCCCCCTCCACCCCTCACCCCCTCTGTTCCTCCCAAGGAAAAGCATAATGCACCCGAGAAAAAAACAAAAACATGTATCATTGTATGTGCACATTCAGTCACTAATATGTACAGCTGTTGTTACGAGGACATGGTGTTTTACAAAGAAAGCTCTAGATTTAGATCTAGCTGAGCGGTGAATACAACACAGTATTTTCTCTATTTGACCTTGTAATTTAGACCCCCCCCCCTCCCCCCCCAAAGAACATACCACTGATAATTGATATCTTCTACTCACTGAGTTCATAGTCCCCACACGGAAATCTTGGCATACCAAACTTACAAGTTTGAGCAGAACATCTGAGTTGACATAATTATGTAGGATGTTTCCATATGGTTTTCAGTGAAAAGATTGTTATTCATTTCCATGGCGACACGACAAACGATGACGGCCACGATAATATTAATGAAAGTAATAATAGTGATGATGCTGGTGATGACAGTGATAAAGAAGTTGAGTATTGAGGATTAATTAAGGGGAGCTTTTTTCATGTTGTAACTATAAACAAATTCAGCGGCTATGATAATAATTCTGATTCTGAAGATAATGACAAGGGAGAGAGAGAGAGAGAGAGAGAGAAGAGAGAGAGAGAGAGAGAGAGAGAGAGAGAGAGAGAGAGAGAGAGAGGGCGGGTAAATTGAAGAAAGGAAGACCAGAAAACGGACATTGTGTTTTGATGGACTTTTTTTTTTTTTTTGACCAACATCAGAATAATTAGATCTAGATCTATATGTAACAGCTGAGGTTGTTCTAGCACGTTATAGTAGGGGGGAGTTAGTTGATCTAACTACAACCCTTTAGAAAACGAAACTATTACAGCTGTAAAATAAATAAACACGAGATCCGACGATAGATTAAATAATACTAAAGTTTAATAACCGTATAGTGAACAATAAATTACTAGGAAGACACCAGCGAAACTAAATATCTACGCCACACAAAAGGAAACTCACTTACTCACCCACCAACCACTCACACAGGTCTATATATATAAACATTCCTACAGAAAGTTCCCGAAATAAACGTTACCTTTGCCCTCGCACAAACTAACCAATCACGCATCAATACGTCATCAGGTTACATCACTCAAGGCCAAATCTGGCGTAAACATCCGTCTCCACAATGTTATGGAATGTTCGGGAACATACTAATATTTACTGAACGAGTCAAAACACTGACAACAAGCGAGCGAGGAAAAAACTACTCACTAGAAAAGAAGGTCAGGTCACGGAGTACAGTACACTCTGGCGGTTTGTCCACAATAAAATGAAAGAAGAAATGAACACATGCTCACCAGTGTAACAAGAAAACGGGGGAGGGCAAGGGATAGCTTGCAGATGCTACACAACTCCCCAATTTAAGTTGAATATTTTTCAACTACAAAACATTATTCAGCGTCTGCAATATCTTGAAATAATCTTATAGCACTCCCAATCTCACAAAGGTAGTTGCTAATTCTATTACAATTAATAACAATTTCAGTGTCTTCCCGAATGTCATCACAAATACAATACAATGCAGTGTACTTTGTATCACTAATACCATAACTAATACAATACCGTCATTGCTTCCCAATAGTAAACAGTAGGCCTACTAGTCAAAATAACACAACGCCACCACTGTGGTGAAACAATGGTCAATGATATTATTACAAATCATATAAGGTGAAACGATGGCCCATCGTTTACATAATGCTTCGTGCACGAATCATAGCATATAACTTGTTGTACATAACATGGTTATCTCCAAAATGTATAACTCATACGTACAATGGCCAAAAATACCAATACATACCGACCACTGATTAGGGTCTTTCTTCATCATATTAGGTCAAAACAAGTTACAACATTGCAATATAACACAAACACTGCTTGCTCGCAGTCCCCATTTGGGTTACATTTTTAAAAAATTACACCAAGTTCCATTGGTAACTAATATGACATAGCATAAAACCAAAATGTGACTAACACATCATGACTCTCTATCAGCCATCAATTCAATATTCAGTCACAGATGAACTATGTCCCCAATTACAGTACAATACTGCCGTCCTAGAAATTCATCTAGTAGGCAAAAGTATGGGTTACAATGCATTTCACTGATAGTGTACTACTTTAAAATACCCTGCTCAGGAAATCGGCACAGACATTTTCTCTGCCTTTTACGTAGTGAATCCTGAATCGATAAGACTGTAAAAATAAACTCCATCGTAATAACTTTGGACTGTCAAATTTGGCAGAGTTCAAAAACTCTAATGACCGATGGTCAGTTTGGAGCACAAACTGCTTTCCATACAAATACAAAGTAAACTTTTTTACAGCCCAAACAATAGCTAAACATTCGCGCTCTGAGACCGAATATTTTGTCTCACGAGGCAATAGCTTACGACTAGCATATGCCACAGGGTATAACTTTCCCTCGTGTTCCTGCATAAGACTAGCGCCTAATCCGCGATCTGATGCATCAGTTGCTAAGACAAACTCTTTGGAAAAATCTGGCAAACACAACACGGGTTTGGAGATAATGACATTCTTCAAAGAGGTGTACGCTTTCTCCTGCGTTTCATCCCACTGAACTATATTGGGCTGACCCTTTCTAAGTAAATCAGACAATGGTGATGCAATCGCTGAAAAGTTAGGAATAAATTCATGGTAATATCCCACTAATCCTAAGAATGCTTTCACTTCCTTCTAAGTGGTGGGTCTGGGTGCGTCTCGTACCTTACATACATTCTCTTCTAACAGGCCAATCATACCTTCTCCCACTAAGTGTCCAACAAAGTCTACTTCAGACGTTCCAATCAGACACTTCGATGGTCTTGCAGTTAATCCAGCTTGGTCCATCCTCTGCAGTAAGTCCTTGAGAGTCTTCACATGCTCGTCGAATGTCTCTGTATGAATCAGCAGGTCGTCCACATATGCTGTCACATTGTTCATTCCACGGATCAATGGCTTTACGACCCTGTTCAGCGTGGCTCCTGAGTTCATCATCCCAAAAGGCATCCGAATGAATTCATAGTGTTCGCCCATGGTGACGAACGCCGTCTTGGGAATGTCTTGCTCTCGAACTTTCACTTGCCAGTATCCCTTGCTCAGGTCAATCCGAGAGAATAATTTTCCTCTCGAGAGACTCTGAAACACTTCTAATGGCGCTGCTGTCGGATGAGGGTCGAATACTGTGATCTTGTTTAACCTCCTGTAGTCGATGCAGACTCGGTTGGATCCGTCCTTCTTCTTGACGACAACAATAGGTGAAGCATAAGCTGATGAGCTCCTTCGAATGATGCCCAGCCGTTCCATGGTGCTAAGCTCCTCCTTCAATGAGTCGCGCATTGCGTAGGGCAACGGGTATGGTCGTTGACGAACTGGTACTTCTGTCGTCAGGTCGATGCGATGTTCACCCAACTGACAGCATCCAGGGAGATTGGTGAAGACGTGCTGGTAATTCTTCACCACATCGCAGAGTTCTTGACGTTGTTCCGATGTCAGTTGCGTTCCATACTGGACATCTCTGTAGCCTTCATTCTGGTCCCAGCTTCATAGGTCGGCAAGGTCCTCCGTCGTTCCACCGTTGTCGCCTTCCAGGTCGCAGTCCTCGATGATTGTCATGCCAGCTGACTCCACGGGTTGACTCTTGTCCATCATGTCGTCCTCTGCCAGTACAGTCTCAGCACTATCACCGCCGCCGTCCTTTATGGCGTTGACATGTCCAGGCATGGTATCTCTCCTACTGTTGTCCATCCCACACATCTCGGTCACAATAGGTCTCGGTTCCATTGCCACTGCTGCTGCTTTTGACGTCCTTGGAATGTATCTCTTGAGGAGGTTGGCGTGCAAGGTCTTTTCTTTTGCACCCATCTTGACTCTATAGTCGTTAACACCGACAACTGAGACTACCTTATATGGTCCCTTCCATTGGACTAAGAGCTTGTTAGTGTTCGTCGGCAGTAGCACCAACACTTCATCTCCGGGGCGGAACTTCCTCTCTCGCGCCTTCCGGTCGTAGTAGGTCTTCTGTCTACCTTGAGCCTTGGAGAGTTCTTCCGTCGCTAACTTCCATGTGTCCTCCAGCCTCTCACGTAGTTCCATGACGTACTGGTAACTGGTCTTCGTTTCCGGCTCCTCTACGTCCTTGGTCCATAGTTGTCGTAAGATGTGCATGGGTCCTCTCACAGTTCTCCCATACAGCAACTCGAATGGGGCAAACTTGGTCGACTCTTGGGGAACTTCACGATATGCGAAGAGCAGCGGGTTGATGTATCTGTGCCACTGCTTGGGTTGCTCTGCGCACAATCGTCTCAATGTTTTCTTCAGTGTGCCGTTGAATCGCTCCACCAACCCGTTGCACATAGGGTGGTAGACTGTAGTGGTCGACTGTCGAATTCCCAGTAGTCTATTCGTTTCCTTCATGACATCTGACATAAACTGGGTCCCTTGGTCCGACAAGATCTCTTCGGGCACACCCAAACGGCTGTAGATGTTCACTAAGGCTTCTGCTACCGTTTCTGCGTCGATCTTCTTCAAGGGTGTGGCTTCGGGGTAACGAGTAGCGTAGTCTATGTACACTAGGATATACCGATGTCCACCTTCACTTGGGGGGTCGATAGGTCCTACTAAGTCCACGGCCACTCGCCTAAATGGTACGTCCACTACTGGCATACTCTGCAGGTGCACCTTTGGGGTCGCTCCTTTGTTCACCGTCCTCTGGCATATGTCGCATGAGCGGCAGTATCTCGCGACGTCACCTTCAATTCCAGGCCAATAAAAATTGCTCATAACTCTGTCTTTGGTTTTCTTCACGCCGAGGTGTCCTCCGACGATCGAGTCGTGGGCTACACTCAGTACATACTCTCTCAGTTTCTCGGGTAGTACCACTTGCCTTATAACCGTCGCCTGTCTCAGGTCCTTGTAGATCCGGTACAGTACTCCTCCATGTTTCTCAAAATGAACAGATTTATTGCCTCTATTAGTTGGGATCTTCTTCTGCTCTAACTTCCTAATGACTTCGTCTTCTTCTTGGAGTCGGATAAGTTCCTCTCTATCCACTCCCGCGTGCCGTTCTGCCCTCGGCACCCTCAGCGACGTAGACCGGTCCTTCCTCTTCTCCTGGGCCCTCGTGGTCACCGCTCCTACCATCACCTCAGTATCAGGGTCGTACGGATCCTTCGCTCCGTCCACGTTCCCGACTACTAGGTCGCAGATGGTCTCCGGGAGACACAGCGCCGTCACTTTGCCCGTCAGGTAAGGCGTCTTCACGTCGATAACGGCTTCCTCCGCCGCTAGCAAGGAGTTATCGATCCTCGCGATAAGTTTCTTCCCACCGGTGAGCTGTCCGTCGTCCACCAGTGCTCGCCGCACCACTACACCTTCACAGCCGGTATCTCTTAGGACATCTACCGCTCGATTTCCAATCAAGCCCTTCATCACTGGTAACTTCAGTTTCTCCACGGTCCTTCCGTCACTGCATCCTCCGCACGTAACAGGCACCGCTAACTGTAGCTTCCCGTCCTTCATTACCGCTTGAACGTTGATGCTGGTGTCAGCCGTCGTCGCATCCTGTCTCGACGACTCGTCCGCCGCTATCACTACGGCCGCCGCCGCCTTGTTCGGCTTGCCTCGTCCCATATCCTTCTGGGCTGGACACATCCTCCGAACGTGGCCTGGCTTTCCACAAAGGTAACATTTCAACTCACCTTTGTCGTTTAACTTTGCGCGACACTCCGTCGCCTTGTGTCCCGGCCTCTGGCACCTATGGCAGACCTGTGGGCTTCTGTCTCCGTTGGGCCTCTGTCGCACTGGCCGGCTCTGCAGTCTGGCGCTCCCGCTGAGCGTCCGGTTCCTCGCTACCAGGTACGCCTCCGCTGAATCTGCGATGTCCTGTAGCGTCTTTGGTTTCCTCTCCCTCACATGGGTCGCAAGGTCTGGTGGGCAGGCATCCATGAATTGCTCTCTGACGAATAGATCTCTCACTCCTTCGTAGGTCTCCTCCGTCTTCGACAGCTTTATCCACCTCTCTAGATAGGTCTTGATCCTGGTCAAAAACATTCCAACATCTTCTCCATCTTCAGGCTTACCTTGTCTGAACATGAGTCTGTATCCGTCCTCTGACAGGTTGTACCTCTTCTGCAACGCTTCCTTGACCTTGTCGTAGTCCTTGGCTTCGTCGATCGGTAGTCTGCAGAAGCACTCCAAAGCTCTCCCGGTCAGCAGGGCAGACAGTGATGTCGTCCAGGTGGATCTGGGCCATTCAGCTGTCTCGGCAAACCTCTCAAACCGCAGCAACCAGCTATCCAGATCGTCCTTCTTGTCCTGAAATGCAGGTAGCTTGGGTCTCTTGGAACTAGCGTGGTCGTCGGTCTTCTGCGCTGAGTCGTTGCCTCCACGTTGCTGGCGCATCCTCTCTATCTCCAACTCGTGGTTCATCTTTTCCCTTTCCAGCTGTCGTTCAGCCTCCTTCTCATGAGCCTGTCGTTCAGCCTCCTTCTCATGAGCCTGTCGTTCAGCCTCCTTCTCCTGTCGTTGAGCCTCCAGCTGTCTTTCTCTTTCTAGGCCTTCACGGAGGTAGTCCCGTCTCTCCTGCCCAGTGAGCTCCATAGCGTCCGCTTCCTGGCTAAGCCTTCCAATAACCTCCGACATGTTGTAGATAGCTTGTCGATGATATTCTACAATAAACTATGTAAATAAATCTAGTAATTTTGATCTGGTCCGCTCGAATATGGTCGTATCCCGGACGAGCCCCCAATATGTAACAGCTGAGGTTGTTCTAGCACGTTATAGTAGGGGGGAGTTAGTTGATCTAACTACAACCCTTTAGAAAACGAAACTATTACAGCTGTAAAATAAATAAACACGAGATCCGACGATAGATTAAATAATACTAAAGTTTAATAACCGTATAGTGAACAATAAATTACTAGGAAGACACCAGCGAAACTAAATATCTACGCCACACAAAAGGAAACTCACTTACTCACCCACCAACCACTCACACAGGTCTATATATATAAACATTCCTACAGAAAGTTCCCGAAATAAACGTTACCTTTGCCCTCGCACAAACTAACCAATCACGCATCAATACGTCATCAGGTTACATCACTCAAGGCCAAATCTGGCGTAAACATCCGTCTCCACAATGTTATGGAATGTTCGGGAACATACTAATATTTACTGAACGAGTCAAAACACTGACAACAAGCGAGCGAGGAAAAAACTACTCACTAGAAAAGAAGGTCAGGTCACGGAGTACAGTACACTCTGGCGGTTTGTCCACAATAAAATGAAAGAAGAAATGAACACATGCTCACCAGTGTAACAAGAAAACGGGGGAGGGCAAGGGATAGCTTGCAGATGCTACACTATACATTAATTATGTTTCCAGTAAATAGGCCAAAAAACATATTTAATATACTGAAAATTCGCACGCTTTAAAAACTAAACGGCGCAAACGAAACAAACTGTAAAGTGTAGAGCATGGATGTTGTTACAAGTACGTACGCATCCAAAGCGTTTTGCGCTGGGGGGGGGGGGGCTCATACGTGTACGTACCTATTCCTAATCCCGTCTTTGAAACTCAACCTTAAATCTTATCGAATCCCTAACCGTACCGCTTACCCTTTCAACCAACAAAAAAAATAAAAACAGGAGGAAAACAAAAAAGAAAATCTTAAGTGAAAGAAAAATTAATTAAGGCTGTTGATATGAGTATTTCTGGAGGAGCTCTCTAGCTCTGGAGTTAGAAGGGGCTTTCAAATAGCGCAAAAAAAAATTGGGGGAGGGGGGGGGGAATGTACGTACAAGTAACAGCCCAAATTTATACTGAAAATGGGCGGGCTTTAACATTTGACTTTTTGACCTTTGACCTTGAACCGTGACCTTGGAACTGAAAATTGACAAGGGCATCCGGGTAAATCTGAACCAGTACATTAATGTCAATCAGTTTCCAATGCCAAATTGCTTCTAACAAACTGATGCCGTCCTTTCGTACTTGGCGATTTTGGCTGGCTGTCTAAAACCTTAACGTCACACAGGAAACAAACTGTAAATTGTACAGATTCAACCCAGGACCTACCTGAACCATGTCTGATGATGTCTGTGCTTTGCCAGTCCCGGCCGTGGCACTTTTATAATGAGTTGTCGTCCCAAATTTCTTTATATTTACTCCTAAATCAGGCAAGTCTGTTTATGGTTATTGTGTCAGCGGCTGCTTCAATCTCTGAGTAGCCTAACAACAGACAGTTTCGTCGATTCGTCACAGTTTCACGTACCAATAGCAACTTGCACGTACTTCCTGATTTGGGCTCAAAGTTTAGTTGTGCTGCCTTAGTGCGCGGGCACAGTGGAGTTGCTTTCACCGCACCATCTTCTCACCAACGTCTCATCATTTTGGTGCGCACCAAAGAAGGTAAGTGGAAGGAACAGTCGTTTTCCCCTCCCCTGTCACCGTTCAAGATGGCGGCCGCCGTGCAAGTCATGCTTCTGTTTTGGCTGCGAAGACGACGGCAAAACATGCGTCGTTACTGGGTTCACCGCATTCACCAACGCCGAGATACATTCGGAGAATATCATCATTTGATGAATGAGGTGCTGAATGACGAAGAAAAGTGCTTGCAATACATCAGAATGAAGCCAGGAACATTTCAGTGTCTTTACAAGAAGATTGGGCCACACATTGAACAGAGGAGGACAAATTTGCGTAAACCTCTATCATCAAAAGAACGCCTGGTCATTACATTAAGGTAAGAAAACGTAAATGATAACAATACCGGTACCGCCACCACAAGTAGGCCTACCACCATCACAACCACCACAACCACCACCATCATCACCACCATCATCACCACCATCACAACCATCACGATCACAACCACCATCATCATCATCATCATTACCACCATCATCATCCCTTTCACCAACACGTTCATCACCGTGAGTTCTATCACAACCATCACCATCACTAACAACAACAATAATTACAAAAACATCAATGGCAATACAAAGTATTATTATACGAAATATCATAAAAACCACAGAAAAAACTAGATGACGTACCGGGCATTGCCTGGAATAAACAATCATGTTCTCTCTCTCTCACTCTCTCCCTCTCTCCCTCTCTCTCTCTTTCTCTCTCTCTCTCTCTCTCTCTCTCTCTCTCTCTTTCTCTCTCTCTCTCTCTCTCTCTCTCTCTCTCTCTCTCTCTCTCTCTCTCTCTCTCATCTCTTACAATAAAAGTAGTAACTGCAGTCCTGCTTCAGAACTCATGCGCGCCAGGACACTGCCCATCAAGCTTGATATGGTTACTTTTTATGACATGCACGGTACTATAACAGAATGGAGCCAAGATGAAGGATGAAAATGACAACACGATGAAACAATGCATTTTCTATAAATTCAAGAACCAAACTAATCAAAATAATAAAAACTTCCGCGCACCCACCGCGGTATTTGAAATGAACATGTAAAATTGGGTTACTATAGGTGGTCTAATAAAAAAGCCTTTTGCGTTCGAAGGTGGAGATTTTGTGAAATATATTATTATTTAAAACGAAACAAACATGCAAAAATACAGATGTTACAAAGCAATAAACGTTGTTATTTTTTTAAAATACATGCTTGAAATAAACAACTTTTAATTATAGCCATCATTTTCCTTATCTCAATTGCCACCTTTCTGCCAAATTTAAGGCCTGAAGTGTTTATAGTCTGGTCAATGACTCATGCCAAAGTTTGCAAGTTACTGAAATATATAATAGAAGGATGAAGAGTGTATAATTTGGTTAGTGACTCATGCCAAAGGTTGCAAGTTACTGAAATATATAATAGAAGGATGAAGAGTGTATAGTTCTCTTAGTGACTCATGCCAAAGGTTGCAAATTAATGAAATATATAATAGAAGGATGAAGAGTGTATAGTTTGATTAGTGACTCATGCCAAAGTTTGCAATTGAATGAAATATATGTCACAAATCCCAGACTGGGAGATGTAATAAGTTATGACAGGACAACAATCACGAACGAACAAGTTTAACACTTAACAGAACAACCCATCAGACTCACACATTTATTAAACATAATTATACAGATAATAGCGCAATTACATACATTATATTATTGAAATTAATTGCCGTACAACGGCCTTATTCTCACATGCACTCTTCCCTCAGATCCACAACCCGGTAGTTACTTCCTAAAGGCACTTCGGCCTCAGCCTCTCCCCTCAGGGTCTTAATAGCACATTAATAATTCACTGGCACCGCAGTCTCTCAATATCACCTTCCTATTGTCATACACCTTAGCATTCCACTAGCACCTCAGCAGGGCAATAGCACATTATCATTTCAATAGCCCATCAACATGGCAGTAGTACATTATCATTTCAATAGCCCATCAACATGGCAATAGTACATTATCACATTCACCCTCATATCTACGTCCCTGTCCGTGGCCTGACTGCCACGACTTTATGTGCCTCTACTGTCCTGCACCGACAGCCTCACTCTTGGCCTATGTGTGGCCTCCGGCCCTATGCTGGCCTATCCCCTGGGCTCACCGTAGTCGGCGCTCTTCGGCCCGACCTCGGCACCTACAAGAATAACATTACATTGGTATAATACCATACCATTTCTATTCACTCCACCTCTCCTTACAACCCATGAAGCGTACACACAATAGTTCACCTTTCACTCACCAAACATCTTACGGTAACACACCTCCATCGGAGTACACACTACTCACTCGTGCTACAAATCCATGAACTCACTTTCATCTATCGCTCATGGCGCACATTGCTATATCCAATATCAAGGACTTCCACATTCCTCACATATACTTATTTACATCATGGTAATAGACGAATATAATATAATACATCAATCATAATTATCAATCAACGTTCTACCTACCAGTCATCACTGGAAAAAACACTCTCATCCGTCTTCCGACTGCTCCCCTTATGTTCGCCCGCTGGGCTTTCTCTTGCGTCCGTTCAGTAGGACCTTCTAACTTGCAGTGATAGTAATACAGCGCTTTCGCCTCATTCAGACCCCCCACCACTCATAACAGGCACGCTTTTCCTTACTTGTCTACGTGCGTTAATTTTACTCTCCTCCTTTCCCCCCGTAATTATTAACTATCGCTCACTCCACTCGTGACATCATCCCCCACCCCAAAAAAATTAATGCAATTAATTTCAAATCGCATCAAGATGACTGTCAACGAGTGAGCGTGAGCAATACTTACATAAAAATGACCTACCAATGCCCCTAGCACATAAAATACCGGAATCAGGGGAAAATATGGGGATCAATATGCCCTGCATTATGCATATATGTATCACACCATCAATAGCTAACTAAACACACTACCTAATACAGAATCAAAAACCAATCAACCTACCAACCATTCTTCATATCATCTTTATAATGTCAATATTTTAAAGTCGACTCATTCACACAGATCCTGTCAATGTTCCTGTCCTCCGATGTATAAGCTCCTGAACTCTTTCCCTAGGCTCGACTAAGGTAGTCGGCGATATGATTGCTGGTTCCTGGAATTGGTTGAATAACGAAGGAATACGGCTGCAAAGCCAATGCCCATCTAGACAAGCGTGGGCTGGACGAACGATTCTTTGACAAAAACGTTAGTGGCTTGTGGTCTGTCTGGATACAGAATTCTCGTCCCATGAGATAACGTCCTAATTTCTGGACGGACCACACAATGGCAAGACACTCCCGCTCTATCACAGAATATTTTCTTTCTCTCTGCAATAACTTCCTACTGACATAACATACAGGATGGAGACATTCGTTCTTCTCCTGTAGGAGACAAGCGCCGACACCAGAGTCCGACGCATCCGTTCTGAGGATAAAATTAGATCGAAATTCGGGTAATATCAGAATGGGTGACGATGATAATGCTGTCACCAAATTATCAAATGCTGTCTGACACTCAGACGTCCACTGGACCTTATCGGGTTGTCCCTTCTTAGTAAGGTCAGTAAGAGAAGATGACAAGGAGGAAAAATTTGGAATGAACTTTCTGTAATAATTTAAAATTCCCACTAAGCTTCTGACTTGTTTCTTTGTTTTTGGGACTTGCAACCCTACTAATTTGTCAATTTTTGTTACTTCAGGTCTCTGAACACCTCTACCCACGATATGTCCTAAGAACACTATCTCTGGACATGCCAAATCCATCTTTGCGGGTTTAGCAGTTAACCCAAAATGACGTAATCGTTTAATAATTACTGTTAGTGTCTGAATATGATCAGACCATGTCGACGTATGACATGCTATATCGTCAAAGAATGACACGACATTAGGTATGTCCTTCAACACTAGTCTCATTAATCGTGCAAACGTCGCTGGCGCGTTTACCAACCCAAATGGCATGACCTTAAATTGGAATAATCCAATGGGCGTTTGGAACGCCGTGTATTGTTTAGACTGCTCAGCAAGAGGGATTTCCCAATAACCCTTCGTTAAATCTATCTTGGAAAACCACATGGACCCGGCCAATGAAGCTATTAGTTCCTCCTGAAACGGAATAGGCTCCCTATCGCCTACCGTAATAGTGTTCAATCTTCGAAAATCAATACAGAACCGCACCGATCCATCAAGTTTTTTCACGAGGACGATGGGTGATGAATACGGCGATGTTGATGGTTCTATCACATCTAACTTCAACATTGACTCAACTTCCTTTATGACTCTATCTCTCGAAGAAAAAGGCAGCGGATAAGGTCTAAGAAATACTGGCTTATCCGAAGTCAACTTTATTTGGTGCTGGATCACGGTAGTGCGACCCGGCAAATCCGTAATAACATCCGGGAATGACGCTAACAGGGTCTTAAGTTCCCTAATCCTTGAACTCGTAAGGTCAGGGTTAATTTTTACGTCCCTGTAACCTTGTGTCGGAGTTAACTCCGGCAATTGAATTTGTAACTCTTCCTGCGCCTCGGTGTCGCTTACGTCACAGTCCAACTGGTCTACGACCCCCGTACAAGCAGTAGAGAAGACAGTCTCCTCTGGTTTTGTCTGTGCACACAGATACTGTGGTCTCTCATAAAATCTCTGTAGCATATTAACATGGAAAACCTTACTCGTTCCATCAATGTGGATAGCGTAATCTACCTTTGAAACAACTCGCTCAATAACATAAGGACCTTTCCATGTCATCAATAACTTATTATGGTCCGTAGGTAACAACAATAGGACCTTGTCTCCTGGCTTAAAAATTCTCAATTTGGAACCTCTATCTTTATAGTCTTTTGCTCTTTTCGAAGCGATACTAGAAGCTTCGTCTGCTATAGTGCGCGCTGAAGATAATCTTTCTCTTAAATCAACAAGGTACTGAAACACCGAAATCTGCTCATCGTCTCCCGATGATGGCGACGTCATCATGTCCCGAAGAACATCAGTTGGGCCCCTAGGACTACGACCATACATCATTTCAAACGGCGAGAATCCCGTTGACTCCTGCCGTACCTCTCTGTACGCGAATAATACTGCAGGGATATATCTATCCCAATCTTTAGGGCGATCAGCAGCTACCTTACGCAGCATCGACTTTAACGTCGAGTTCAATCTCTCGCACATGCCATTAGCCTGCGGATGATAAGGGGTGGTAGTGATGGGTTGTATGCTGAATAAGCGAAACAATTCCTTCATCATCTCCGAAGTAAATTGCGCGCCCCTATCAGACAAAATTTGTTCTGGTATTCCTACCCTAGCGAAAATTGCAAACAACGCTTCCGCGACTGCCTCAGACGTTATGGTCCGCAGAGGAACCGCCTCTGGCCATCTCGTAGCATTACATATGACCGTTAAGAAAAATCGATTCCCCCTATCGGTCGCTGGGTGAATGGGGCCAACAAGGTCTATCGAAACCTTTTTAAACGGTTCCGAGACCGTGGGGATCTTTTGAAGAGGAGCCTGGGGTGTACGACCCTTATGCGTCGTCTTTTGGCACGCACTGCATGTCTTACAATACACTTGTACATCTCTGTGGATCGATGGCCAGTAAAAATTTTTAAGAACCCTTTCTTTGGTTCTAGCTATCCCTATATGACCCGCTAATGGGACATCATGTGCCAAATGCAATACTGTTGCTATCAGCAACGCTGGCACAACGACCTGCTTTAAAATGGAGGCCACCGTTACATACTTACGGAACAGAATGCCCCCCTGGACAAAAAAGGAAGATGACCCGTTTTTATATTTCCTCGTTTTCTTGGTTCGCGCTTCCCCAAAACATGGGTTTAATGATGGATCCTCCCTTTGTAATCTCGCCAAGCGCTCTGGCGTGATATCTAGGTTGACCGCTGGCGTCGCCAAAGGTCTAATCTTATCCTTATCAGCTACCTGTCGACGTGTTTCGACCGCGACCATGCCTGCACATTCTCCTCGGAAGGGGAAACTACCCGTGATACATTCTCAATGATGAGCTGGGCGCCTGGAAAACAACCAACGACTGCTTCGACTTCCCCGCTAAGGAAAGGTGTATCTATCACTATTCTTGCCATGGGTAATTTCTCAATGGCCCCTGAAAATTGGATGCACGGGACAGTCTCACCTGTAAGCTGTGAATCCCGAATGCAGTCCCTATGCACTCCCACAACGGTAGATCCTGTATCTCGTAAAACCGAGACCGGTTCGTCCCCAACAAACCCCGGATAAACCCTAAGACCACCTCCTGTATGACATGAATTTATAACGGGGATCTTTCTCCCACAAGGTAAAACACCGGAAGATAATAACTTCTCACAACTGGGACACTTAGAATACTGTCCGCCTCCGTTGTCCGATGTAACACACGCAGCCGCATGATGAAATTTATTAGGGGAACATGGACTGGAGCTACTGTCCACGTTCGCCGCTATCCTACCTGCAGGGCAATTCACGCTGATGTGATCTGCTCTTCCGCAGTTCCAACACTTCGCGGCCCTACACTCGCGTGAAAAGTGACCCACGCGTCCGCAAGTCCAACACTCCGCTCCCTGTGCTGCACTAGGTATGGGTCCCCCTGACCCATCGCGACCGGAACTAAAGTCCCTATGCCGTAGGTCATCGGCAAAGGTCACAAATCGCCCTCGGCCACTACCGCGACCTAGCCCTCCTGCTCGGTCAAACTTACCGGATCCATATGCAGGTGATTGGTGATAGCCCCTACGCTGCCCCTGGGCTTGCCCACTATAGGCACCACGCTGACGCGACCTGTCTTTATGTCCTGTCGGCGACCCCTCGACAACGGCGACGTACCCAGCATCTTGGACGTACGCCCTCGCCACTGGTTTGGACGGATGTGCCGTACGGTATGCTTCCGCCAACTTAGACGCCTCCTGCACCGTCGCGGGTTCGTTTTCTTTCAGGAAAGCCACCAGATCTTTATGGCACGACGCGTACAGCTGGTCACGGATCATTAAGTCTTTTAATTTAGTAAAATCCGCGCCAACATGCGCCAAGTCTACCCAGTTCGCGAAATATTCCGTCAATCTCGCGACGAAGGCAGCAAAGTCCTCCCTGGTATCCGCACGTGCTCGCCTAAACTGCTCCCGGAAATATTCCTCGGTACGCGCAAATCGGCGAAGCAGCAAAGCCTTCAGCTTATCGTAATCTTGCACGTCTTCGCGCTGTAGCTCTTTAAAGTAGGTTAACGCTCGCCCCTGCAATAGAGACGCCAGGTACGTGGACCATAATTCCTTATTTTCCCCCCATTGCAATTGTGCGTTCAGTTCGAACCCGTAAAGGAAGGCGTCTATGTCGTCCTTCCGGTCGTCGAACGTAGGGAGCTTAATCCTAACGCCACCTTTATTGTGTACCTGCCGCTCAACTGTTTCCGTTGGCGTATTCTTCCTGAGTTCTAATTCCGCGATTCTTACTCGCGCGTCTGTCTCCCGCTCTTGAGCTTCTATCTCCTTTAACTTTAACTCCCTCTCCTGAGCCTGTCTCTCCTGTTGCTGATGCAACTCCTTTAACTTAAACTCCCTTTCCTGTCCCTTATCCTTAGCCTCTCTCTCCTGCTCCTGAGCCTTAGCCTCCTGTTGCCGCTCTTGAGCGTCTTTTTCTCGCTCTCTATCCTTAGCACGCTCATCGCGCAATTCTGCCTGCTGCTCTTTAATCCAGCCGCGCAGCTCCTCTCCCTCAAGGCCAAGTTCCTTACCTAACTTCATTAGTTGTTGGAGTTCCGCCATTTCACAGATTTATGGTTATGGTATGTATTATGACAAAGACCAACCTGTCGGTATGATCACTAACGACACGACCAGAGACCTGAGATCACCCCAGATATAACAACACCCAATTGTCTCAAATACAATTCAGAAACACACACACCTAACCGAACAATTTATAGCATACTGTCTAACTAATTCTATGTTCATACAATGTATAGCACTATTAAATAACAAAAGAGAATAGAAAAGACAAAGATGAAGAACTTCAGAAGAAGGACCGCAAGCACGTCAAGGACAACGAACCAGACTAGGACAAAGCTCTACAAAAAAAACTATAATGGGAAAAAAAAATGCAACCTAATTACGCCGATTACACTACAAGGTACGAACAAGAACAGAGTCTGAAAAAAAAGAACGTATCTACAGATAGGTAAGAGGGGGACAAGAGAGACGTCTTCCTAAAACAACGAGGAAGATGGAACGGCACAATCTAAACAAAAATACAGGTCCCTATAGAACTGTTCACTGTGATGATCGCGGTTCCAAGTTTAGCCCACCTCCCGAAGGGAATATACTACGCTCACCACAGCAAACCCGCGCCACCGCCCGTATAATCAATTACAACGAAAACAGCAAAAACAGAGAAAAAGACAGAAGAAAAGACAGCCCTCAATCCAGGGCACAAATTTTTCACTTAACTTTCACCCTTGATTTCAATTTCTCCCCTTTCTCGGAGCTCTGGCTGCTTGACCTCTACAGGCTGGCACACACACTCTGCAGAAATTTAAGTACACATTAATACATATTCATCAAAATACATGCATCAATACATATTCATAAATATACATAAATTATACCATCATGAAATTTCCATTCATCCCACGAACAAGGACAACAGCACAAATTCTTAGCACAACAGAAAAACAACTAGATATGACGAATACACAATGTCAAGATGACCACAGGTAAACAGGACGAGTGTCACAACGTACGAGCCCCCAATGTCACAAATCCCAGACTGGGAGATGTAATAAGTTATGACAGGACAACAATCACGAACGAACAAGTTTAACACTTAACAGAACAACCCATCAGACTCACACATTTATTAAACATAATTATACAGATAATAGCGCAATTACATACATTATATTATTGAAATTAATTGCCGTACAACGGCCTTATTCTCACATGCACTCTTCCCTCAGATCCACAACCCGGTAGTTACTTCCTAAAGGCACTTCGGCCTCAGCCTCTCCCCTCAGGGTCTTAATAGCACATTAATAATTCACTGGCACCGCAGTCTCTCAATATCACCTTCCTATTGTCATACACCTTAGCATTCCACTAGCACTTCAGCAGGGCAATAGCACATTATCATTTCAATAGCCCATCAACATGGCAATAGTACATTATCACATTCACCCTCATATCTACATCCCTGTCCGTGGCCTGACTGCCACGACTTTATGTGCCTCTACTGTCCTGCACCGACAGCCTCACTCTTGGCCTATGTGTGGCCTCCGGCCCTATGCTGGCCTATCCCCTGGGCTCACCGTAGTCGGCGCTCTTCGGCCCGACCTCGGCACCTACAAGAATAACATTACATTGGTATAATACCATACCATTTCTATTCACTCCACCTCTCCTTACAACCCATGAAGCGTACACACAATAGTTCACCTTTCACTCACCAAACATCTTACGGTAACACACCTCCATCGGAGTACACACTACTCACTCGTGCTACAAATCCATGAACTCACTTTCATCTATCGCTCATGGCGCACATTGCTATATCCAATATCAAGGACTTCCACATTCCTCACATATACTTATTTACATCATGGTAATAGACGAATATAATATAATACATCAATCATAATTATCAATCAACGTTCTACCTACCAGTCATCACTGGAAAAAACACTCTCATCCGTCTTCCGACTGCTCCCCTTATGTTCGCCCGCTGGGCTTTCTCTTGCGTCCGTTCAGTAGGACCTTCTAACTTGCAGTGATAGTAATACAGCGCTTTCGCCTCATTCAGACCCCCCACCACTCATAACAGGCACGCTTTTCCTTACTTGTCTACGTGCGTTAATTTTACTCTCTTCCTTTCCCCCCGTAATTATTAACTATCGCTCACTCCACTCGTGATAATATATAATAGAAGGATGAAGAGTGTATAGTTTGATTAGTGACTCATGCCAAAGGTTGCAAGTTACTGAAATCTATAATAGAAGGATGAAGAGTGTATAGTTCTCTTAGTGACTCATGCCAAAGGTTGCAAATTAATGAAATATATAATAGAAGGATGAAGAGTGTATAGTTTGGTTAGTGACTCATGCCAAAGGTTGCAAATTAATGAAATATATAATAGAAGGCTGAAGAGTGTATAGTTCTCTTAGTGACTCATGCCAAAGGTTGCAAATTAATGAAATATATAATAGAAGGATGAAGAGTGTATAGTTTGGTTAATGACTCATGCCAAAGGTTGCAAGTTAATGAAATATATAACAGAAGGATGAAGAGTGTATAGTTTGATTAGTGACTCATGCCAAAGTTTGCAAGTTAATGAAATATACAACAGAAGGATGAAGAGTGTATAGTTTGATTAGTGACTCATGCCAAAGGTTGCAAATTAATGAAATATATAATAGAAGGATGAAGAGTGTATAGTTTGATTAGTGACTCATGCCAAAGGTTGCAAATTAATGAAATATATAATAGAAGGATGAAGAGTGTATAGTTTGATTAGTGACTCATGCCAAAGTTTGCAAGTTACTGAAATATATAATAGAAGGATGAAGAGTGTATAGTTTGGTTAGTGACTCATGCCAAAGGTTGCAAGTTACTGAAATATATAATAGAAGGACGAAGAGTGTATAGTTCTCTTAGTGACTCATGCCAAAGGTTGCAAATTAATGAAATATATAATAGAAGGATGAAGAGTGTATAGTTTGATTAGTGACTCATGCCAAAGTTTGCAAGTTACTGAAATATATAATAGAAGGATGAAGAGTGTATAGTTTGGTTAGTGACTCATGCCAAAGGTTGCAAGTTACTGAAATATATAATAGAAGGACGAAGAGTGTATAGTTCTCTTAGTGACTCATGCCAAAGGTTGCAAATTAATGAAATATATAATAGAAGGATGAAGAGTGTATAGTTTGGTTAGTGACTCATGCCAAAGTTTGCAAGTTACTGAAATATATAACAGAAGGATGAAGAGTGTAAAATTTGGTTAGTGACTCATGCCAAAGGTTGCAAGTTACTGAGATATATAATAGAAGGATGAAGAGTGTATAGTTTGATTAGTGAGTCATGCCAAAATTTGCAAGTTAATGAAATATATAATAGAAGGATGAAGAGTGTATAGTTTGGTTAGTCACTCATGCCAAAGGTTGCAAATTAATGAAATATATAATAGAAGGATGAAGAGTGTATAGTTTGGTTAGTGACTGATGCCAAAGTTGGCAAGTTAATGAAATATATAACAGAAGGATGAAGAGTGTATAGTTTGGTTAGTGACCCATGCCAAAGGTTGCAAGTTAATGAAATATATAATAGAAGGGTGAAGAGTGTATAGTTTGGTTAGTGACTCATGCCAAAGGTTGCAAGTTACTGAAATATATAACAGAAGGATGAAGATTGTATGGTTTGATTAGTGACTCATGCCAAAGGTTGCAAATTAATGAAATATATAACAGAAGGATGAAGAGTGTATAGTTTGGTTAGTGACTCATGCCAAAGGTTGCAAGTTAATGAAATATATAACAGAAGGATGAAGAATGTATAGTTTGATTAGTGACTCATGCCAAAGGCTGCAAATTAATGAAATCTATAACAGAAGGATGAAGAGTGTATAGTTTGATTAGTGACTCATGCCAAAGGTTACAAGTTAATGAAATATATAACAGATAACAATACAATAGTAGATGCTGAGAAACAAGAGTAAACAAAAATACAAACAAAAACATCTACAGCGTATAATGGTGTAGGAGACCAACACAAAGATTAAGAACAAAGATTTGACATCAAAACAAAGTGATTCTATATTGTGATGCTTCAAAAATGAAAGTATGAGACAGGAAACTTGATCTTGTGAACGTGTTCTTTCCTGGTTGTGATGAAATTAAATTGTGAGAACAAACAAATGATATTTTGATTTTATTGTACCATTTGCAAAATGACTGTCTTCTCAGTACTGATAATACAGGTCCTGAGTTGTGTATTGTTGATGATATTGTGAGGGTTGGGCTGATTCCTGGTAAGGATAGGATGCCGATGAGTAGCCACTTGCACTGGGTTGTGGACTGATAGTAGTAGACCTTTCTGCTGGTCTATGGTAGGCTGGCTCGGTGTTCCGTTTAATATACTACAAAACAGTCATGTGTATTTCCGCGTGCGCATTCCATTTTGTCTACCATATTTAGAAGCTTCATCTTTAGTATTAAATTTTTGAAGAAATATTCATCTTCGTCTACATGTGGAGTTTGGGCAGTCTGAGCAGCAGCATTCTGCCCCAAAGTTGTAATGGCTTTCAACATCTCCGAGTCAATGTCCGTTTGAGACTTGCGCTCATGGGGAAATTTCGGTCTTCCTCGACGATTTGTGAATCCTTGTGGAGGCCGACGGTTTTCAGTTGTTGCGTTCGTATCTAATTCATTTGCTTCTTCTGTACATGCTGGAGCTTCTTGGCTAGTTGCTGGTGTTGGAGGCGGCTGAGTAGAAGGTGAAGATGCTAGCGACATTGATTCATCCTGACCAGGGAGGTCTTCATCCGATGATTCCGGCATATTGGTCTCAGTCTTCCGGTCATTGGGATGAGGAACAAGGAACAACAGGCTATCATACAAAAACCATTTTCTTACTTTTTGCCACCACCTGATCCAGACTTGAGTGATGACATATCGCGATGGCACTTCTAGAAGTAATCCCGCAATTTGTTCCACCTTTGCCGAGCATCATCGTCTGGGGATGATTGATTGTATTATGTTTGCCATGCAATATAATGATCGTGCATTCATTTGTAATCTGAATTGATTAAGTCACTGGCGACATACCACGTCTATAATCGTGATGACCGTAAAATCTCTGCGACATAATTATCACGTCAATGGTCATAACGAGTTTGCATTTATGTACAGAAATCAATAAGGGAATGATAAGGACAGTGTAGCATCTGCGGGCTACCCCTTGCCCTCCCCCGGTTTTGTTGTTGTGCTGGTGGCTGAGCATGTGTCCACTACTTTTTCATTTTATTTTTGACAACCGCCAGAGTGTACTGTACTCCGTGACCTGACCTTCTTTTCTAGTGAGTAGTTTTTTTTCTCGCTCGCTTGTTGTCAGGTGTTTTGACTCGTTCAGTAAATATTAGTATGTTCCCGAATATTCGATAACGTTGTGGATACGAATGTTTACGCCAGATTTGGCCTTGAGTGATGTAACCTGATGACGTATTGATACGTGATTGGTTAGTTTGTGCGAGGGCAAAGGTAACGTTTATTTCGGGAACTTTCTGTAGGAATGTTTATATATATAGACCTGTGTGAGTGGTTGGTGGGTGAGTAAGTGAGTTTCCTTTTGTGGGGCGTAGATATTTAGTTTCGCTGGTGTCTTCCTAGTAATTTATTGTTCACTATACAGTTATTAAACTTTAGTATTATTTAATCTATCGTCGGATCTCGTGTTTATTTATTTTACAGCTGTAATAGTTTCGTTTTCTAAAGGGTTGTAGTTAGATCAACTAACTCCCCCCTACTATAACGTGCTAGAACAACCTCAGCTGTTAAAAGTGTTTTTTTTTTTTTTTAAATCACTCAAAAACCCCGATTTTCAACGCATCTACAGCTCTCGGACTTGTGTTCGCCAGTGAATTTAACTTATGACCAAAGACATCCAAACTTTTCATTTTATTTTTATGGACTTCACCCTCTTCCTTTTCCCTCGGATATCTGGCTTCTGGAGAGAGTCATGTGTCGCTATCGTTTCATTTCCGGGCTGGTGTCTCAATAGTCAGAAGCATCACAAAAGAAACATGCAAAGTCCTGTGGGAAGTGCTTCATAAAGAAATTATGCCCATTCCAGACAAAGACTTGTGGATAAAAATCGCATCAGATTTCTACGCCAGGTTCAATCTGTGTCGGTGCCATTGTCGGAAAACACATTCGTATCAAAAAGCCCAACAAATCGGGTACAAAGTTCTACAGCTACAAAGGCTATTTCTCCATTGTATTGCTTGCTGTAACAGATGCAAGCGGGAAATTTGTCATCATTGATGTCGGTTCATGTGGCGGCAATAGTGATGGTGGGGTTTTTTCCCGTTCAGTCTTCGGAAAAACCTCTAATGGCCGGCAAGTTAGACTTACCTCAAGAAACTGTCATTCCTGAAACAAACATTAAACTTCCATTTGTATTTGTGGCAGATGATGCTTGTCCATTGAGGGAAAATATCATGAAGCCTTTTGCTCAACGCCATCTGACATTGGAAAAAGAAGTATTCAACTACAGGTTATCTCGCGCGAAAAATTCTGTCGAGTGTCCGTGTGACAAAGCTGCACAAATGTGGAGAATACTTTTACGGCAAATTGAGGAGCAGCCCGAGTCTGCTACAAATTTTGTGAAGGCAATTACAGTCCTTCATAACTTTATACTGATCCATGAGCCTCATCGATCCACCGTGATCGAAAGTGAGGAAAATGAGGCAACTCCAGAATCGATCTATCACAACATCCAGACAACCGGTACAAGAACTACTAAGAGTAGAATGCAAATTCGAGAAACGTTAATGAATTATTTCAATTCTAGAGAAGGCTCCGTGCCGTGGCAGAATATTATGTGCTTTAACACTCAATAAAGTTAGACGTGCTGCATTTTGAGCAGTTGCCGTATTGCACAGACAGGAATAATCGTAGTCCATGTTCTGATTTCAACTTTAATGCTAGCAACAACCGACAACATTGACAACGTTATTTCTGCTGGTGTGTGTATGTGTATGTGCGTGTGTATGTGTGTGTATATGTGCGTGCATGGGCATGTTTGTGTTCGGGTGGAATTCCCGGCACGAGTATTGGGGACATTTTGTGTTCTCTAAATGCGCTTGTGACAAAATCAACGAGCAGTAGTAGTAGTAGTAGTATCATCATTATGAGAGAGAGAGAGAGAGAGAGAGAGAGAGAGAGAGAGAGAGAGAGAGAGAAAGACAGAGAGAGATAAAGAGAGAGAGAGAGAGGGGGAGGGGAATGGGGAGAGGGAGAGAGGTAGGGAGGGAGGAGAAATAAAAAATACTTACCATTGACTCCAATTTCTTCTCCAATTTTTTTCCAATCTGCGTTGATGAAATTTCTGTTGCTGTAGTTGGGATCGGTCTTGTCATAAAGACCTGATCTGTTTTGCACAGCAGCAATTAAAATCCCAGGTTTCATGTTCACTGATCAACAGTAATCTAACGAACTGTGCGCCAAGTAGTACTGGGGGTGAACAGAAAACTGGGAAGTCAACGAACGACGCAATCGTGGACAAACTGCTTCGCAGTGACTGTCCATCATGACTGTTTTTGTATTGGCAGAAAAGAGAGAGAGGGGAGGGGGGAGAGAAAGGGAAGATTGACTGGCCTTTTCATTTGATTGCAGTGGGAGGATGGGAGGATGGGAGGATGCTGCCATATTTTTTCGCAGAAGATCACAACAGTTACGTACATTGCAGACTATATTTCGTACACGGCTTCATCCTGTCCTCGTTAAAAGGTTTCTTTCCAGTAGACATGCTGTGCGTCGTAAGTTGGTGTGTGGCATGGCATTTGGTCAGATCTTTTCATTGAAACGACCTAAATGCCCTCCCTCCCCTTCCCCCTTTTCTCAAGGCTTCAGCAGAAAACTGATAAACCTATCGGTGGCCAAGTTATATAACCACATATGAAACTGCGTAAGTGCAAGGGACAGATTTACAAGAGGAAAGAAAACAAATTTCTTCAAATGCATTGCTTATCTTCTTACCTTTTTAGCTGTAAATATTTGAAAGATTGTACTTTTCCTTCATCGGTTGAAAAAAGAAAAAGGAAATTTTGGCACAGAGTGTGTAGAATTTGGGCAAAGGAGAGTTGTCATCTGAAGTTGTGAGAACACATTGTTGTGCGATTCGCTGTTAGGACCAGGGATATAGCTTCCACTGTTCGAGCCAAATATTGATCCTGAATTCAACTGTGCACGCCTTTGTAGCCTAATAGAGAGTTTGTTCTCATTACAACCCACTCACTGTCGTCATCTCTCTTTGGTTAAATGGTGGAAATGCAATCTACCAGCAAGCCAATGTTGAAACAACGTGTATCAGATTTCTACTGAAAATTTCACCATAGGGTTTCAGATGTAGACATCCTTGCTGCCTGTGACCCATGCCACGACCAGTTTTCCTAAGACAAAATGTCTGACTTTATCACTTCAGCGGTGGAGGGACTTATCCTTTGTGATGAGAATGCACATATTCTGTATGTGGTTTTCGATCAGTGTTTCAAACTAAGTAGAAAGTCCTGCCACATGTCCCCCTCCCCCACCCCATCCAGAGAGGACTCAATCGTCTTTGTTGTTAACACTACAAAGAGCCGTCGCGTCAACAGCAGACCCTTGTTCTCACCGTTGCTACGTACGAAGAACAAACCAGACGGATGACTATCGGCCAGGTGAGATCTCTGTAGCATTCGGTGAGTACACATCGCATTGTCATAGGCCCAGACCCACAACATGTACAATTGGGAGGTGGAATTCAGCACACATCTATTAATCACGAGAAAACTGGTGTTATTGTGGTAGATCTATATCTATCACATGAACCAGGAAATCAATGATGGGCATATTAACATTAAAGTCAACTCAAACGACACAGACGTACTGATATATCTTGCTAACACCCTGAACGCGGAAATGCACGGAAGTCTGGTCAATATAGTACCTTTCATGAATGTGCTATTGCCAAACAGTAATGTCATGTCCGTTAATATAGTTTGTCAGCATCCCCGAACCCACCATGCTGAATACTTTTCCAATCCATGTCCTCACTTGGCGGGACACTGTTTCCTCGTTTGCTGTCATTGCAAACACTATAGTTCCTACCAAGTTCAAGATATAATGTTCTCTGGTCTTCTAAGAGTTGGCAACGTATTAAACAGAGGAAGAAATCATAGAATTCTGCTTCACTTCATAACTTCGCTGCATCATCGGCTGCCGGGGACACTTTTGTGGAAAATGCATCTTTTCAGCACGAAAATTGCAGCCAAGAAAAATTTCACACCAAAGCTGCTCAGCTTTTCGCAATCTATGAACAGTATCAGACACAATGTCTGGACGCTCAGCATCGGGTGTTACCGTGGAAAGTTGCTGGTGGCTCATTCTCACTTCAACCCTCTGCACTATGCAAACGAAAGGAGACAAACCTCTACAGCAATCCTGCTAGGGATGTAGCAGCTGAGACAAATCCAGCTGAAGACCACTAAAAACCAGTTTCCTATCTCATCGGTGAATTGGATGTGACTCACCTAAAAATGAGAATTCTCCCATTGAAATTAATATGGTTGAAGTAATGGGGCATTGGTGAAACAGTGATGACATGAAAAGATATCATTAATGGCCTCAATTACACATCTGTTGATATGATGGTGATCAGTTTGTAGGTGTCTTTGGAGACTAAATGCATCTGCATCACCCCTCATCCATTCAACAATGGTTTTGTTCGAATTAAGATTAAACAATTGGCACCAAATGTAATTTTGATATGCTTCTGTGTTTCACAAAATCGATTATTTCCAACTGTAAAAAAAAATAACCCACTTTGGAAGTTGTTCTCAATTGTAATGTGAAGGACACCGGACCTTTTCAATGGTGGCTATCTTGGAGTTCGTCTTTCATTAAAAAAAACGCTCAAATTCCCACAGGTGGCATCGATCGGATCTGGAACCGGACTTTAATTTTCATTTAAAACCAACAGGAAAGTTTCAACAGGGTGTGCGTAGGCCACGCCAAGACTCATAGTTTGTTGGAGGTTGTCTGCAGATCGCACTGGACAGCACAGGGGTTTGTCTATTTGACTTGTTTCCCAAGCACTAACATATTGTTTCCACAGTACATTCCGATATAATTGAAGTTGATTGAACCTGGCTTGAACTGCAGTAATGAAACAACTAACTCTTGCTAGCAATATTGTATACATATCTCAGCATCAACAACAGACGTAACGCGTACTATTACTAACATCTCTCAATATGTGAAGCAGTTCAGAGAGGAGCCTCCAAATGGACGTACATGTATTACTGTCAGTGCTATTATTAATAATTTGATCTTCAAATTGTTGCATTATGTTTTCCAAAAACTTCTATGGGTATTTTTCTATGATAATAAGCAGTAAAGTTCAACCTTAGCCATCTGGTATATTTTATACGATTTTTTAAAATATTGGACTCGCAATGTTTAGCGATATAAGGGGTATAATTTTGATTTTGTCCAATGTATTTCTTGTAATAAACACAAATCAGTACGAATAACTTTCATGTGGTAGGAAATTGGATTCTTTTTAATTTGATGTGTATTAAGCATGGGTATCTCTTTGATATCTGGCTCGGTACAACTTTATTAATGTCATATTGGCTGAAATGAGCGCTAATCTTTAATGTCACGTAGGGGTGTTTTTGAGGAATTTCTTAGCGTTGCCACCCTTTATCCCATTATATCCGGCATTTTCAGTAGCCCAGAGTGGTTCTCCTAACATTTATAGTAAAATCAGGAGTATATTATTTTTCTGCAAGGTTCCCGGCCATCTGATGGCTTGGCCCCCTACTAAAGGTGACTGGAATTTTAGTGCAGCACTAAGTGAACAGGCCCCAACTATTTTTGGTGCGTGGTTGGTTGATGTTGCGGAGAGAGGGAGTGGCTTCAAAACAGTGACTCTGTGGTGCTGGTGAGGGGGTGGAGCGGTGAAAGCGACTCCACTGTACCCACACCTCTCTTTTCAGTGCATCTCAATCTCTCTCTCTCTCTCTCTCTCTCTCTCTCTCTCTCTCTCTCTCTCTCTCTCTCTCTCTCTGTGTGTGTCTGTCTGTCGGTCGAGTCCTCTTTCTTTCCCCTTCTTTCAGCTCTCTCTCTCTCTCTCTCTCTGTGTCTGTCTGTCGGTCCGGTCCTCTTTCTTTCCCCTTCTTTCAGCTCTCTCTCTCTCTCTCTCTCTCTCTCTCTCTCTGTGTGTCTGTCTGTCGGTCCGGCCCTCTTTCTTTCCCCTTCTTTCAGCTTTCTCTCTCTCTCTCTCTCTCTGTGTCTGTCTGTCGGTCCGGTCCTCTTTCTTTCCCCTTCTTTCAGCTCTCTCTCTCTCTCTCTCTGTGTGTCTGTCTGTCGGTCCGGCCCTCTTTCTTTCCCCTTCTTTCAGCTCTCTCTCTCTCTCTCTCTGTGTCTGTCTGTCGATCCGGCCCTCTTTCTTTCCCCTTCTTTCAGCTCTCTCTCTCTCTCTCTGTGTCTGTCGGTCCGGCCCTCTTTCTTTCCCCTTCTTTCAGCTCTCTCCCTCTCTCTCTCTCTCTCTCTCTCTGTGTCTGTCTGTCGGTCCGGTCCTCTTTCTTTCCCCTTCTTTCAGCTCTCTCTCTCTCTCTCTCTCTCTCTGTGTCTGTCTGTCGGTCCGGCACTCTTTCTTTCCCCTTCTTTCAGCTCTCTCTCTCTCTCTCTCTGTGTGTGTGTCTGTCTGTCGGTCCAGTCCTCTTTCTTTCCCCTTCTTTCAGCTCTCTCTCTCTCTCTCTCTGTGTGTGTCTGTCGGTCCGGTCCTCTTTCTTTCCCCTTCTTTCAGCTCTCTCTCTCTCTCTCTCTCTGTGTGTTTGTCTGTCGGTCCGGCCCTCTTTCTTTCCCCTTCTTTCAGCTTTCTCTCTCTCTCTCTCTCTGTGTGTCTGTCTGTCGGTCCGGTCCTCTTTCTTTCCCCTTCTTTCAGCTCTCTCTCTCTCTCTCTCTCTGTGTCTGTCTGTCGGTCCGGTCCTCTTTCTTTCCCCTTCTTTCAGCTCTCTCTCTCTCTCTGTGTGTCTGTCTGTCGGTCCGGCCCTTTTTCTTTCCCCTTCTTTCAGCTTTCTCTCTCTCTCTCTCTCTCTGTGTCTGTCTGTCGGTCCGGTCCTCTTTCTTTCCCTTTCTTTCAGCTCTCTCTCTCTCTCTCTCTCTGTGTCTGTCTGTCGGTCCGGTCCTCTTTCTTTCCCCTTCTTTCAGCTCTCTCTCTCTCTCTCTCTCTCTGTCTGTCTGTCGGTCCGGTCCTCTTTCTTTCCCCTTCTTTCAGCTCTCTCTCTCTCTCTCTCTCTGTGTCTGTCTGTCGGTCCGGCCCTCTTTCTTTCCCCTTCTTTCAGCTCTCTCTCTCTCTCTCTGTGTCTGTCTGTCGGTCCGGCCCTCTTTCTTTCCCCTTCTTTCAGCTCTCTCCCTCTCTCTCTCTCTCTCTCTCTCTGTGTCTGTCTGTCGGTCCGGTCCTCTTTCTTTCCCCTTCTTTCAGCTCTCTCTCTCTCTCTCTCTCTCTCTCTCTGTGTCTGTCTGTCGGTCCGGCACTCTTTCTTTCCCCTTCTTTCAGCTCTCTCTCTCTCTTTCTCTGTGTGTGTGTCTGTCTGTCGGTCCAGTCCTCTTTCTTTCCCCTTCTTTCAGCTCTCTCTCTCTCTCTCTCTGTGTGTGTCTGTCGGTCCGGTCCTCTTTCTTTCCCCTTCTTTCAGCTCTCTCTCTCTCTCTCTCTCTCTGTGTCTGTCTGTCGGTCCGGCCCTCTTTCTTTCCCCTTCTTTCAGCTTTCTCTCTCTCTCTCTCTCTGTGTGTCTGTCTGTCGGTCCGGTCCTCTTTCTTTCCCCTTCTTTCAGCTCTCTCTCTCTCTCTCTCTCTGTGTCTGTCTGTCGGTCCGGTCCTCTTTCTTTCCCCTTCTTTCAGCTCTCTCTCTCTCTCTGTGTGTCTGTCTGTCGGTCCGGCCCTTTTTCTTTCCCCTTCTTTCAGCTTTCTCTCTCTCTCTCTCTCTCTGTGTCTGTCTGTCGGTCCGGTCCTCTTTCTTTCCCTTTCTTTCAGCTCTCTCTCTCTCTCTCTCTCTGTGTCTGTCTGTCGGTCCGGTCCTCTTTCTTTCTCCTTCTTTCAGCTCTCTCTCTCTCTCTCTCTCTCTGTCTGTCTGTCGGTCCGGTCCTCTTTCTTTCCCCTTCTTTCAGCTCTCTCTCTCTCTCTCTCTCTGTGTCTGTCTGTCGGTCCGGCCCTCTTTCTTTCCCCTTCTTTCAGCTTTCTCTCTCTCTCTCTCTCTCTGTGTCTGTCTGTCGGTCCGGTCCTCTTTCTTTCCCTTTCTTTCAGCTCTCTCTCTCTCTCTCTCTCTGTGTCTGTCTGTCGGTCCGGTCCTCTTTCTTTCCCCTTCTTTCAGCTCTCTCTCTCTCTCTCTCTCTGTGTCTGTCTGTCGATCCGGTCCTCTTTCTTTCCCCTTCTTTCAGCTCTCTCTCTCTCTCTCTCTCTGTGTCTGTCTGTCGATCCGGTCCTCTTTCTTTCCCCTTCTTTCAGCTCTCTCCCTCTCTCTCTCTCTCTTTCTGTGTCTGTCTGTCGGTCCGGTCCTCTTTCTTTCCCCTTCTTTCAGCTCTCTCTCTCTCTCTCTCTCTCTGTGTCTGTCTGTCGGTCCGGCCCTCTTTCTTTCCCCTTCTTTCAGCTCTCTCTCTCTCTCTCTCTCTCTGTGTCTGTCTGTCGGTCCGGCACTCTTTCTTTCCCCTTCTTTCAGCTCTCTCTCTCTCTCTCTCTCTCTCTCTGTGTCTGTCTGTCGGTCCGGCCCTCTTTCTTTCCCCTTCTTTCAGCTCTCTCTCTCTCTCTCTCTCTCTCTCTCTGTGTCTGTCTGTCGGTCCGGCCCTCTTTCTTTCCCCTTCTTTCAGCTCTCTCTCTCTCTCTCTGTGTGTCTGTCTGTCGGTCCGGCCCTCTTTCTCTCCCCTTCTTTCAGCTCTCTCTCTCTCTCTCTCTCTCTCTCTGTGTGTCTGTCTGTCGGTCCGGCCCTCTTTCTTTCCCCTTCTTTCAGCTCTCTCTCTCTTTCTTCCTCCCTCTCTCCCTCTTTCTCCTCCTCTCTCTTCTTGTGTGTATCCCCAATAGTTGTCTTGTATTGACCCCCCCCCCCCAAATAAAAGAGGATTTGAGAACATGACAGTTCACTTTATGTTTAATCAGTTCGGGAAATAAATAAATAAACCTGACAAGAACATGATATTTTGCTTTGGTCTTCTGATTGCCAATGGTTTTGTTTCTGGTGTTCATCCATTATGTGGAACTATTTGTCTTAAGAATAGATGAAAACTAGAAAAAAGCATTCCGTATAACAATGTGGCTGGAGAAAATATTGATTGAGGGGGGGGGGCAGACAGAATGACCGAGAGAGTGACAGAGAAATGAATTATATGCCACTAGAATCATGTGACAATCCAACGAAAAAAAACAACTATCTTTTCCTTACTAGTTGTTTTAGCCACTCCCGCTATCCTGGCGTGTCAACTGGTGATGGGACATGTTCTATGATTTATTGCTGTTCACTTAATGGACAATATCAGTCTTTAGACTTTGTGTATGCATAAACTCCCCCCTAAACTTTTTTTTGTAAACCTTCCTCCACTTACATGTCCTGAGACATGTCCTTGGCGATATCTTAACAAGGACCACAATTCCACAACTTATTCTTTAAGCTCTTTTGAAGCCACAGGGCCGATATACCAGCCTATCATGTTGCAAAGTCCGCCGTACAGCCGATATATCAGCCCTACCGTTCAACGCTAAAACTGCCACGAGGCCGATCATTGGCTCACACTGTTCCGGCCTAGTTTGCACTCCCAATTTTCCTATTTCCTGTTGTCTTCTACCAGCTAATCCATTATTCTGGTAGCCTAAGGGAAGTAAAGGCATTTGAGCGTGGCAGCAAAATGGTTAATTATGTTAATTCTAGTTTTTGGCAGGTATAGTGGAAGGGAAACAAATATCATTCCTGTTTATATGAAATATTTCACACAGTTAGTTATTTCCCTTCACTCATAATCACTTCGCCATATTCGTAATCGTACCGGTATGGAAAAGATACCTGTAGTCGACATTGCCCAGGAGAAATCTGTCACTGAAATTTATTTATTTGTTTATTTTTGTTTTCTTTTTTAATTTATTTATCAAAGAACTTCCCAAAGTTTTCTGATTCTTTCTCCTTTTTGAACTTTTTTTTTTTTTTGACCAAAGAAAAAAGTTACAGTTTCACGTTGATTAGAATCAAGAGAAAAATATTGGTGAGAAATTCGGAATATGAAAAAAGAGTGACTGGTCAAAATTTGTACAAGTAAATCTTTAATACCCAGGTGTAAAAGGTGAGAATTAATGAAATTGATAGAAAAAAGGGGGTGGGGGGAACATATTACTTGAAGAACGAACGAACCCAGGAGAAATGATTAAGAAGACAGAGTAAAGAGGACGCAGCAGCAGCAGAAGAAGAAGGAAATGTCTACACACAACCATGGCCTGGTGTCCTAACACTCTGGTGTCATAAAAGTTGTCACGTCTTTGATTTTGTTTGGGAACCCCCCCCCCCCCTCCTCCTCCCTTATTTCTTTCTTTTGCTTTCTGGAGAACCAGGACCTGTGGCAGCGAACGAAACAGCAGTCCGTACTTAAAGAGATCCTACAGAGACGCTGGAGATGGATAGGTCACACGCTTGGGAAAACTGCATCCTGCACCACAAGACAAAGCTCTCACATGGAACCAGCAAGGGAAAAGGAAAAGAGGCCGGTCGAAAAACATCTGGCGCCGGGACCTGGAGGCAGACAGCAATAAGATGGGTGGCACCTGGGGATAGCTGGAACGACTGGCCCAGGAACGGGATGCCTGGAGAGCTCTTGCTGGTGGCCTATGTCCCAGGAGGGATCACAGGCGAAAGTGAAGGGAAGTGAAGTTCTTGAGAACGTTTATTTATTTATTCATTTATTTATTTATTCATTTATTTATTTATTCATTTATTTATTTACTTTTGTAATTACTATGGCGACGATCAATAGTTATGTAATTACAATGTGCACTGTTGTTTTTGTTGTTGTTGTAGGAGTGCGATATTGCCTGATACCATGCGGCAGTGACATTTAATGATGCTGTTTTAAGTAGAAGTAGTTGGTTTTTTTTTAAATTTTATTTTATTGTGAACCTGCCATATCTCATTTACCAATACTAAAACTATGGCAATACCACCCCCCCCCCACCCTTTTTTTTCCCTGTGGGCCATACATATTGATCCCATAACTGTCTTTTATATTTGAAAGGAAAAACAGAACCTTTCCAACATGGTAATAGAAAGAATTTCATCTATTTCTTCATCTGATGCTACAAAACAGTTTGCATGTTCGTGTGTTTGTTTTACAGCTTTCATTTACAGTCAGTTATTGGTATCCCTGGCTGAAATGACGTGAGAACAAAACTAGCGATAAAAAAAAGCAAAAACTATTATTCTTTAGAATTACAAATATTTATGTTCATGTCCGATATTTAAGATTTATCAATGGGTAATCATTGCATTATCCACTGGTCATTGATACAATAAATTTTGACAAAAGCAGAGACCCTACCTCCCCCCCCCCCCTTTAAAAAGCGTTTTTAAGTGTGTGTGTTTTTAAAATTATCATCAGTTGATGGGTTCGGCAATAAATTGTCTTTCCTTATTTATTTCATTAAGATCATTATGATTATTGAGGCCGATGTTATTTTAAAGTTTTTTAATGGAAACTTAGAATAATTATGTTATAGTAACAACCACAAGAGGCTTGTTTTTATTTGTTTTGTTTTTTCATATGATATATACCAAAGCTTGCAAATGATTTGACAGAATGAAATAACAAATAACAAAAAGTGTTTAGTTTATTTAGCTTTGAAGTGCAGAAAGCGAGCAATAAAAGTTATGTTATTCAAATCTGTTTCACTTCTTAAACATAGCTTTTCAATTGCACGTCTGGGGTGAACAAAAAATAAATAATAATTGAGCCTCTTTGAAGAGCCAGACGCCGCGCAACGTTCATTCGCTCACTGGCCAATTATTAAACTGTGACGTTTGTCTTTCTCGTGTGTCACCGTTTACCTTTGGGAGAGACAAAAATAAACAAACTTTTGTTACCTGCACGCTCAGTGAGCTGACATACTTTCCCCGCGATCTGATTGGATGTCCGGCTTACAAGGGCGGTCCCCCGGACCTCCCACGAACGTTTAATTGTCATTGACCTACCTAGGATGCTCTTTGGTGTACGGACTCGTTAAATAACTTATCTTACATTTAATTTTAATGAGTCTTGAGTTTGCTTTAGTTTAATGAACACTCCCTGCAGCTCTGATCGTCTGTGGCAAATCACGTTCACCGTTCCTTAACTATTTCTTTTACGGATCAGATAATCTTAAAGTCGTGGGTATCACATTTGCCAGGTAAAATACAAATCACACTCAGTATTGGTTTACATTTTTTGCACCGTCCACACATCACTTCTGACACACACTCGAGGCCCCACTTATCTCAACAGATTTCCAAATCATTTTTATAGTATGATCAGTTTTATCAGAGATGGTGAAGTTTCGGGTCCGAAAATAGTAATTTTACCGTGAAGTGAACTGTCTTTTCCTCACATTCTCGTGTTTTTTTTGTTTTTTTTTTATATTAAAAACAAAAAAAAATAGACACGCAGACACACATACAAACACACTTACAGACACAGAGTTAAGAGCGAGGTAGAGCGACAGGGGGCTAATGAAAGAGAGGCAGAGGGATAGATAGAAAGACAGGAGAAGAGAGACAGACACAAAGAGAGAGATAGAGAGAAATAACAGACAGACAGAGAAAGAACTGAAAGACACACTGACAGAGAAAGAAAGATGACAGAGAGAGAGAGAGAGGAAGAAAGAGAGAGAGAGAGGGTGAGATAGAAAGAGAGAAGGAGGGGAAGAGGGAAAGAAAGAGAAATGGAGAGAAAGAAAGAGAGAGAGAGGGGGGAAAGAAAGAAAGAAAGACAGGGAGAGAAATAAAGAGAGAGACATAGAGAGAAAGAGAGAGAGAGAAAGAGAGAATCTGAAAACGGATGTACGCTTCATAAAAGATAAATATTTTCCCTCTCAGTTGAACGGGCTTGGGACCGTCACGCGATGCTCCGTTACATAGACATTTGGTAAAAAATCAATTTTCAGTGTCCCCTAGACAAGTAAACTTTAACAAAAGAACATTTGAGTGCTCGGTGCAAGTATCATTAATGTAAATCATAGACTGTTGATGGCACTAATTTCTTATCCAGTAATATGTGAACGTGATACAATTTCGTAAGTCTACGGATTTCGAAATACGCCAATTGTTTATTTAAAAAAAAAATAATGAAAATGCAGTTGTTTTTTTAGGAATACCTGGCAATTTTGATCCATTTAAGCCAAAAATAAAAACACCACACACACAGACTTATTTTTAATTTTGTTATCTAAAATGTTCATTAGTGCCATTTCCGTAAGGATTATTTCAAAATTAACAACTTTTATATCGTTCAACAAAAACTCACTCGTAGTCTGTCGGGAGCATCTCGTGGCCTGATTAAAAATATTTTGACCTTCCGAGGTTTTTTTTTTTTTGGTGTTAGTGTGTTAGTGTTTTAGTGTGTTAGTGTGTTAGGCTGTTGGTTAATGAAATGGAAGAAAAACGATAGAAAGAAGGAAAAAATGTCTCAAACAAACAAACAAACAAACAAAAATCCCAATTATGAAAAAAGAAAGGGAATGATGAAAACAATGAAGAAAAAAAAGAGAGGCCAGAAAAATAAAGGACCAGAGCAATTAAGTCCTCAGCCAATTATCTAATATCTAACTGACCATCCAATTAAACAATTATCTAATATCTAACTGACCATCCAATTAAACAATTATCTAATATCTAACTGACCATCCAATTAAACAATTATCTAATATCTAACTGACCATCCAATTAAACAATTATCTAATATCTAACTGACCATCCAATTAAACAATTATCTAATATCTAACTGACCATCCAATTAAACAATTATCTAATATCTAACTGACCATCCAATTAAACAATTATCTAATATCTAACTGACCATCCAATTAAACAATTATCTAATATCTAACTGACCATCCAATTAAACAATTATCTAATATCTAACTGACCATCCAATTAAACAATTATCTAATATCTAACTGACCATCCAATTAAACAATTATCTAATATCTAACTGACCATCCAATTAAACAATTATCTAATATCTAACTGACCATCCAATTAAACAAGTATCTAATATCTAACTGACCATCCAATTAAACAATTATCTAATATCTAACTGACCATCCAATTAAACAATTATCTAATATCTAACTGACCATCCAATTAAACAATTATCTAATATCTAACTGACCGTCCAATTAAACAATTATCTAATATCTAACTGACCATCCAATTAAACAATTATCTAATATCTAACTGACCATCCAATTAAACAATTATCTAATATCTAACTGACCATCCAATTAAACAATTATCTAATATCTAACTGACCATCCAATTAAACAATTATCTAATATCTAACTGACCATCCAATTAAAAAATTATCTAATATCTAACTGACCATCCAATTAAACAATTATCTAATATCTAACTGACCATCCAATTAAACAATTATCTAATATCTAACTGACCATCCAATTAAATAATTATCTAATATCTAACTGACCATCCAATTAAACAATTATCTAATATCTAACTGACCATCCAATTAAACAATCATCTAATATCTAACTGACCATCCAATTAAACAATTATCTAATATCTAACTGACCATCCGACTAAACAATTATCTAATATCTAACTGACCATCCAATTAAACAATTATCTAATATCTAACTGACCATCCAATTAAACAATTATCTAATATCTAACTGACCATCCAATTAAACAATTATCTAATATTTAACTGACCATCCAATTAAACAATTATCTAATATCTAACTGGCCATCCAATTAAACAATTATCTAATATCTAACTGACCATCGAATTAAACAATTATCTAATATCTAACTGTCCATCCAATTAAACAATTATCTAATATCTAACTGACCATCCAATTAAACAATTATCTAATATCTAACTGACCATCCAATTAAACAATCATCTAATATCTAACTGACCATCCAATTAAACAATTATCTAATATCTAACTGACCATCCAATTAAACAATTATCTAATATCTAACTGACCATCCAATTAAACAATTATCTAATATCTAACTGACCATCCAATTAAACAATTATCTAATATCTAACTGACCATCCAATTAAACAATTATCTAATATCTAACTGACCATCCAATTAAACAATTATCTAATATCTAACTGTCCATCCAATTAAACAATTATCTAATATCTAACTGTCCATCCAATTAAACAATTATCTAATATCTAACTGACCATCCAATTAAACAATTATCTAATATCTAACTGACCATCCAATTAAACAATTATCTAATATCTAACTGACCATCCAATTAAACAATTATCTAATATCTAACTGACCATCCAATTAAACAATTATCTAATATCTAACTGACCGTCCAATTAAACAATTATCTAATATCTAACTGACCATCCAATTAAAAAATTATCTAATATCTAACTGACCATCCAATTAAACAATTATCTAATATCTAACTGACCATCCAATTAAACAATTATCTAATATCTAACTGACCATCCAATTAAACAATTATCTAATATCTAACTGACCATCCAATTAAACAATTATCTAATATCTAACTGACCATCCAATTAAACAATTATCTAATATCTAACTGACCATCCAATTAAACAATTATCTAATATCTAACTGACCATCCAATTAAAAAATTATCTAATATCTAACTGACCATCCAATTAAACAATTATCTAATATCTAACTGACCATCCAATTAAACAATTATCTAATATCTAACTGACCATCCAATTAAACAATTATCTAATATCTAACTGACCATCCAATTAAACAATTATCTAATATCTAACTGACCATCCAATTAAACAATTATCTAATATCTAACTGACCATCCAATTAAACAATTATCTAATATCTAACTGACCATCCAATTAAACAATTATCTAATATCTAACTGACCATCCAATTAAACAATTATCTAATATCTAACTGACCATCCAATTAAACAATTATCTAATATCTAACTGTCCATCCAATTAAACAATTATCTAATATCTAACAGTCCATCCAATTAAACAATTATCTAATATCTAACTGTCCGTCCAATTAAACAATTATCTAACATCTAACTGTCCATCCAATTAAACAATTATCTAATATCTAACTGTCCATCCAATTAAACAATTATCTAATATCTAACTGTCCATCCAATTAAACAATTATCTAATATCTAACTGACCATCCAATTAAACAATTATCTAATATCTAACTGTCCATCCAATTAAACAATTATCTAATATCTAACTGACCATCCAATTAAACAATTATCTAATATCTAACTGTCCATCCAATTAAACAATTATCTAATATCTAACTGACCATCCAATTAAACAAGTATTTAATATCTAACTGACCATCCAATTAAACAATTATCTAATATCTAACTGACCATCCAATTAAACAATTATCTAATATCTAACTGTCCATCCAATTAAACAATTATCTAATATCTAACTGACCATCCAATTAAACAATTATCTAATATCTAACTGACCATCCAATTAAACAATATCTAATATCTAACTGACCATCCAATTGAACAATTATCTAATATCTAACTGACCATCCAATTAAACAATTGTCTAATATCTAACTGACCATCCAATTAAACAATTATCTAATATCTAACTGACCATCCAATTAAACAATCATCTAATATCTAACTGACCATCCAATTAAACAATTATCTAATATCTAACTGACCATCCAATTAAACAATTATCTAATATCTAACTGTCCATCCAATTAAACAACTATCTAATATCTAACTGTCCATCCAATTAAACAATTATCTAATATCTAACTGTCCATCCAATTAAACAATTATCTAATATCTAACTGACCATCCAATTAAACAATTATCTAATATCTAACTGTCCATCCAATTAAACAATTATCTAATATCTAACTGTCCATCCAATTAAACAATTATCAAATATCTAACTGACCATCCAATTAAACAATTATCTAATATCTAACTGACCATCCAATTAAACAATTATCTAATATCTAACTGACCATCCAATTAAACAATTATCTAATATCTAACTGACCATCCAATTAAACAATTATCTAATATCTAACTGACCATCCAATTAAACAATTATCTAATATCTAACTGTCCATCCAATTAAACAATTATCTAATATCTAACTGACCACCCAATTAAACAATTATCTAATATCTAACTGACCATCCAATTAAACAAGTATCTAATATCTAACTGACCATCCAATTAAACAAGTATCTAATATCTAACTGACCATCCAATTAAACAATTATCTAATATCTAACTGACCATCCAATTAAACAAGTATCTAATATCTAACTGACCATCCAATTAAACAATTATCTAATATCTAACTGACCATCCAATTAAACAATTATCTAATATCTAACTGACCATCCAATTAAACAAGTATCTAATATCTAACTGACCATCCAATTAAACAATTATCTAATATCTAACTGACCATCCAATTAAACAATTATCTAATATCTAACTGACCATCCAATTAAACAATTATCTAATATCTAACTGACCATCCAATTAAACAATTATCTAATATCTAACTGACCATCCAATTAAACAATTATCTAATATCTAACTGACCATCCAATTAAACAATTATCTAATATCTAACTGACCATCCAATTAAACAATTATCTAATATCTAACTGACCATCCAATTAAACAATTATCTAATATCTAACTGACCATCCAACTAAACAATTATCTAATATCTAACTGACCATCCAATTAAACAATTATCTAATATCTAACTGACCATCCAATTAAACAATTATCTAATATCTAACTGACCATCCAATTAAACAATTATCTAATATCTAACTGACCATCCAATTAAACAATTATCTAATATCTAACTGACCATCCAATTAAACAATTATCTAATATCTAACTGACCATCCAATTAAACAATTATCTAATATCTAACTGACCATCCTATTAAACAATTATCTAATATCTAACTGACCATCCAATTAAACAATTATCTAATATCTAAATGACCATCCAATTAAACAATTATCTAATATCTAACTGTCCATCCAATTAAACAATTATCTAATATCTAACTGACCATCCAATTAAACAATTATCTAATATCTAACTAACCATCCAATTAAACAATTATCTAATATCTAACTGACCATCCTATTAAACAATTATCTAATATCTAACTGACCATCCAATTAAACAATTATCTAATATCTAACTGACCATCCAATTAAACAATTATCTAATATCTAACTGACCATCCAATTAAACAATTATCTAATATCTAACTGACCATCCAATTAAACAACTATCTAATATCTAACTGACCATCCAATTAAACAATTATCTAATATCTAACTGACCATCCAATTAAACAATTATCTAATATCTAACTGACCATCCAATTAAACAATTAGACTAATTTGCCACTGAAGTAGATTACTAACTAGCTATCTATTTACTTAGCTAACATCTTAAGGACATACATTCTAACTTGAAAAAGAAAAAAAAGACAAACATACCAAAGTATTCAGATAATTGACCCAATTAATTAATCAGACAATTTAACCCAAGTACCTCCCCCCCCCCCCGCCCCCCCCCCCCCCTGCATTTCCTCGTTCAATTCTTTTGACTTACGTAAAATTAATTAGGGAACAAATTTATAAAGTAAATCATATATTAACTTAATATCTTACTAATTATTTCGCGTTTTGTCTAATTAATTCCTTTATATAGATAACATATTAGAGAAACAAATGATTACATAATAAGTTAATTGACACATGATGAAAGTCATTCAGTAATTATTTGGCCTACTATTTAACCAAAGATTGTTCAACTAACTCTTAGATTGAAGACAATCAAAAGAAATAATTGGTCAAAATAAATAAGCATTTATTTAACTAACTCATGAACTAAATCATTTATTAACTAAGTGGCTCAGTTATCAACTAATTATTTGTTATTTATCTCTTAGGTACAGTCCTGGCCAAAAGTTTAAGACCGCTTTGCAAAAACTTGGCTTTTTTTTTTTTTACTTTCGGCTAATGTTGCCTCATGCAGTATACTTAGGCACAGTAAGTGAAACTATTGCAGCCCATTGCACCATCCGTCAATCTTGATGTGTAATAGCGAAGGATTTTGTTCATTTGGGAGCTGCACTGCTGTTTTGTACCCACCCCACCGAGATTTTATACTTGTCAAAAATGGGCAAAAAATCCTCACTTTCTGAAGTTCAAAGATCTCAGATTATAACATTACATGGAAAAAGGTACTCAGAACGTGAAATATCTATTGAAATAGGCTGTAGCAAGACAGCAGTGCATAATTCGTTGACCAGGTGTCAGGTTGACGGCATTTATTGGGACCGGACATATCGGACAGTTTTTTCATTTCGGGCGTCAATCTTGGTTTGCAAGTAAAAAAGATCGAATTTTTTTGCTTGAAGCGGTAGGAAACTGTGAAATGACAGGTTTTATTACAGCATCAGCTCTGCTCTTGGAGTCATTTTTCTGTGACGACCACTTTTTTTCCAGTCCGAATAAATGCCATCCATCTGGTACCTGGTCAACGAATTATGCAATGCTGTCTTGCTACAGCCTATTTTAATAGATATTTCACCTTCTGGTGTCTTTTTCCGTGTAATGTTATAATCTGAGCTCTTTGAACTTTAGAAAGTGAGGATTTTTTGCCCATTTTTGACAAGTATAAAATCTCGGTGGGGTGGGTACAAAACAGCAGTACAGCTCCCAAATGAACAAAATCCTTTGCTATTACACATCAAAACTGACGGATGGTGCAATGGGCTGCAATGGTTTCACTTACTGTGCCTAAGAAAAGTGCATGAGGCAATAGTAGCCAAAAGTTAAAAAAAAAATGCCAAGATTTTGCAAAGCGGTCTTAAACTTTTGGCCAGGACTGTAAAATACAAGTGAAACAAGTAATTAACAAGAATAATTAGATAGTAAGTTAACTAACTCATGAACTAACTCATTTATTAATTAACTTGCATACCAATTAACATAAAAACTGGTTAACTAACTTCCTAAATAGGTAAAAAAAACTCATGAAACAACCGGTTGACCGTAAGAGTGAAGTAATCAGTTAACTAACTCATGAATCAAATTATTCATTAATTAACTGGCACAACACTTTTTCCGACGAATCCCTAAGTAGGAAAAAATACACTACCTTTACAGCCAGTTAACAAAATTGAGATTAAGTATCAGTTAACTAACTCATGAACTGAATCATTTATTAATTAAATAATTTAGTCATTATGGTCAACTGCCAATTTAATTGGCTTCCTAAACTGTAAAATACTAGCCAAAACAGTAAATTATTATTTCGCCAAAATAATTAAACAGACAACCAACCAACTTAAAAACCAAATCTTTTATAAAGTAACTGATTTTACTGGTTAACTCAAGACCAACTACCTTAGTAATTTTGTTTTAGAAAATGTATGCAAACAAACAGGGAAAGGACATGCAGTTGGTTAGTGGGAAGAAGAGTTATCATAACATAAGAATTAGTACACAGTTTTTAGTAATTCTACGGTAGAAAATCCATGCAAAAAAAGGGGAAAGAAACAGAAAATAATTACAACGGAACAAAATTAGTACAGGGGTTTTGGTAATTTTGTTATAGAAAATGCATGTAAAGAAGAAAATAAAAAGGAAGTAAGAGAAAATTAATTAGAACAGAACAAAATGAGTGCAAGCGTTTTAGTAATTTTGTTAGAGAAAATACATGCAGATAAATAGAGGGAAGAGGGGAGAAGAGGATAGTGCAGACTGAAAGATAGAGTGTAACAAGGCAGAGCTAACAGAAAACCTGACTGTTTAGATATCCTCAAGTACCTGGGTGGCGCTGGGTCTCTGGTCGGGATCTGAGTGGAGCAGATTCAGCAGCACGTACCTGGGGTGGATGTGAAGAATTAAAGTAAAAACGTGCTTTGACTTTTTGTTTACAGAATTTTCAACCTTTTAGACAAACGCTACAAAAGACGACTTTCCGTGTCAAAATGTTAAAAACAGATTGTTAAAGTGTTAATAAATAGTATAAAAGTTGAAGATGAAAATCGTATTAGCTTAAACACCTCATTTTTCTGAAAAGTATGAACTTAAATTTTTAACTCCTTCTTTGTGAAGTATTAAAGTTTAAGCGACAATTGGCAAGTCCTTGAATGTGTCTGTAAGTACGTGAATTAGCCAGTTAGTCAGTCATTGGGCGATTGATTTTCATCACATGAATTCCGTCGAATGGACTTGGTTTACAAAGAATTATTGTATTCGTACAGTATGCAGTTTTAAAGTGATAGACAGTAAAGAAGTTCTCACCAGTTTGCCAACGGGATGTTTTCTGCGCATTCGTCTATCTCCTCCACATAGTTCACATCTCTGGACGCCTTTCTCTTCAGGGTCATGCACCATAAGACCACCCCCAAAGCGTAAAGGTCCACCTAGGACAGAGTCAGTATCAAGATTATTGCTGGTTTTAACGCTACTGTTAATTTAAAAAAATATATATATATTATTCTTTCTTTAAGACTTCAGGTATGGGACGAATGTGATTTTACTTTATATTATGCTTTTCCTAGTAATATATTAGTAGTACATAAATGTTATTTATATATTATTATATAATGTACCCCCTCCCCCCCCCCCCCCCCGCCCCAAAAGAAATTTGAACCGACGATGCAAAGAATTTGAAATAGCAAATTAATTCCTTCGTCTTTTGAGAATGGAAAATGAATCTTAACGTATAAAATAATTACAAAATTATATCTTTCATTAAGTCATGCTTGAAATATTTGGTGTTTTTATTTCAGTGTAGTGAATTTTGATACTCACATTTAAAGATGTAAGAGAGCAGATTTGCTTACTACATGTCTTAGCCAAGCAAATGTTCGATCAAATATTCCATTAGTTACATCCTCACCAGATATTATGTCTCTTTCTTTATAAAGGTTTTGTAGGTTTTCATCATGGTCAAGTTTCCACTTCTTACGTTTTATGTTTAAATTTGAAAGAGGGAGAGAGAAAGAGAGAGGGCACAGAAAGAGGGAGAGAGGGGCAGAGAGAGAGGGAGAGAGAGATAGAGGGAGAGAGAGAGTGTGAGAGAGAAAGAGAGAGAGAGAAGGAAAGAGAGAGAGAAAAAGATATTTAATGAAATGATAATAAAACGACTACAACAACAGCAATAACTTCCATGACCTCACCTTGTACGGGTTAACTTTCTTTCCAGACCAGGTTTCAGGCGCCCTGAATGCTCTACTTCCATATTTCACCACCAACTCAGCATCATGATCTGGTAGCTGGCGTGACAAGCCAAAGTCAGACAATGTCACGTCATCTTGGCTGTTGATCAACACATTTGCCGGTTTAATGTCTGCGTGGAAGATGTTTTTATGGTGAATGTATTCCACTGCTCTGCTCAGCTGGTGACCAAACAATAGAGACATAAACTTGAAACAAGATGATGAAAAAAATAGACATGTAAATCAAAATCAAATGATCACAAATTACAATGGACACCATTACTACAGCTGATGATCATGAAAGAACATCTTGCTTCTCGGCTTCTGGGAAAAAAGAAAAAAAGATAGAGGGTGACAAATTGACTTCAACAATTTCACAATGAACTGCAGAGTTTCAATTTTCTGGCGAGCACAGAGCACAGATCATTCTCTTGTAGAAAAAAGTTTCGAGCTTCGAAGAGTTAGAGAGGGGGAAACTTTAGAGAGTCGAGAAGACTACCAGTATTTAATGCTGGCACGAATTTATTTCAAAGGATTTGAGCAGTTTTCTTTCTGACAACCGATGACATTCTCTGGCCAGTACCATCACCTTACGTACAACTACAGAATGAAGAAAACCGAGCTGATTCGCAGAGTGCACAATGGGGGAAAGGCTGTATATTGCTAAGCCACGGGTTAGAAACAACACAAAGAAACGCTCCGGAGATTTACCAAAGATCTGGAAATGAAAGAGGAAAATGAGCCTTCGGTCACTGATGACTTTAATAATGGCAAGAAAAAAAAAATGGGTCTGAGAGCCCACCATAACATTCATAAAAATATTATTACGAAATAAATTCTTGTATGCTTATTCTATTTATGAAAATCTCTAAAGGTATGTGTACACGGCTCTAAAAACATTTCTAATTTTGCTCCCATTTTTTAGAAGTCCATGTATTCTAAAATTCCATGTCCGATTTTTTTATTTTTTTGGGTATTCTAACGGTGCATAAAATTGTTCTATTTTACATTCCAATATTTTTGGTGCCTTTTTAAGTTGAAATCGTGAATGCGCTTTTCGGGTTTTGTTTCTAACACTCTCAAATCGTTTCAGTGGAGATAACAAAATGTGACGTGGTCTCGCTTCAACAAAATGGCGACTGGCAGTGAATCGAATCGAATCCTGCGATGAGGAAATTTTGGCTGTCACGCCTAACACAAACCTGTTTGAAGATGAAAAAAGGTAGACGAGGAAAAGAAAAACGGAACGAAGTGTGTGCGTGAGAGACTGGGCATCATACAAGCTGGAGAGATTTCGAATGAAGTGATAAACGTGCTGTCCAATTGGAAAAAAGAAAAAGTTGTTTGTAGCAAACCCACGAGTAAGAAATAATATCCGAACGATACAGCGAAACGCAAAGGTAATTGGGAGACAATCGTTTTGCGTATCATTTCTTACGCCTTTGCTGCACACAACTTTTGGAGAGGGGGGGGGGGGGCAATTTTTGTCTTTGCTTTGAGCCTCGCTGTGACCCTACAGTTTTTCTGTGATTTTCATAATATTTGATAAATGGGCTTCTTGTCTTAAACCTCGCCATGATTCATCAATGAATAAGAAAGAAAGTTGGACTAAAAATAGGAACCGTTCTAAAGCGATTCGGTGTTGACAAATTTAGAACGGAAGATTCTAATTTCACTCTTCTTTCTAATACAGAACCGAATTAGAACCGTTGAAACACTGGCATGCATGTCGATTCCAAATAGAAAGTGACATAAAATTATTATTCGTAACATGGAAAGACAAACTGTTCTTTTCTGTATTTTTTTCTTTGATAGTATCGCTGAAACAGAGAGGCTGATTTTGATTCAGTTCTAAAATATATAATAGAATAAAAAATTAGAACCGTGTACACATACCATAAAGAGATGAAAATCTAAGTAGTATTGTCAACTCCCAATGTCGCGAGTGTGATGATTAAATATTCTTGAATTTCATACTTTATAGTAAACAATCTAACATTGTCCGAAACTTCAGGAAAAAGAAAAATAATACACTGCCTCAAGAAATCGAAACAATGCCTGCACATACAAATATTATTAAAAATGTCAATTTGAATAAGATTTAAAAAAAAAAAAGTATTTGCAATAACGATAAGAGGTTGAAAATAAACATTTCAAAAAAATCCAGCCAGGCACTTGAAATAGAACTTCTTTATATTTAGTAATAGTTTTTCCCTAGCTGTGTATTTACCCTACATTTCTTTTTTTGGTTCACAATAAAAAAAACACCTCATTTTCTGCATAGGAAGTTCAAATTGAGCAGTTCTACATTTTAAATCGTGCTGTTTATTTGCTTAGAAATGAAGCCAGTCGAACACTTAACATACTCGCATAATTTTCTGTTTTTATTGCATCAGTTTCTCTCCTTTATATATACTTCAATTGAGCATCTTAAAAGCGGCCTAAAACGTTCCACGGCTCATGCGGTTTCAGCATAATATTTGACGTCAGCCTTAATACCGTACTGGTCAATCCTTGCAACAAAATAGATTGTCATCATATTTTGTGATTTGGGGAACTACAAATCACTAAATTTTTTTCTCTTTATTGTTATTGTTATTACTACTTAACTGATATTCTTATTTTAAAGTGTAATGCCTAATGCTCTAACATTCAAATACTGGAGACGAATTTCACAATTACTAGCAAGAGATATTAAAGGATGAAAACTGAACATTTCAAAATTCGGAGAGAACAAAGGAAAATCAACGAATGGCAAGAGTTAGTTCCGTCTGAATAAATCAGATGGAAGAAGACAGAAGATAATCATAGATGAGAGGTTGGGAAAGAAGGGTCAAATGTAGAAAGATAGAAGAAAAAAGAAAGAGAAATGGCTTTAACTTACTTGTCTAAAGTATCCTCTGCTCGTCGTCATGGTTAGGGTAGGAATCTTGTCTTGCAGGGTCCCGTTGTCACAGTAAGGCATGATTATTGCCATGTAAGTTGGACATTTCACTGCCACTAACATACTCATCACATTGCGGTGACGTAACTTCTTCAAAATTTCCACCTCTCTATAGAAGCGATCCTCCTGATGAGAGTTGAACACATTCCGCTTGTAACTGTCTCTCTCCGATTTATCACAGAGTTGGAAAATCTTGACAGCCCGATGAAGATCTGGATCTTTGTTGGAAGAGGCTTTCACAACTTGCCCAGACATTCCGGTGCCAATGACGCCGTCCTTGGTGAAGTCAAAGACCACGAAAAAATCGTCGACTTTCAAAACATCATGATTAGCTCTGGTTGCCATGGTGAAATCAGTTGTAAGTACTGACTAGCTGGTTTGCTGCTTGTGGCGAAATTGATGAGGAACTCGCAAGGAAATCGTGAATTAAATATTCGAGATATGAACTCTTGACTCAAAAGTAGTGTACACTCGACGAGGGTCAAAATGCAGACTGAATTTTAATTCAAATTGATGCCCCAATCAGCAAACCCAGAAATGTCACGTGATTTTACAATGTTAGGTTATAGAAAATTTCGCGAATAAGATGGACAAACAAAGGCATATGAATGAGACGGGTGGGTGGGATTTATAGGAAGGGTACAGGTAACTAATCAACTGTCGGTGAAGATCAAAGACGTATGACACGTGCCTCACGGCACTGATCAGCCGACAGGAAGACGGTTCTATAGTCGCCAAACAAACGCTTTGATGATGACAGGGGCACTGCCCGACAGTGGTCAGTGAGACTGGGATATCTTCTACATGGGGAGATGGGAACCTAGAGGTTGTTTGTGTGGTAGTTATAGGAGAGTTATAAGTTAAAATTTTACTTCTTTATGAATTCAGTGGACAATAAAAGCATTTGGAATCAGTTCTGGGTTTTAAACATTTTTTTATTTTTTTTATTTTTGTGTTGCTTTTCTTATTTTACTGCCCATGAGGATGAAATAATAATTATTTAGAATAGCGGTTCTACTTTAAAATTATTTCCATAATACTGAATAAAATATTCATTTATTTATTTATCTATTTATGGATGGCATTTATACAGCGCATATCCATTTAAAATGCTCTATGCGCTTTACACTACAGAAGCAACATGTCAACCACAGAGCAGAATGGAGCGCCTGCGAAGCGCTCAACACACTGCACTGCTTCTTTCTCTCTCCCTGTCTCGCTCACTCTCTCTCTCTCTCTATCTCAGAGCAAATTGTAACGCAGCCTGTTAGGCGCAGTTCACAACAGTCCACAACTCACAACTCAAATAATATTTGAATCTTTATTAATAATAATAATATTTAACAATGAACAATAACTTTTGTTGTTGCTGGTGGGGGGATGATATGGATAAATTTTTATCTATTAATTTCAATTTTGCCCGGGCAGCGGCCTGTTCGGCCTGCTCTTTACGATTTCCAACTGCCAAGGTGTCTTTAACCTGCGCAAAGTGCACACGGGCCCTCCGAATTTTTCGTCCTTATCCGAGAAGACTAAGTACTCGATCCTACCCCCCCCCCCCCCCGAATAGGATCAAGGCCGCGAAAATATGAGAAAAATCCCAATTTCCAACATGCCTGCACTGCCCAGGGTTTTGAACCCGGGACCCTTGGCATGAGAGGCGATCACCCTGCCTCTAGACCATTAGGCTACTATTTATTTATTTATTTATTTATTTATTTATTTATTTATCTATTTATTGCCACCCCCAGATTTGGAGACAATATCTGGATACTACTTGTTACTTTATTTGATTTGTAAACATGATCAAGCATAATTTGTGGAATGTGTCTACCTAAAAATGCTAACTGAACTCTTCCTGTATTATTCCTGCCAAGTTTGGACGCCCAGATTTCCCATGGACTGACAACTAACTTAAAAGCTGCCGTACAAACAACACTGTCGTCCTGGTCTACCTTCAGCATTTGTTCACTTCTTTAACGTAGTTTCTCCGCCACAGAAGTAATCAAAATATTATTGCAAGCGCAATGATAACAATACATGTCAAAGAATATTAATCCCCGTGAAGAAGCTACCCCTATCTCACTGACCACTGTCGGTTGTACACCCGTCCTCATGACAGCTTTTGTATGGCGATTTCCTGTGGGCTGATAGAAAGGGTGAGGCACGTGTCATGAGTCTTTGATCTTCGCCGACAGTTGATTAGTTACCTGTACCGTACGCCAGCACCCCACCACCTGTCTTACCCCCAGAATTTACTATAACATAATAAAATATAACATGGTCTTTGTTAGACACATTTCAATGGGCAGTAAAATCTCGTGACACTTCTGGGTTTGCTGATTGGGGCATCAATTTGAATTAAAATTCAGTCTGCATTTTGACCCTCGTCGAGTGTACACTACTTTTGAGTCAAGAGTTCATATCTCGAATATTTAATTCACGATTTCCTTGCGAGTTCCTCATCAATTTTGCCACAAGCAGCAAACCAGCTAGTCAGTACTTACAACTGATTTCACCATGGCAACCAGAGCTAATCATGATGTTTTGAAAGTCGACGATTTTTTCGTGGTCTTTGACTTCACCAAGGACGGCGTCATTGGCACCGGAATGTCTGGGCAAGTTGTGAAAGCCTCTTCCAACAAAGATCCAGATCTTCATCGGGCTGTCAAGATTTTCCAATTCTGTGATAAATCGGAGAGAGACAGGTACAAGCGGAATGTGTTCGACTCTCATCAGGAGGATCGCTTTTATAGAGAGGTGGACATTTTGAAGAAGTTACGTCACCGCAATGTGATGAGTATGTTAGTGGCAGTGAAATGTCCAACTTACATGGCAATTGTCATGCCTTACTGTGACAACGGGACCCTGCAAGACAAGATTCCTACACTGACCATGACGACGAGCAGAGGATACTTTAGACAAGTAAGTTAAAGCCATTTCTCTTTCTTTTTTCTTCTATCTTTCTACATTTGACCCTTCTTTCCCAACCTCTCATCTATGATTATCTTCTGTCTTCTTCCTTAATATGATTTGTTCAGTCGGAATTTGCTATTCGTTGATTATGCTTTATTCTCTCCGAATTTTGAAATGTTCACTTTTAGTTCCCCTTAAGTCTTCTTATTATTTCTTGCTTATATATGAATGTGAAATTAGCCTCCAGTATTTGAATGTCAGGGCATTAGCCACCATACTTTAAAATAAAAATACAGATAGCAATGATTATAACAATAATGAGAAAAAAATAGTGATTTGAAGTTCAATAATGGCGTAAAATAATGCGCTGAAATTGCATGAGCCGTGGGATGTCTAAGACCGCTTATAAGATGCGCAATTGAAGTCTGTGGAAAGGAGAGAAACTGATACAATAAAAAAAAAAGAATATTATGAGTCTATTCAGTGCCTGACTTGCTCCACATCTAAGCCAACAAACATAGCACTTTTTAAAATATAGGACTGCTAAATTTCCACCGCATGAGCAGAAAGTGCGTTTATATTGTGAACCAAAAAAGAAAAGTAATGTGAAAACACAGCGAAGGAAAAAACTCTTATTAAATAAAAAGGGGTATTTTGCCATTGGCTGGTTGGATTTTTGTTGTTGTTGTTGCTAATTTTCCTTTTTAATCTCTTATCATTATCATTGAAACTGTTCTCTTCTAAAATCTCCGTGATATTGAAATACTATTTGTGTGCGCAGGCATTGTTTGGATACATTCAAATATCATAAAAAGCATAGAAAAACTGTGGGTCGCAGCAGGGCTATAAGCAAAGTCAAAATTGGGCAAAAAGAAAAAGTTGTATGTTGCGAAACCCCGCGTGAGAAATAAAACCCAAACTATACAAAGCAAACTAAAGAGAAGACAGAAAGTAGTTTGTTAGTTTTGAATAAAAAAACAACATACAACCTTTTCTTTTTGCCCAAGTTTGACTTTGGATGTATTGAAGCAGTGTATTATTTTTCTGTTCCCTGAAGTTTTGTACGATGTTTTTAATTAGTGTAAAATTCAGGAATGTTTGGGCATGAGATTTGCGACATCGGGAGTGGACAATACTAGTTAGAATTTCATCTCTCCTTAATTAGTGCTGTTTGGAACATCCGCCTTTACATTTGTCCTCAGAGGAAGTGGAGATGTTATAATTATGTTGCCTGTAAATGTTAACACAGTAGGAAATTTAAGAACCAGCCTGGTGAATCTCCGAACTTTTCAATATACAGTTTTTGTTTAAAATCTCATTCAATTTTATTGATCAGCTCTCAAGTTTTACATGGTGCACCCTTTTTTTTTTTTTTTTTACATTCTTTAGAGATTTTTCAGAAACAGAATGAGTGGGCAATAATTCATTTAGAAATAATATTTTTATGAATGCGGTAGTGAGTTTACTAACGCATATTCCTTTTTTTTCTTTTTTTGCTTTGTTACTATTTGGTCATAAAAAAAGTCGTCGATTTTATATTCCATTTTAAGAACTATGGTAATTCTCAGTAGCGTTTCCTTATTTCGTTTCTGAAACGGGACTTCGCAATTTACAACTGCCGCTCCCCCACCCCCCCCCCCCACCCCACCTCCTACTTTGTACTCTTCTTATCAGCTGGCGTTACATCACTCTGTAGTTACATGTAAGATGATGGTACTGGCCAGAGAATGTCATCGAGTGTAAACAAAACTGTTCAAATTTCTTTGAAATGTTCACCAAAGTGTTAACTACTGGTAGTCTTTTAATCTCTCTAAACCTTTCTCAAGGAGTGAATTGTCTGCGCAGGCCATCTTGAGTGTGCTCACCAGGAAAAAGAAAACCTGCTGTCCATTGTGAAATTGTTTAGTCCTTTTTTCATCCTCTTCTTGCAGCGACGCATTCCTACCTCCTCCCCCCCCCCCTGCCCTTTTTTTTTTCTTCTGGCAGCAAGAGGTTCTTTCACGGTGCTCAGATTTATTAATCATGTCCACTGTAATCTGTAATCATTTGATTTTGATATACATGTCTATTATTTGATCATCTTGTTTCACATCTATGTCTCTATTGTTTGGTCACCAGCTGAGCCGAGCAGTGGAATACATTCACCATAAAAACATCTTCCACGCAGACATTAAACCGGCAAACGTGTTGATCAACAGCCAAGATGACGTGACATTGTCTGACTTTGGCTTGTCACGCCAGCTACCAGATCATGATGCTGAGTTGGTGGTGAAATTTGGAAGTAGAGCATTCAGGGCGCCTGAAACCTGGTCTGGAAAGAAAGTTAACCCGTACAAGGTGAGGTCATGGAAGTTATTGCTGTAGGCGTTTTATTATCATTTCATAAAATTCCTTTTTCTTTCTCTCTCCCTCTCTCCTTTCTCTCTCTCTTTCTCTCCCCCCAACCTCCCCCCCCCCAACTCTCTCTTTCTCTCACTCCCTCTCTCCCCTTCTCTTTGCCCCCTCTCCCTCCCTCCTTCCCTCTCTCTCTCTTTTTCTTTGAAAATAAAAGGTAAGAAGTAGAAAATTGACCTTTCTGAAAACCTACAAAACCTGTATAAACAAAGAGTCATAATATCTGATGAGGGTGTAACTAATGGAATATTTTGTCGAACATTTGCTTGGCTGAGACTTGCAGTAAGCAAATCTGATATCTTACATCTTCAAACATGAGAATCAAAATTTACTACATTGAAATAAAAACACCAAATATTTCAAGCACGACTTAATGAAAGATATAATTTTGTAATTATCATACGTTTAGATCTCATTCATTTGCCATTCTCAAAAGTCGAAGGAATTAATTTGTTATTTCATATTCTTTGCATCGTTGGTTAAATGTTTTAAAATATATATATATAATATATAAATAATATTTATATACTACTAATAATTATATTACTAGGAAAGGCATAATATAAAATAAAAACATATTCGTCCTATACCTTAAGACTTAAAAAAAGGATAATAATAATAATAAAAACAAGACAATAATATTGACAGTGAGATTAAAGAAGCAATAATCTTGATACTGACTCTGTCCTAGGTGGACCTTTACGCTTTAGGAGTGGTCTTATGGTGCATGACCCTGAAGAGAAAGGCGTCCAGAGATGTGAACTATGTGGGGGAGATAGACGAATGCGCAGAAAACATCCCGTTGGCAAACTGGTGAGAACTTCTTTATTGTCTATTATTTTAAAACTGCATAATGTACGAATACAATATGCATTGCCTAATCTGTCAATATCAGATTCTATTACAACTGAAGACCAGCCAACAATCCCAACGTAAAGTCACAATTGGTATGACAAAGCACAACCTGTAAATCCCCATCTTTTAATAGCATTGTATCTATCTAATAATCATATATATATGATTCATAAATTCTCGAACATTTGAACGCAGAAGGCTTTTTTTTAAATTAGGCCACCTGCAGTAACCAAATTTTGCATGTAGGTTTCAAATACCTTGGAGGGTGCACAGAAGTTTGGATTTTTTTTTTATTGATTTTGCTTTTCAATTTTTTTTTGTTTGCTTTGTGTCTGTGACTGCTCGCCACCGCCCCCTTTTCTTCATGAGCACAAGCATGACTTGTGATGTGAATACTTCCTGTCCCATGTCGGTCACTGCTGTCAGCTGATTTAAACCATGACTTGTGATGTGAATACTTCCTGTCCCATGTCGGTCATTGCTGTCAGCTGATTTAAACCATGACTTGTGATGTGAATACTTCCTGTCTCATGTCGGTCATTGCTGTCAGCTGATTTAAACCATGACTTGTGATGTGAATACTTCCTGTCCCATGTCGGTCATTGCTGTCAGCTGATTTAAACCATGACTTGTGATGTGAATACTTCCTGTCCCATGTCGGTCATTGCTGTCAGCTGATTTAAACCATGACTTGTGATGTGAATACTTCCTGTCCCATGTCGGTCATTGCTGTCAGCTGATTTAAACATGACTTGTGATGTGAATACTTCCTGTCCCATGTCGGTCACTGCTGTCAGCTGATTTAAACCATGACTTGTGATGCGAATACTTCCTGTCCCATGTCGGTCACTGCTGTCAGCTGATTTAAACCATGACTTGTGATGCGAATACTTCCTGTCCCATGTCGGTCACTGCTGTCAGCTGATTTAAACCATGACTTGTGATGTGAATACTTCCTGTCCCATGTCGGTCACTGCTGTCAGCTGATTTAAACCATGACTTGTGATGTGAATACTTCCTGTCCCATGTCGGTCACTGCTGTCAGCTGATTTAAACCATGACTTGTGATGCGAATACTTCCTGTCCCATGTCGGTCACTGCTGTCAGCTGATTTAAACCATGACTTGTGATGTGAATACTTCCTGTCCCATGTCGGTCTCTGCTGTCAGCTGATTTAAACTATTCACCGTGTTTGCCCCTAAAATTAGAACACAGGAAGGTCTCGGGGAATACCTTGTACTGAGGGTGGAAAGTTTCACGCGGGGCAGTGCTTGGGGCATCCGCCCGCAGCACGGCTTTATATTCATTCACAAAATTCTCAAACGTTGAACGCAAAGGCTTTTTTACTAGGTCACCCACAGTAAAATAATTTTGCATGCAGGTTTCAAATATCGGGAGTGGGGGGTGGGGAGGGGGGGGGAGGGGGGATGAGGTCACCGAAGTTTTGATTTATTTTTTTATTGGTTTTGTTTTCAATTTTCTTAACTTGAGTTTTCATTGTCTCGTTGACTGCTCGCTTCCCATCCCTTTTGTTTTTCACGAGCACATGACCCGTGACGTGTGACACTTCTTGGGGCCGGCTGATTTATTCTGAACTATTCGACGTGTTTGGCGGCTAAAATTAGAAGGCAGGAATCTTGCTGCTTGCTTTGGGAATTATTGCGGTTTGTTGAGACAGATGTAGAGAGGTTAGAAAGTGACGGACACGGCAGTGGGTGGGGGAAGGGGTTCGCCCTGTAGCCCCGTCTTTAAGCCTGTTCCCAATGGACCCTTTTCACTTCCGCGTTACTGTTATTTGGGGGAGGAGGGGGGGGTGGGGGGAGCCGCACGGCTTCGAAAAGCACCGTGTAGGGCAAAAACCTCAACTTGCCTTAGTGATGGCATCTGAATATATGTGCACAGTCTAAGCAAAGATGCATTTTTATGCCAGAACCAGCACGTAACGGGTTTGTACAGTTGGGTGCCCAACAAGAGGGTGGCATCGTTCGACCGTGATCCACCGCTTCCGCCCTACAAGTGGGGCACGCCGCCATTTTGTTTGCAAATCACGTGATATAGAGGACGGTAAATGAAAAGGGTCTATACAACATAAAGGTCAAGTCCAAACGTTTTTTCCTCTATCTCAAAATCACATACTTGTGACTTTACCATAGACTTGTTCTCTCGGGTCTTCGGTTATGAACAATCATGTAAGTGCCTGATATAAGGGACAATTAACGTTTGTTGCTGAAATGAACAAAATAAAGTGCTGCAAAATCTTACAGTAATTATTTTGTAAAACAAGTCCATTCGACACAATTTAAGTGATCAAAATCACAGTCGCTCACTGACGTACAACTGGCTAATTCAAGCACTTACCGACACGTTCAAGGACATGATAATCGACACACAAATTTAATATGTCACAAAGAAGGAGACACACATTTAAGTTCATATTTTTTAGAAAAATGAAGTCTTAGGCTAATGATTTTCATCTTCAACCAACTTCTGTACTACAATGTACTTATTTTTTAACACTTAAACAATCTGTTTTCAACATTTTGACACGGAAAGCCGTCTTTTGTAGCGATTTTCTGAAAGGTTGCAAATCTGTAAACAGGCAGTCAAAGTATGTTTTTATTTTAATTCCTCACATCCAACCCAGGTACGTGCTGCTGAATCTGCTCCACTCAGATCCCGACCAAAGACCCAGCGCCACCCAGGTACTTGAGGATATCTGAACAGTCAGGTTTTCTGTTAGCTCTGCCTAGTTACAGTCTATCTTTCAGTCTGCACTATCCTCTTCTCCCCTCTTCCCTCTATTTATCTGCATGCTTTTTCTATAACAAAATTACTAAAACTTTGCACTAATTCTTATGTCATGATAACTTTTCTTGTCACTAACTCCCCATCTCCTTTCCCTCTTTATCTGCTTGCATTTTCTATTTAATAAGAAAATTACCAGGGTTGTAGGTCTTTAGTTCACCAATAAGTATTTAGTTGGTTGGTTGGTTGTCTGCTTAATTATTTTGGTGAAATAATAATTCACTTTTGTGGCTAGTATTTTACGATTTAGGAAGCTAGTTTAATTAGCAATTTACCATGATAGGTTAAATTAGTTAATTAATAAATGAGGAAGTTCATGAGTTAGTTAACTGATACTAATCAGTTTGGTCAATTCGTTGAAAAGTATTTTTTTCCTACTTAGGGAGTCCTTAGGTAATAGTTAAGCCAGTTACATTTGGTTCATGCGTTAGTCCACTGATTACTTCACTATATGGTTATCTGCTTGTTTCGTCAACCCTTTAACTATTTAGGAAGCTAGTTAACAAGTCTTAAATTAACAAGTAAGAAATTTAATTAATAAATGAGTTAGTTCATGAGTTAATTAACCGATTACTTAATTATTTGTTTCTCTAGTAGTTTATCTTAGAGTTAATTAGCAAATTAATAGTTAATTTTTTAATTAGTGAGCGAGTTAATTAATAAATGATTTAGTTCATGAGTTAATTAAATGATTGAATATTTCAGTTAAACTGTTTGGTTAACTGATTAGTATGTTAATCAACTAAGAAATGATTTAGTGAATTAGTTAATTATCTGAATACGTTAATAGGTTTTGTCTTTTTTTGAAAAAAGTTAGAATGTACGTCCTTAGGCTGTTAGCTGGGTAAATAATAGTTAGTTAGTAATCTACTTCAGTGATAAATTAGTCGAGTTGTTTAATTGGATGATCAGTTAGATATCCGATAGTAAGCTGCTGAGTTAATCAAGTTTAATTACTCGCTAATTCATTTTTCTGGCCTCTCTTTTTTTCTTCATTGTTTTTATCATTTCCTTTCTTTCCTCAACTTGCTGAATTTTTGTTTGTTTGTTTGTTTCTTTGTTTGTTTGTTTGTTTGAGACATTTTTTCTCTCCTTTCTAATCTATCGGTTGTTTTTTTTTTTCCTTTCACTAACCAACAGCCTAACACACTAACACACTAACACACTAACACCAAAAAAAAAAAGACCTCGGAAGGTCAAAATATTTTTAATCAGGCCACGAGATGCTCCCGACAGACTACGAGTGAGTTTTTTTGTTTTTTCTTTCTTTAACAGTAAAGAAGTTATTACTTTTGAAATAATTGATACGGGAATGGTCTCTAATGAACATTTTAGAGAGTGAAGTTATTACATAAAACTGCATTTTCATTTATGTATTTTTTTTTTTTCGCAAATAAACACTTGGCGTATTTCGAAATTGGTAGTCTCACGAAATTGTGTCATATTTACATAACTGGATAAGAAATTAGTGCCATCAACAGTCTATGATTTACAGTAATGATACTTGTACCGAGCACTCAAGTGTTCTTTTGTTAAAGTTTACTTGTCTATAGAGGACACTGAAAACTGACTTTTTACCAAATGTCTATGGAACGGAGCATCACGTGACGGTCCCAAGCCCGTTCAACTGAGAGGGAAAATATTTATCTTTCATGAAGTGTACATTCGTTTTCGTCAGATTCTCTCCCTCTCTCTCTCTCTTTCTCTCTCTCTATCTCTCATGATACCATCTTCTGTTTTCAGAGTCTCTCTCTCTCTCTCTCCCACCTCTCTCTGACTCTTTTTCCGTCTGTCTGTCTCTCTCACTCAGACACACATGTGAGTATGTGTATTTGTGTGTCCAAAAAGGCAAATAAAAAAAATAAAAAAACCCAGGATGTGAGAATATGAGAGTTCATTTTGTATCTAAACAGTTCCAGATACACATAGATAAATAAATAAATAAATAGGTAAATGAATAATAAATAAAGAAAAACTCACTGTGAATGCTAATTAGTATAGTTTTACAAGGCCATAATTCAGCGTTGGGCAGAACATTTCGGAGGTGTGCTAAATCGGCCATCAAATATAAATACTGAGTCCATTGACCGCCTCCCTCAGACTCCTATTAATGCAGCTCTTGCCAAGCCATTCACAGCAAATGAGACCCGGACTGCCACAAATCAGATGTCCTTTAACAAATCACCAGGCGTGGATTCAATTCCTGCTGAGGTGTATGCCTTCGGTGGAGAAAAGCTTATTGAAAGGTTGACCGAGTTGTTCAATCATATGTTGAAAGCAGGGAAGCTGCCACAGGACTTCAAAGATGCTTCAATCATCCATCTGTACAAAAACAAAGGGGACAGCCAAGTCTGTGACAACCATCGGGGAATCTCTCTACTTTCAATTGCTGGCAAAATATTGGCAAGAATGCTTCTGAATCGCCTTCTTGATCACCTCTCGTCAAATGACTTGCTTCCCGAGAACCAATGTGGCTTTCGTAAAGAGAGGGGAACGGCGGATATGATTTTTGCTGCCAGACAGATTCAGGAAAAATGCATGGAACAAAATAAAGCGCTGTATATCACATTTGTTGACCTCACAAAAGCATTTGACACAGTGTGTCGTGAAGGCCTCTGGAAAATCTTGGCGAAGTTTGGGTGTCCACCCGAATTCATCACAATAGTGCGCCAGTTTCATGATGGCATGCAAGCTGCAGTCAAAAGCAACGGCAGTGTTTCAGAGCCCTTTGCTGTCACAAATGGGGTAAAACAGGGTTGTGTCTTAGCCCCAACTCTGTTCAGCATCATGTTCTCTGCAATGCTACAAGAAGCCTTTAGCTCTCCTCCTCAAGGGGTAAGCATCAAGTACCGAACTGATGGCAGTCTATTCAACCTCAGGAGACTTCAGGCAAAAACCAAAACCAAAAGTACTCAAGTCTGTGACCTACTATTTGCTGATGATTGTGCACTTCTGGCACACGATGAGGATAGCATGCAAAACTGTGTTGATAAGTTCTCTAGTGCCTGTGACAACTTTGGCCTCACAATAAGCACAAAGAAGACGGAAGTGCTCCATCAGCCTACTCCAGACGACAAGTATCCTGTGACCCCAAATATCAAAGTCCATGACAGTCTTCTGAAGGTGTCGGAGAACTTCACCTATCTTGGCAGTACACTGTCTTCCGCGGCTCGTGTTGATACTGAAATTCTCTCAAGAATCAGCAAAGCCAGCTCTGCATTTGGCAGGCTTCGAAAGAGAGTATGGGATGTTGCCGGCATTCGCACAGACACTAAGCTGAAAGTGTACAATGCTGTGGTCCTTCCCACCCTACTCTATGGGGCTGAAACCTGGACAGTGTACCAATCGCATGCCAGAAAGCTAAATCACTTTCATCTGGCCTGCCTTAGAAAGATCCTAAGGATCAAATGGCAGGATAAAATTCCAGACACCGAGGTCCTCAATCGTGCCAAGGAATTGAGCATCTTCTGCCACCTGAAAAAAATTCAGCTAAGTTGGGCAGGACATGTTGTCAGAATGCCCGACTCCAGACTCCCTAAGCAAATCTTCTTCTCTGAGCTCTCCAATGGAACGAGGAATGTTGGGGCCCCAAAGAGACGTTACAAAGACACTCTCAAGCAATCACTGAAGGCCTTTGCCATTGATGTGAGTGAGTGGGAAAAGCTCTCGCTTGATCGTGCAAATTGAAGTACGGCCCTTACCAGAGGCAGCAAAGCATGGGAAGCTGACAGAGTCGAGTCCAGCAGGCTATCAAAAAAAGAGAACGGCGCAAGAAAAGGCCCAGTGGTACTGAACCAACGGAGCACTCTTGTCATTTATGCGGAAGGGTCTGCAGGGCAAAAATAGGACTTATCAGTCACATGAGAAGCCACAAGTCATGGAAGAACAGTCTTTCCATTCTGTCCTCTGTGTCCTTTAGTTCTCTTTATTGTCCATGTGTTGAAATTCTCAACAATTTCTGTTCTTTATTCCTCTGGTGTTGTTAAGGTCATCATCATACCTGATGGACGAACTATTATTACTGGTGTTATGGAAGGGAGACAAATGTTATTCTTGTTAGTAGAAACTATTTAACGCAGTTACTTCCCTTGACTCATATATCACGTGGCCCTATTTATTGGCACCAGTAAGGAAAGTCTTTTGTTAGTGGGAGGCAGTTTTATTACAAAGCGAAATAAAGAAAATACTGAGCTCTGTTCTTTGTTAATGTTATGCAAGGACTTACAATAGAAAGTACCACAGCCCCCAATCAACAGCATGAAACCGATACACAGAATACCGAGTCGGACCATTCCTTCTTTCATTATAATTATGTCCACAGCTTGTGCGCGTATAAACACGGTGAGTACTGCTCACAGAGCTCTGAGGTACCAGACTTTTTCGTTCAGTTATGAAGCGGGTGTGGTGCGAATTGCTGCATTGTTGACAAGGATGGTGCGCGCCCAAGCCGGCGGACGAAAAATGATGAAATGGTCCGTCTCGAAATCCTGTGTCTCGGCCTGAAATATTGGACACTGCCCAGGATAAATCTTTTACTGAGAGAGAGATTTGTTGATTAAATTTTTATTAAAACGTGTCGGATTCTTTGGCCTTGTGTAAATTTCTTTCTTCACACCGTTCACTTTCACTTTCACCTAGGCATTGCCCATCCACCGCAGGATGTATGTAGCCCTCCGACCATGACTTCCATTCCTTTCTGCCTGATGTCTTACTCATCCATGTTGTTCCCCCTCTGTTTTTAATATCATCCTGTCATCTTCTTCCTGGTCGTCTTCGTGTTCTTTTTCTTGTCCCTGGTTGCCATTCAGTTCAGCGTTTTGTTCATCTATTGTCATTCATTCTTTCCACATGTCCGGCCCAGTTCCACTTTAGTTTTGTTGTAGCATGAATTTTTACTACGTCAGTTAGCTTTGTTTGTTTGCGTATTTGGACTTGGGGAATTTTATCTTGTAATCTGATGTTGAGCATTCTTCTTTCTATTGCCCTCTAGGTAGTTCTTAATTTGTTCGTAAGTCGTTTTGTAATCGACCATGATTGTTTGGCAACCATTATGTAGGTTATCGTTGGGACAATGCACTGGTTGAATACTTGTCTCTATAAAGGACATTGGCAGTTCGTGGTCCAGGAATATCTCTGTGTTTCGAAAATAGCTCCATGCTGCTTTTATTCTTGATTCTATTTCGGTTTTCATGTTGCATTGATTATATGTATAGTCTGTCCTAGGTATTTCTATTCCATGACTTTTTGAATGGTTTTGTTTTCAATTATCAGTTTTTCATCGTCTCGTAGTTTGTCATGTATTTTGTTTTGTCTTTGTGGATTTTCAGGCCAACTTTCTTGCTCTGTTTTTTTTATTATACTCAGGTTGGTTTCCATCTGGTATATGTCCTCAGTGCAAAGTGCTACATCGTCCGCAAATCTCAGGTCTTTCAGATGCTCCCCATCTATGTTGATGCTAGTTTCTAGGCTTGATATTTTAAATATCTCTTGAATTGCTGCTGTAAATAATTTAGGTGATAATATTATAGGGTCACACTGTCTCACTCCTCTTTCTATGACAAACTTTTCTGATACTTTTCCGAAGTCCACGAGAGAAGCCGAGAGTTTGAAGCTTTCAAGAAACAGCTCAAAACAATTTTATTTTCATCATACTTTGAGCAATGGGTAAAATCCAAGCTTGGCATCTGTGCGTGTGTACGCGCGCATGTGGGTGTGTGGGCGTTGTCTGTGTGTATTAATTGTGGTTGTGCGTGTGAGCTTTTATAAGGGTGTTTCTGTTATGCCCCTTCTATTTTAAGAGTACCATGTTTGATTTTTTGTAATTGTTTACCCATGTATTTTGACATGTTGCTTCTGTAAAGCGCATAGAGCATTTTTAATGGATATACGCTATTTAAATGCCATCCATCATCATCATACATGGTTATCGATGTGGATTCTGGCAGAGGCTTCTTGATATGCTATATTTTTAGGTAAAGTTCGTTGATATTTGATATTGATTTTTCGCGAGACCTAAAAAATTCCGAAATGTTCAATGGAATCCAAAGCTTTTTCATAATAGATAAAGCCCACACACACTGGTAGATTAAATTCCTGACTTTTTAAAAAATCTGATGAAGGACCTGTAGATGGTCTGTTGTTGAGTAACTCTTTCTGAAGCCGCTGATTCTCTTGTTTGGTTTCCGTCTAGCACTTTCTCCAACCTGCTTTGTAATATTTTTGTGAAAAGTTTATACACGCGTTTGGTAGAAAGCTGATTGGTCTGTAGTTTCTTATATCTCTTCGGTCTCTCTTCTTGTAAAGAATTATGGTTTTTGCTTCATGCCAGCATTCAGGTCTTCTCTGTGTATTTAAGATTTCATTGTACGCTTTTTTGTTTTCTTTAACTACACGAAAACTTACGTTTTTACTTTGAGAGTAGAAACAAGAATACTAAACGGAAAATGTGAACGGGAAAAAGAGAGGATCAGAAATACTTTCAAAAGTAAACATTTCTATAAGAAAATGTGTGACAACGATTGGTAAAAAAATGAGAAATTCGAAATGATGAAAGTGACAACAAAAAAATGATAAAAGAAAAAGGAAAAACAGTATTTGAAGAAAGCAGAGATACGTGTATTATGATAAGACGACAAAGCAACAAGGAAAAAGAAGACGAAAAACATACACGTGCCCAGGGCCTCCATTAAGCCAACTGGACCAATAGCTCCCATTTGGGCCTCGCGCTATGGCAGTCTGGTCTTGTTAGACAACAAACTGCAACATACACCTGGTACCACATTGCAGGTTTTACAAAAAACAACATCTGGTATATAATTTATTTGGGCCCCGCAGCTCCAAAGGTTTTGGCCCTGTACAAAGCAACAGAATGAGAGATCAAAACATGTAACCAGACTGAGACACAGACAAATAAACATCAACAGATATAAACTGATAACAAAAGTCTCCCGATTTTGCAAAAGAAAATGAGTAATGTCTTTAATAATTTGGTTGACGAGGACAGTACAGATAATATAGTAATCAAAAGGGCAGCTCTCCTGGCTGCGATTCTAAATCCAAAATGCGTGAAGAACAAGAAGAATAAAAATGGTTACAGGTGACACTGACTTTGCACAGGCCAGCTGTAAAACTCGAGGCATCGGATTCTGCGAAACTGAATGAACGAAACAATAAAGTGTAATATATCTGATAATATAATAATATATTTTATTTACATACAGCATGCCTTTTTTTTTGTTTTGTTTTGTTTCCAATCCAGATTTTCAATTTGGTTTCATTTTTGTTGTTCAAATTCTAGTTTTGTACGGGAAAAATGAGTAAAGTTAAAAAGAAACACAGGACGGCGCACACGAGGCAAAATAAAGGCTGTTATAATGTTGAACACCGGTGAAGCACGCACACAGAATTCTGGCCAGCGTGCATCTTGGTGAATATAATACAAATTCTAAGACTTCCAGGTATGGAAACAGGAACAAAAGGCAGTTATTAAAGAACAAATGAAACCAAACCAGCTCGAATCCGAGCGAGACACAGGCTAAAGAAATGATGTATGGAGACGAACCATTCTTTTTCTCATAATTATGTCCGCAATGTGGACGCTGAGAGAGATATCGTACTAAGCCCGCTCAGACACAGTTAGATGCTGCCAGCAAAATGTACACCACAGAAATAATGGCAGAAGCTGACTGTGTCTGACCGGACTTAATACGATAAGGTCTTCCCGGACTTACTAAGAGGTTGTGCACTTAGTATGATACCTCCTTTGTTATATTCGTTCTACACGTATTATGAAGGGACTAGGTGCGCACTGTTGACATCGTTGATATGCGCGTAGACTAATGAGTGGAATCTGTAGGGTTGATCCGTCCTGGTACCCTGTGTCTCGCTTAAAATTTTTCCGGGTGTCAATCACTCCAAGAAGAATGATTCTCTTTATTTCTGTATTTCTTAAGCAGTTATGTCATCATTATCATCATGTCAGTATCTTCGCTCAAACTGGTCGCTCCAAAATGAGTATGAATTTAAGGGAAACCACATTTCTACAAGACTTTTTACTGTTTCACCAGAAACGCCAGTGCAGGTGTTAATCTACAGTTCAGCCAAATGTTGGGATCTTTTGTACAGGTAAGTTTGACTATTGTTTAACATACTAATGCACAGATTGCAGTTTCTATTGTATTCAATCCAGTACCAGATGGCAGATATCTCATCACGAGACACACCGTGTACCAACCAGGATGCTGTGCACAATGCGATGCTGATAGGTATCTGGTATATCGTACGATCTGTCATAAAGACAAGGATATCGCACGATACACCACGCAGACACGGGTATCGCACGAGAAAGGAAAATCGGTTCTATTGACAACTTCAAGTAACCCAAATCAGTAGCACTGGATCAGCGTTGCATCCTCGGATTTGACTGTTACCGTTCTATATAAAAGACATTTGAGAAATACAAAGGCTAATGGTTTAAACCTTGATCAATCATTAGATTAAACAAGCCCAGCTTGTATCAAGAAAACGTAATACCTCCTACCGTCTCACTGCCCCCATGAAGACAAATTTTAATTTACTGTTACTAGTGTCAGTATGTCGTTTTCTGCTGTCTTTGCCCTGGCGTATCAATGCTACCTACTGAGGTCACTTCAAAACACGCGTGAAAAATTTGATATGAACACAAGCGAGCAACAAAACTGAATCACACCTTAAGGTATAATTAGTATACAAATATAATGGCACATAATTATGATACAAAATGTTGATGTTATTCCGGTATATTGTATTCTGCAAAATAAATGTTCACAAAAATAATATGTGGTCAATTTACAATAGCGGCATAAATCAAACTAAACAAAACGAACAGAATAGTTATGTGGGTTCAGCAGTCACAATGCATTGGCAAAAGAAATGTTACAATTATGTTTTGATATGGTGTGATTTTGTTACAAATGACATTCTGATGTTACAAATAATGGCAAACTTTGTGAGATGAAACACCGTGAAATGTATTCCTGGCATCTATTAGGTCTCCGCCTCTTGTTCTAAGGGAGATCGGAGACAACGTGCAGAGTGAGAAAATCCCAATGAATGATTGTGCATATTTATGGCTATGATAATAATAGAACACGCTGTAATGTAGAAGATTGTAACAGCATGTAATAGGTTCATATTATAAAGCTATTTTATTGCCAGCTCTTCCATGCTTTGATCATGAACGTGCGTTTTACAACCTCATGACATCATGATAATATACTCTACAATTATTTGAGGGCAAATTCACTGACTTCAACTTTTCTTAATCTGAGCATAACGATTTGTATGTTTTGCTGCACACAAAATCATGATACAAGAATAAATGGACGTCATTTTTCTGAACTTAATGATTTAATTATATTACAGTTTCAACAATGCAAAGTCCTCAGCCTTGTATTGATGTAACGTGATGTATTATTCTTGTATACAGGCATTGTCTTTCAATACTGATCGTGCTGAATGGAAGGATGGCCCAATATTTACTGTAATTCAAGTACATTGTTAAACTTGTCTAGCATATATCACCCCTAGTTTCATCAGCCGCAGACAGCAAGGATTTCTGTATCTCGGAAGCCTCAGCCTTAGGGGTAAGCCAGACCAAGGCTGGCGTAGGCCCCACACTGGTGGCTCACCACTTAATGAATTATGCATCATACTAAACCACTAGTCACAATCCACACAGCGGACTGGTGTGGCTTACCCCAAAGGCTGTAAGTTCTGATCTTTATTAGCCAGAGCCATTTTTGGGTTTTAAACAGCGCTTCTCAAGTGTGTACATCAGATGGTTTGGATGAACCCCACAAGCCACCAACTGACAGATTATCATTCCGTCAGTATTATAATCATCTGGAGACCCAGTTTTTGGGCAAGGTTACTGGGTTTTAAGACTTGTCTCTTTGCGAGAACTGCCAAACGCACACCAATGTTTGGCTTGTCTCGTCTTTCACAAGAGAAGAAAGAGAACATGCCTGATAATGTCTGTTTGGGATCATTCTGCACCTTTTATTCTCTGCATTCGTCTACAAACACGCCCCCCCCCCCCGCTCCTCCCCCCGTATAACAGCTAGACAGCGGGAATTCTCAAGGAAAACGTAAACATATGAGTCATTTCCAGTCTGCAAATATAATTCTGGCAGGGTCTGAAGCAAAGCCTCCCAGGCTCATAATTCAGGGCTATTTCTGGCATCACCTCTGACGTGACAGGGAGTCATATAGATAGGTAACTGACCAAGGCCTGCTATGGCGCATTTAATATCAAAGAAATGACCCCTTTTTGACTGACTGAGAGCCATGGAAGAGAAGCTGAACAGGGTCTACTAGGGCGCATGCAATTTGTTGAAAAAAAAAAAATCACGGATAGGACAGCTGAGCAGGGCTTACCATGGCGCATTTAATGATGAAGAAATATAGCGGTAACCACTTTATGACTGGGACGGCAGTCACCAAAGGGAAACTGAACAGGGCGTACTATGTGGCATTTTGAAAATAAAAGCACATTATGACGCGTTCAGCTAAGTAAAAGACATAATTAATACTATCAATCCAGAAATTAATGTTGATTTATGGTGAGTTTTATTGCAAGAGTGATGAACATGGACTAGGTGAAGTTTAAAGTTCATTCATAGTTATAATACAATTAGGCACACAATAGCATTGCTGAGAAAGTAAACTGTATGGAACTGTAAATTGTATGTTTCACAGTTAAAGAGTTGGGCATGTAAGTATGAAACAAATGCCAACAGAAAACGGCATGTCATAAAAGAGAGCATAATGAAAGGTGAACTGTATCCATGCTCAGTGTTGTCGGTTTGAGATTATACTATTTGGTAGCAGTCAAAAATCACCAGTAATGAAAATATACAAAAGCACCAGTTCATGGCAGTTGGTTAAGACACGCAAAAAAGCACCAGTAATCATACGAATACTTCTTATTAGCCAGTAATCGAATATAGTATGTAAGGTGAATTTGTTGAGGTTCATTAGGTTGAAAATCTGGAAAAATCTACACTGTACATTTCGATGACAACACATAGCCTTTCTGACTTGTCCCAGATATATAGTGACGTGTTTTTTGGCGTACGGGTTTCGATAGAACAGGTCGATAAGATTTATCCTAACCTAGGCTAATCCACTGGTTGTATTATTATCTAAGCATTGTATCAACAGCTATGCGTATAAGCGTATTGGATAATGTATTCGAGTACTGCTTTTTCCTATGCCTTATCACTGGTGCTATTTGCATGTCAGAATTAGGTCAACTGGTGCTTTTTGTCTGTACCCTACTATTTGGTCTCTCTCCATCAAGTTGTTATGGGCCATTCCTCCTTCAAAAAATGGCCTGGTGTTCGACAGGTGATGAAAACAAAACAACAACAGCAACAAAAAGCAAATTGGTTTTGGGCGGTCAAAGAGAACTAAAAATTACCAAGCAGCAACTCCTGTTCCCAGCTGAAACTCAAGTTAGTAAAGAAATAAAACGTATTTTAAATGGATATGCGCTATATATCCATTATTATTATTATTTATGATCCATATTTTTATGCTAAACATGGTTGGGGCGTGGAAAGGGGGTGGGGGTGGTCCAACTATAATTCTATACTTGTACCAAAGGTACAAATTCACCTGGACACAGCTGTACACACGTACACAGATAGATAATGTGTAATAAAATTTGTACATGATGGCTTTAAAAAAGAAAATGAGTATTATGTACAATATTTACAAGCCCCAAAGAGAGTAGCTTCGTGCAGTGACTGCAATGGTGTCAATCCAATGCCGATTGATGAAATCGAGGTGGACACTACAATTATAATAGTACTGTTAAGCTGGGTTTTCAAGTGTACGGAAACGGAAACGGCAAAAACCTTCAAGTGGTGAAATAGAAAGAACATTTCATTTCTTATATTGTACGGAAACGCAGTTTCCTCACACATTAAAACAACTCTTTCTTTTTACTACCTGGTGGATTTTTGCCGTTTCCATACATAAGAAAACAAAGCTTGACTGTTACTGTTAAGTGCTATACACATTTCGTGATGATTTACCAATCTTTGATCCAACCAATCCAGTTGAAAATGAAAGAATCTTCACGCTAACTTTCGTCGGTAAAAGCCACATAGTAAAACATTGGATTGATTTGTCCAATGTATTTACAATTTCAGAATCAACCCATGCCAAATTAAAAATTAAAAAAGCAGCCTTCATCAGCTATGTTCTATACAATCCATGACAGATAACAATACATGAAAGAGAGAATGAATCAAAGGTATTGACATTTTAAAAATACTCACACAGAGAAAAGTCATGTGTATACAGCGATAAAAATGTATTTACATTCCTTCACGAAAGATAATATCAAAACTATTGCCATTAACGATGAAAAGTAAATAACAAGATGGCATTTGAACTTTGGGTAGGGCAGCAGATATTGAGATAGACCAACCCCAATCTCCCGGCTACTTCAAAGATTTCATACAGGGGCGTATGCCCTGTATTTTTTTTCGAAAAATTAGGCTACTGAACATTGTGCATGACCTCCCAACGAACCCCCCCCCCCTCCCCCACCCCCACCCAGCTCCATTTCGTCCACGCCACTGGACGAAAGGAAGAATGAAATGACTGAATGGAAACATGCACAAGGTAAAACGTGACTGTATAGGTGAAGGCAGATCTGCCAGTTGAATGACCTTGTCATTATAACCTTGTCTTATAGAGGCAAACTAACATTATCAGTGAAGTATGTTTTCCATATAACAGGAGAACAAACGTACAAAAAAAACTTCACCAACTACAGAAGGTTTACTGTATATCTCACCAACTACAGAAGGTTTACTGTATATCTCACCAACTACAGAAGGTTTACTGTATATCTCACCAACTACAGAAGGTTTACTGTATATCTCACCAACTACAGAAGGTTTACTGTATATCTCACGAACTACAGAAGGTTTACTGTATATCTCATATAATTTAAAACAAAAACAAAAACCAAAGACGCTGACACTTGTGCTTTCCTTTCGACCGGTGGTCGTTTTTTTTTAAAGATTTGGAGACCTGAAGTTGTGGGCAAGTATTTTGGGGGGTTTACTATGTATAAGTTGTGGGCAAGTATTTCTGGGGGTTTACTATGTATAAGTTGTGGGCAAGTATTTCTGGGGGTTTACTATGTATAAGTTGTGGGCAAGTATTTCTGGGGGTTTACTATAATGTATAAGTTGTGGGCAAGTATTTCTGGGGGTTTACTATAATGTATAAGTTGTGGGCAAGTATTTTTGGGGGTTTACTATGCATAAGTTGTGGGCAAGTATTTTTGGGGGTTTACTATGTATAAATTGTGGGCAAGTATTTTGGGGGGTTTACTATGTATAAGTTGTGGGCAAGTATTTTTGGGGGTTTGCTATGTATCGCTAAATCTCGACTACCTCCCGTCCTTCATTTTCACGAACACGAAACTAAACCACGACATCATCAGTTCCAGCAAAATTCTCGATGCGCATCATTGGACGCTGTGTACTGTCCTATTTATCTATAGAAACTTTTCACTTCCGCGTTACGGTTGTTTGCGGGGCGCCGCACGGCTTCGCAAAGCACCGTGCAGGGCAAAAGCCTCAACTTGCCTTAGTGATGGCATCTGAATAATGTGCACAGTCTAAGCAAAGATGCATGTTTATGCCAGAACCAGCACGTAACGGATTTGTACAGCTGGGTGCCCAACAAGAAGATGGCATCGTTCGATCGTTGTCCACCGCTTCCGCCCTACAAGTGGGGCACGCCGCCATTTTGTTTGCCAATCACGTGATATGGAGGACGGTAAATGAAAAGGGTATAATAATCGCTATGTTTTGAAGATCTCACTACGCATCCCGATATTCACGTTTTTGTGCTATTTCATTTCGGTATGAAGTGGTAGTTCTTTTTTTTTTTCTTTTTTTTTTTTTTTACCATATCCACATTTTACCACTGTCCATATCCGTACAACCATGTTGTACGGATATGCGCTTCCTTCATGAAAGTATTATTTCTCACATCCCTTCGAACAGTCTAAAGACAGAACAGCCCTGTGAACTAAGGCTCAGTTGGCTGATCTGTGAACTCTGTTTATTGCCTTCTGTTGTTATTGTCAGCGGTTTCGTGACTTCTTCACCCACAGTTTTAATATGCACTGAGCATTGAAACTTTTTCTCATTAATTATTGTCAGTTCAGTTAATGTACAATTTCCGTTTGGGAGAAAGAGAAAACAACAACAACAACAACAACAACAACAACAACAAAAAAACATAGCAAAAAAACTGTGATTAATTATAAAAATCATTTCAGGAAAATGTAACACTGAACCAACTGGAAGAATAAAATAATGAGGCAAAATAATTTTCATTGAAATTGAGTTATTGACGAATTTCCCAATAGAGACTGACAATTGCATGCATTGAAAAATATGGAACAAGATAACAATACAACTAATTTCAAATTAGAAATAATTTTAAAGGGTAAAATATGCCGTAAGATAACAATAGATATAATTCTAAAACACAAAATATGGCACAAAATAACAATACAACAAAGATAATTCTAAAGATCAAAAAATGGCAATAGAGATAAGAATATTCCCGGACAGCATTGAGAACAAAATAGTTATAGCACAGGTCGTCATGTCGCTGGGCTGCAATAACAAAAAATATGAGGCATGGCCATGTGGGAAATGATAACAATAACTGTGAATAGTCATAACTACAAAATATGGAAAAACATAACTACAAAATATGGAAAAACATAACGACAATTATTATTATACATGTATTATACACAATATGATTCTGACCCGCACTAACAATGTGACACCCTCTACTGGTCATGTGTGCGTGAATACGGAACACGCGGCTGGTTAGCCAAACAATTATCAAGGCTCACACGTACATCAGGCAAGGACAATGTTGGCAATGTACAGCCAGCCAGCTAGCTACACATCAGGCTGACACGGGACTACAGGGCTTGGGACAGCGGAGTGAAGCTGCTACAGCTATGACATATCATTATCATACAGTATACAAATATATGAATAAATTGGAAATCCAGAGGGAAGAGTTCAGTGAAAACGCCAAGGAGACAAGAGGGCAGAGTTAAATACACAAGCAGGAAAGTCGAAAAAGAAGAAAAAAATCAAACATAGGCAAAGATCAGTGCCAAAAAGACAGCAGTGTAACAAAGATACTGAACGGATGAAAGCAGGTTTCTCACGACAGGACAGGCCTATTTTAATAATAACAATGCCATATAAAGAGGCAAGAGGGCAGAACTCAAAACACACGCGTAAGAAAGACAAAAAAGAAGCAGAAAAACATAATATCAAACGTAGGCTAAGAATGAAGGATTAGACAGGGCAAGAAGATAGCAGTGTAACAAAAGACACTGAATGGAAGAAAGAAGGTTTCTCTCTGTAGGCCTATTCTAACAATGTCATAGAAGGGCAAGAGGGCAGCTCTAAGTGCCCAGGCAAGAAAGGGGGGGGGGGGAGGGAGGCAAAGATCAGATGGAGCAAAGAGATTGACTATAACAAAAGATACTGAATGGATGCCAGAAGATTCTTCACCGTAGGCTTATTTTAACAGTAACAATGCCATAGGTCTATGGGAATTTTCCTCTTTTTATTATATATGATACCGCAGAACGCGCAGAGTTACAAAAAGTCATCACTAATGCAAAAAACAAAAACAAAAAAAGAAGCCAAAAACCCAGTTTTAGACTTGTCCAGGCAACTTGGACGTTTAGTATTTCAAAGAGAATACTCGACTTGGTAAGCACAGGAGGACAGCATGTCTGGCCTTATTTACAATTTATAACATGCATTTTTTTTATTTATTTACTCGCCAGAAACGAAGGGGAACAGAGAAATTATATACAAACTTAAATACATCATTTCTTGAAAGATGTTAGTCATCACTCAAGCACAAAAAAAAAAAAAATGTAAAGAAATTTATTCTCCTTTGTTCCCCCCCCCCCACCTTTTTTCCCCCGAAAACAAACAAACAAATGCACACGCTAATAAAGAGATGTACGTCCGTACAGTTTTATGGCTAAACTGAAACAACAAGTATTAGTAAGCCCCTCATCCACCGACATAAACTGGGTCAGAGCCCCACAAAAGGAAAGAACAGACTTCAAGATTTCGTGCTTTATTTTTAACTGTTTAAACGGGCCAGGTCCAGAATATCTCTTAGAGCTAGTGGAATATTACTAGACATCACGCACTTTAAGATCAGTAGATGCGAAACTTCTTGAGACACCCACAGACAGCTTGTCGCTTGGTGAAAAGGTTTTTTCTATTGGTGGGGCCTAAATTGTGGAACAACGTCAGCGTTGACACCAGGAAAAATGAAAACATCGTCACATTTAAATATAGGCTCAAAACTGAATTGTTTTGGACCGTTTTCATTGAAACTGAATGCTGTCCCTTTTTGGTCTCAGAGGAGGCACGAGGGTAGGTCAAGTATTCGTTAATGTGTGTGAGTGGGAGCATGATAAATTGATCTTATGTTAATCCTGTTTTTAATTTTAGTTCAGCGCCTTAGAGCACGTCATTTTTGTGTGGATTTGAGGGCTATACAAGTTAATTATTACATTGCATTATATTACATTACATATTACATTATATAACACAATGGCAAGAGACGACGTCTTTTACAAAGACGAGATCAAGATGTACAGTTTTTACCACAGATTCCATGAGGTAATCGACGGACTAAACTAACTTGTGATGAAATAAAAAATGCGAAAAACTAATGATAAAACCAACATCCTCCAAAATTCTTATTCCACCTCAGGCATTCAAGAAAGGATGTTGCTCAAATGAAAAGTCACTTGATAGCTCAGTGCGAGCTAGGCCATACATGAATGGGTATGGCTGTGTTTTTCGTAGTGTCTAAAAAGTTTTTGTTTTTGTAGTTGTTGTTGTTTTAGGTTTCTTAAATTTACTTCGTACACCAGGATTTAATTACTTCTTAGCCCTTTTCAATGCGAGCCTTGTACAACAGCCTCGGCATGTCGTCTGTAAATGGCCGATTTCTGCTCGCCGATTGGATGTTACAAGGACCAATCAATTTTCTACCTTGTTCGTTACATTAGTTACAATAACCAAATCCAATTTATTTCAAATAAGAGAACAAAACATAGTTACTTTTTATTAGGGTGTCAGAGAGTTTAAATTGGCTGCCAAAAGACTGAAGATGCCATCGTACTGTCTCGGGGTGCCGATTATACTACATTTGCATTTAACGTCCACCCAATAAACTTTACATGACTGTAAACGCTGCTGTGTTGTCCCTTATTATCACCCGAGAGAACTTCCAATTTAAGAAGCAATGCTGCCTAATATTGTACTTGTTTAGAATATATTTATTACAGAATTCAATATCTTCCGGTAAGATTCATCACGGTGTACAAATATTACAGTACTGTAAGACTTCGATTCGGGGCTGCTTCATTCGATCAGCGCCTGATTTGTTTCAATTCAAGCCATGTATTCATATTATGCAGACTGTAGAATGGTCGGTTGGAAAACTATCTGCAATCCCTAGCTCTAGGGACACAAAGGTTCATTGAACATTCAACATCTATCACGCCTAAGTGGTCAATGATGGCTGCACAAAACATCAATGGATTCACAAATACTGGATGGCAGCTGGACCTGACACCAATAAACGTCATACAGATTTATGAAAACTGGACAAGACATCAATAAAGGTCACAAAAACTTATGAAGACTGGATAATGCATCGATAAAGGTCGCAAAAAACTGGATGATATCTGGACAAAACATCTATTTAGGCCACAAATACTAGTCAGTGGCTGGATAAAACATCAATAAATGTCACAAGTGTCAACATTCCACGCTCCTGGGCAACTGACAGGACAACAGCCAAACCACTGGATTTTCTGTCAGGAAATCCCACATTTAAACCACAGGGATAAAATCTGTAAAGCTAAAACCACGTATCGTAACAGTGCCGGGCGCATCATATATACAAAAGATAAACATGTTTTTAATACTTTCTGTGCACTTTAACACGTTCGAAACAATTGAAAAATCACATCTCATCTGTAAAGATATAATAGATGGAGCTGCACTATCAAAGTGAGTAAAAAATTTAATAATATAAAACGCAAACAAAAAAAAGAAAAAGAAACCAGCCTAAATTATGGCTATTTGAACAGACCAACAATGATCATTTCTGTTTACATGTCTCGAATTATTAGACAGACCATGACATACATGCTAATTCTCCTTTCCTTGGCAAAAAAACTGAAATCATAGAATGAACACATCCGTTCCGTTGAGAAAGGGGTCAGCAACCTTATTTGAGAACTACATTTGAGATGTTTGCTAGAATAATATTCAAGAGCTAGCCGTAACAGTCATGGAAATTTAGATTTCAGTAGTATTGTGTGTCAATTGAAGTTTTTTTGTTTTTTTTTACCCGCAATTAATACAAGGCAAGAGCCACGGACGAAAGCTAAACGAGCCACATAGGCTATGGCTAGCGCGTCACTGATTGCCAGTCCCTGCGTCAAGACAATACATTTCCGAGCAGAGATACCAGAGAGTATGACTGTATGTATACAGAGGTTTCATTATTGGTCGATTTGCACTGCCAGACACGGGAGGCTCCGCGAAACCACTGTTAGCATGGGGCAGAAAGTAGGTCGCTGAGGTAGACAATACCCGTTTCTGCATTTCCACGGGGCCCAAGAGTTTACAAACGGCCCTAAATAGTTTCAATCAGCCCAAAAATATGAACAAACCACAGTAAACAGATATGTACAATGTCTTTGGTGAAGACGGTCTCTTTCAATTCTTGTTACCGAAGCACCTAGTTCGCGATTTGGCGTAAGTGAGATCTCTCTATAAATATACAGTCATACTCTCTGGAGATCAGGGTAAGTTTTAATTGTCAAACAATGACGACATTGTATGGAAACACGTCCTCATGATGGCTTACTATTTCTCGCCAATTCAACTTGAACACTTCGCAAAATGCAATTTGTCCATTTTCATTGGTGAGTAAAATTTGAGCCCGTGAATGAAAGGGTGGTCTCATTACACTTTTATGGGAAATGGAAGTAACCCTTTGAGGTGGAAAAGGGCTTTAAAATCTTGCAATGGAATAAGGTGCCGGTCTCCCAAGACAAAATGAAAGTACTCATTTCATGTCTTTTCTTTTAGCCTACTATGTAAATCAAAGGCAATCATTAGGTGTTTTGCCCCAATTTTCTCAAAAACATATATAGTTAGAGTTGGGCCGCTCTTTTCTTCAAGGGCGCAATTGTTTTGTTTGATAATTATGGTTACGTTGTTCACCACCCAAGTAAAATCAAAGATACTAGAAACGATGACATAAGACACTCCGTTCTTGGTACGTCTACAAATACCGTGCACACAGTTTGCACTCTGGTAGGGGAGAGGTCCATGGGGCATAAGCACGAAAAAGAATGTTTGATATCATGTTAAATTAATGAGGCCGATTTGTTAGTGCTACTGTGACTAAAAACAAAAGAAAAAAAAATAGCCAGAGTTTTCCCCACGGTGATTGAATTATGCCTGTGGTCAGCGACAACTGGCCTTGTAGCAGAACTCCATTGCTCCATATAGAAACATCCTTGGATTTATTGAACTTTGGTTCCAGTCAAACAGACCCTTGGGCTTGGCAGTGCAATGTGTCTACTAGGAAAACACGGCAACATCAAGGAAACATCATTACATTTGTTGAACTGCTCAGTTTGATAGCATAGCAAGAAACGACACTCTCTGGGTCAAAATAACAGATATTCAAAGAAGATATTGTTGTCTTTCTTTCCTCTATTATATCAGTGTTAAATTAATGCAGTGTGCCATAGACAGAAAAGTTGCCTCTACAAACCCGAGTCAAAATAGAGAGAGAAAGAGAGAGAATGAGAGACAGAGAGAGAAAGAGAGAAAGACACAAAACAGAGGCAAAGACACAGAGTGTGACAGAGAGAAAGAGGACAGAAATCACCCGTGCTATGGTGCTGAACACTGTGGGTTTTGAAGAAATGGTAGGACCGCACATTCAGGCCTCTGAAGGTTTTTAAGCATACTTATAAGGTCTTCTTGCTTTGACCGTCGAGCACACTAAGATTGTTTTAAAATGTTCTTAGCTCTGAGTGGTACGGGATGGTGAGAGGCTTTTTTTTAATTTTGTATTTTGTATACTTCTTTCATCAAACTGGCTTCAAGCATCTCCTGCAGCCGGACTAGTTCCAAATGTATTGACCTGGTCTCTCCCTTGGGTTTAACTAGAATGGCAGAGAGAGGGGTGGTGCCTCTGGGCAAAGCACCATCTCTTAAAAATAGCCTAGGCAAGGCAGCAAAACGAGGAGGCGTTTGCTCGGGCTTGGCAAGCGTCTGTCTCTCCTCTATAAGCCCACCCATTTCCGATCTGGAGAGGACACTCCAGCCATCCGTTACGGATGGGCACAACACGGGAGGTGGCAGTTACCGGTGATAAGCTCAATCCATTTGGCGTACGGATGAGCGCCAGGGGTCCCCTCTGTCGGTGGGAGCGGCTTTTCAGCTGCATTGATCAACTACCGCCCGCCGTAACCTGGGCAGCCCCCAGGCAGTTGGGTGTTGTTCCGCCACGTCAGCCTGCTTCATAAGGTGGTTGGAGCTAGACCAAAAGTCGAAAAGCTGACGTAAAGTGTGCACCTGGCAAAAACAGAAAAATACTAAAACTTGGTACCTGGAACGTCAGAACAATGCGCCCAGGCTTGCAACAGCAAGATCTCACTGATATTGACTCCATCAGGAAATCCCAAATTATTGATCGAGAACTTCAGCTACTAAACATCGACATCGCTGCCCTTCAAGAAACTCGACTTCCCGACTCCGGGTCAGTCAAAGAAGAAAACTACACCTTCTTCTGGCAGGGCCTTAGCAGCGAACAGCCGAGAATCCACGGCGTGGGCTTCGCCATAAAAAACTCCCTTATCAATTCGATCGCAACTCCAATTGGAGTGTCAGAACGCATCATGACACTCAGACTGAACACCCGGTCTGGTTTTACCAACATTATCTGTGTCTATGCCCCAACACTTACCTCCTCTGACGAAACCAAAGACATTTTCTACGAGGCATTGCAGAGGACTCTCCACAACATCCCTCTCACCGAAGGCCTGCTAATTCTGGGTGACTTTAACGCTCGAGTGGGAGCAGATCACTCCGCATGGCCAAAGTGCATTGGGCACTTCGGCATTGGCAACATCAACGAAAACGGGCAGCGCCTTCTGGAGCTATGCTCCGTAAACTCATTATGTGTTACAAACACGTACTTTGACCTTAAGAGATGCCAAAGAACATCATGGGCCATCCCAGGTCTGGCCATTGGCATCAATTAGATCTTATTCTCTCAAGGAGGAAGAGTTTGGGCTGTATAAAAATAACTCGTTCCCTCCACAGTGCTGACTGTGACACCGACCATGCACTGGTAGTCAGCAAAATCAAAATTTCGGCCAAGAAAATATACAGATCAAAAGCCCCTTCAATCCCTAAGATCAATGTAACAGCAATCAGAGATGAATCAAATAGAAAGTCATTTGAAAAGTTATTTGCTGAAAGCATGGATAATGTCACCCAATGTGACTCGGTAGATGAAACATGGAACACTCTCAGTTCAAAAATTCATGACTGTGCCATCAAGTCTTTTGGACAGCATAAAGTTTCAAACAACGACTGGGTAGCCCAGAACAGCGAAATTCTCCTACCTCTCATTGAGCAAAAGAAATCTGCTTTCAATGAGTATAACAAAAATTGCAATCAGAGTACAAAAACTTGTTTGAAAAATGCAAAAGCTAAACTTCAGCTGGAGGTAAGACGTTGCGCCAACAAATACTGGACAGACTTGTGTAACAGCATACAAGAGGCCAATGAAAAGGGAGTTATGAAAACCGCCTTTAGTCAGATGAAAGTAGCTCTTGGGCCAATCATCACCAAAAGCGCCCCACTTAAGTCTGTAAATGGTGAACCCATCACAGATAAAAATGAACAACTGAATAGGTGGGTAGAGCATTACTCTCTGTTGTATTCAACTGAGAAAAATATTCCACCAGATTTTGAGGAACACCACCAAAAACTGCCAATAATGGCCGAACTTGATGCTGAACCTTCCTTAGTCGAGCTTTCCAATGCAATCGACCACCTGTCTGCTGGAAAAGCCACAGGAAGTGACAACATTCCTGCAGAGGTATTAAAAGACCTAAAAGGCCCACTATTACCACACCTGTATAATCTGTTACTGCAGTGTTGGAAAGAAGGCGTGATACCACATGATATGAGAGACGCCAAAATTGTCACACTTTACAAGAACAAAGGAGACAAAGGCGACTGCAACAACTATCGAGGCATATCCCTCCTCAGCATTACTGGAAAGGCTTTTGCTCGCGTCATCCTCTGCCGCCTTCAACAACTGGCGGAAAAAGTCTCACCAGAAACACAATGTGGCTTTCGAAGCAAACGATCAACTATTGACATGATATTTGCACTTCGGCAAATCCAAGAAAAATGTAAAGAACAAAACAGGCCGCTTATAACATGCTTTGTGGACCTAACAAAGGCTTTCGACACCGTAAGCCGATCTGGCCTGTATGCAGTCCTTAAATCCATAGGCTGTCCACCAACATTGCTAAAACTTATTGCATCCTTCCACACTGACATGAGGGCATGTGTCAACTTTGAGGGCTGCACATCCAATTCATTTGCTGTAAACAGCGGTGTGAAGCAGGGATGTGTTCTTGCTCCTACCTTATTTGGTATATATTTTGCAGCCCTACTCAAGAATGCCTTTGGTCAATGTTCAGGTGGAGTACTTATTAACACCAGAGTGGACGGCTCCATTTTTAATGTTGCCAGACTAAAAGCAAAATCTCGTACAGAGCATATTATGTTACAAGAGCTCCTCTTCGCAGATGATGCTGCAATCCTGGCCCACGATGAAACCACGCTCCAGGCTCTCATCAATAGCCTTGCCAAAGCCTGTGACAAATTCATGCTAAAGATCAGTGTCTCAAAAACTGTAGTTTTGACACAAGGCTTGAGAAACTCCAACCCAATCATGCTGAATGGCTCTCCTCTGGAGCAAGTGGAAAAATTCTGCTACCTAGGCTCAACCATCAGTGGTAGCACAGACATAACAACTGAAATAAATGCCAGAATAGGAAAGGCGGCCACAGCTTTTGGCAAACTCTCAAAAAGGGTGTGGAACAATAGCAAGCTGACCATCAAAACAAAGGTACTCGTGTACCAAACTTGCGTCCTAAGCACCCTGCTGTATGGCTCAGAGACATGGACCACCTACTCCAAACATGAAAGATCCCTCAACTCCTTCCACCTGCGCTGCCTACGCAAAATTCTCAAGATCAAGTGGCAAGACAGGATCTCAAATATTGAAGTTCTGAGCCGAGCCAACATTCCATCAACTCAGGCTCTCCTAGGCAAAAAAAGACTGCGGTGGCTTGGACATCTCCACCGTATGGAAAATGATCGCATCCCCAGACAAATTCTCTACGGGGAACTTGCTACTGGCAACCGACCCAGAGGTAGGCCACATCTGCGATTCAAAGACACTTGCAAGGTCACGATGAAAGCATTCAACATCGACCCCAATGAATGGGAGAACCTTGCAAATGATCGAAGCAGATGGAGACAAAAATTGCGCAGTGGCACGCTCGCAATAGACTTCAAGGCAAAAGAAACATACCTGACAAAACGACAGAGGCGGAATGAAAACACTCGCCAAAGTGAACCCAAAAGACTGACCTGCAATCACTGCCATCGCACTCTCGGGTCAAACATTGGTAGAATAAGCCACGAGAGAAGCTGTCAGTCAAAATGAAAGTGAATATTCTAGCTGCTAAGACCGTCTGTAAAGACGCTAAAGGCCATATATACTTCTTTCATCCCATTTGAGAAATTTGCCTTTGTGTCATTGCAGCCCAGTTACAACTGGAGCAGGCACGAATGGACTGGGGAAAGGGAAAGAGATGAGATAAACAACACAAATTTGTCACCTGATCTACAGCACTTGATAATGGCTGTGATTTTCATGGTCTTCGAGCGCGAACAAAATAATGTCTACTTTGAAAAAAAAAAAAAAAAATTCATTTCACATTTCTGAAAGTATTGTTGTCTTAAATCCCTATTTTCAATGCTTTTGTTAGGCCAGATTCCCGTGTGTGCAGCCACTAGAAAAGGATGTCCCAGATTTGCAATTAGAAGCGGACAGAATGTCATAGCTCAGTCGTAATCCCTGTGTTTTGTGTTTCGAAACCCATTCTACAATTTAGAGCGCAAATGTATGTTATCTAGCGAGCCCAAGGCCGAGTGGGATTAGCTGAAGATAGATCTGACACGATACTGGCCTTAAAATGATATCACAAAGAGAATTTTCCTCACGGGAATGTCTGGATTCTCATTTAAAGCCATCAGTTTAAAGAGAAGAGGAAATGGGTGGGGCTGAAATGTGGCACCCTCAAGATTATAATTTAGATTTGTGGGAACATAATCTCTAACTCCCATGGTAAATATCTAAGGAAAGCTGTGCGGAGCTTTATTGAAGTTTTTTTTTGATTATTGAAATTTTGTCTTTATGACTTGATCTACTGGACAGAGACGAGACATTAAATGTTCCTTTGTTCCCTCTCACCATTTGTTTGCAGCTGCCCAAGATTTCCCTCTAGCAAGGTAGGGAAAAGATTGGATAGTTTGCCCGTGTATGCTCTGATTCTGTTGACATCAAAATTTGCGCCTTTCCAAGAGTTAAGCCGGGTCAGTTCTCATAAGTACGGAAACGGAAACGTCAAAAACCCTAAAGTAATGAAATAGAAAGAATATTTTCATTTTTCCCGGAACGCCGTTTCCGTACACATGGAAACATTCTTTCTTTTTACTTCTTCGTGGATTTTTAACGTTTCCGTTGCCTTTTCAGTACACATGAGAACCCAGCTTAAGTCATTTCAGGCTTTCTTGCATTACTGGTAGCTGATCTTTCTTCCCCATTCTTACTTCACTGTCTGTGCATGTCATTTATTGTCTCCAAACCGTTATGATCTGCAGGTATACTAAGTCACCTGGACCATGTCATTTAAAAGTGACAGCAAGTGAAAATGAAAGGACCAATGGTGAGAAAATGTCTCACAGTAGAGCCAGAGTTTGCCTGACACTAAACGTGATGACACTGAAACTGATTTCATGCGACGGTTAGTATTTCATGTAAATTATATGCAGAAACAACCTCTAACCCCATTCCTGCTTTGCTCGGAACTGTTCCGGGCTGTCTAGTCTCACTTTACTGCCATGTGCCCGGAACTGTTCCGGGCTGTCTAGTCTCACTTTACTGCCCTGTGCCCGGAACTGTTCCGGCTGTCTAATCTCACTTTACTGCCTTGTGCCCGGAACTGTTCCGGACTGTCTAGTCTCACTTTACTGCCATGTGTCCGGAACTGTTCTGGGCTGTATAGTCTCACTTTACTGCCATGTGCCCGGAACTGTTCCGGGCTGTCTAGTCTCACTTTACTGCCATGTGCCCAGAACTGTTCCGGGCTGTCTAATCTCACTTTACTGCCATGTGCCCGGAACTGTTCCGGGCTGTCTAATCTCACTTTACTGCCATGTGCCCGGAACTGTTCCGGGCTGTCTAGTCTCACTTTACTGCCATGTGCCCGGAACTGTTCCGGGCTGTCTAATCTCACTTTACTGCCATGTGCCCGGAACTGTTCCGGGGCTAGTTCGTATGTATTTCTTGAGTGATCATATGGCCACAATTCCCGAATATGATTGTTTCGTATTTCCTAGATAGTTTTCCTACTAACTTGCGTCATTCGCGTGTATTTTGAAAGCTTGGGTATTACGGTGTGTAATTTTTTAGATTGGCTTATTTTGTCCCCTTTTCCACCCGGGCATATGAGTGGAAATCTACGTGGCAGGCAAGAGGTTACCGGTCAAACACATAATGAGACAGCACAGTTGTGCACTGATATAAGTATGATCCCCCAAATCTGATCAAAATTAAATAATGAAGAGAAAACACGGTATGTTAGACGCCGAGTGAGCCGCCCATGTAAATATAAGAACATTACATAATTATTAAAATTCAGTTGTACATGAAAAGGTTAGACATGCGTCATGAATGCAGTGATGATACATCGTCACAATGACTAAGTGACGCAATACATTAGAATAACATTATTCCGCTGACACTGAGAACGACCGATTGCTAATTGGCGTCACGCCCGTTGACGGAGCAGTGATCTCCGCCTACTGCAGCTGTTTCTACAAGGTCCAGTAGGAGTTAGTAAAGCCACAGATTCTAGTCGTACACAAGCACTGAGCTGAACTGACCACATTACAGCCAATGTGCTTATTCAAGATTCGCCTCGGCGTGCTGCACATCTAGAGAGTCTTTCCCTCTTAACCCTACCACTGTCTTTTGCCCAATAAACTGACTACCTTTCAAACGCTATGCTGCCTCAAACAAATGAAATTGGCGTGCAGGAAAGTAAATTGTTCAGTTTTCTATGTCAATGAAAGTTCCAAATACCTGAATATTTACACGATATATTACCACAAGTAGCCCCAAAACCCGTCGCAGAGCAGAGTCAAATTTCAGTTTGGTGCCAGATCTGTTCAAACCAGTCCCTGTTACTACAGACAATTCCTGCTGCGTCTGCCTTGGGGCCTAACTTAAATTACTCGCTGAGTGGTCATGAGTCATTTCCTGCTTTTTAACCTACGTGTAGATGTGTCTGTAGGATAGGTCGCAGACATTTGTGGTGCAGATTTTCATTTCTGTTGTTCTCCTGATTGGCATTCTGTCACATGACCAAGAGACGGCGCATTAGAAGGAATGGTTGAGCACAGGGCAGCCCGTTCGTATTTGCATTTACTTCCCTTTGGTTCAGCAGGTCACCTGTTGTAGAGTTTGTTCTGGTAGTTTCTGAAACTCCATCGTGCCGATTCTGGTCCGACACGGAAAAGATTTTGATGTATGATGGCCATGCAGTTTCTAGTGCCAGATTCGAAGGTTTGTTCTAACTGTAGCTGTCATTATCTTTTCCATAGACTTCAAGAACGCTGTTTTTCAGTTTCCTTCCACTGGACGATCTTCAGGATTCCCTCCTCCAGGCACTTTGTTGTTTTCTGAGCTCCACCCAGCTGAATCTGTAAGTTCTCTCGTGTCCAGGGAACTTTCCTCCGCTGTACCATTTCTATTGTGGCTGTCAATCTTCTCCGACTCCGTTGACTCGCTGCCCGTTCTCAAAAGAGCACTTAGAGGCTTTTGATCAACTTCATCTCCCAGGGAATCAGTTTTCCTTGATGCAGTACTGGCACCTGATGCCCCATCAGGGGTAACTGCACTTACTTCAATTTTCTCTTTACTTTTTGACGACGATTGTCTGCTACCGAATGCATTGACGTAGTACCAAAATTGTCTCAATGCATTCACCACCCTTGGTTTTTGGACACCTTCACAATATACAGGGTGACTCAACCCATAGAACTCCATCATTCCGTCATCCTCTCCCTTTAGCAAACAATCAAAAGGCCCAGGCAGAGGTTGGGTCTGTTGAGGTGGCACTTTACTGACCACCGATCTGGCAGCGAACAGCGCCAAACCGATCAGTGTCAGAAACACGCCGATGGTGCTGATGTTGATAGTGGCGAAGTAGAGGTGGTTAGCTCGGGTGTACCGGTGGCAGCGATAGTTCCGGCGTGCGTAGCGGTTGCAGATGTAGGCGATCAGGCCGAACACAGGATTGAACATGGCAGCCACAACACACAAAAGGCGGTAATCTGGGATATCCCTGTGGAAGAACAGAGAAACGAAATGACAGATATAAATTCAATGACACCAGTCTAATTGTTCGTAGCCTTTTAAACCCTGACTATTTAGAGACCACCCACATAGCACGTACCCCCGACTTTGGTGCTTCTTAATTCCCCCCCCCCCTTCGCCATTTCCCCTTTACTTTGGTTAAGAGCCATTGAAGCAGCCTGACATTTTCTGCAGCCTTTACACAGACAATAGACCAGAATAATCTGAGCACTTTCAGGACGCCTCATACCAGATACATTGACATAGTTCTTCAAAGCTTTTGCACTGCATGTCTTTAAAGAAATATCCAGCCCTGCACAAATAGCCTGCAGCCAGAATAGGCCGTGCGGATTCAACTACTGTCTCTTTCTTACCAGCAATTAAAACCGTATTTAAAAACGAAACAAAACAAAGCAAACAAAATTGAATTCAGTGTCCTGTAGGTAATTTCCATGTGTTATGGTCGAACGATTGATAGTGTTTTTCTCTTTACACTTTTGTTTTGAGGGTGGCCGTGAGGTGCATGTATGGCATGCCGGGAATGTTTTCTTGCTTCTTCATGAAATTGCAGTGTCGAAGTGTTTCTGGCATAACAAGACGATCACAATAGGTCAGCAGTGATCATCTTAACCACACAACTGTTTTGCATAACATTGGACTGTAGTGACGCTTGGGGATGTCCTGACAGGGAGGGGCGGGTATTGGAAATCGGGGTGGGTGCGTGCTGTGACAGATGGAAAAAAAAACTCAAGACACAAAGAAGATGAGGCTGGGAAAGCAGCAAAGATCTTGATAACGACAAAGACAAAGGAATAGCGTAGCACAAACAGCGACAGAAATTACATCGACATTGCCCATGAGAATTTTTTTTAAAAAAAAATTCTTGTTACTTATTTGTATTTGTAATTGTATTTGCTGTTGTACTGTTACTGATGCTGTGGCAACAAATTTCCTGGAAACAGGATAATAAAGTCATATCTTATCTTATCTTATCTTATCTTATTATTATCATAATGATGATTGTGATTACTACATGTTTATGAATGGGCGTGACTACCATCACTTTATAACATTGTGAAAACATGCATCCTGTACTGCATTCTATTTTCTTTTCATTATAATTTATACTTCATTGTTATCATTATCTTCAGAATATTTCATCTCCTGTGGCGTCAGTCACTCCGTCGGTAACATAAGAGAAACGCTACCTTCCGCCGCCAGTCACTTCGCTGCTAACCGCCAAACGGATAACCACGTGTTTCACCTTTCACCTGACCGTTACATGCGACGTATTATATTGGTGGAGGTTTTCTGTTCTGCCTTGTTACCACTACACAAGTTGTGGTTGTGTGATTGTAAGTGTGGATAACCTGCATTATTAGGTAGGTAGATCTTTTACTTGCTAATCACCTCGTATTTTAGACTTATAATATTATTATAAACAACGTGAAGTTAAATTCCCAAGCCTACGGCATATTAATTGGGATCTGGAAAGTTTGGTAATTTTCTTACTTATTAACACGGGGGCTGTGCTACGCACGTCATAAACATACATGTGCGTATCTTTGGACCATTCAGGCCGTATTTTAAAAGCCAACACATTCTTCGCTCCCAGTCTGAGTAGTGCTCCGCACAGACACCTTCATCCAATTATCTGAGAGAAGGTACAGATCTAAATATATTGCGTAACCCTTTGTCCTCTTCCGTAGAGTTTCTGACAAAACTGTTGTAAACTAAAGAAGCCAGAACAGTGCTCCGCACATTATATAAAGATAGACTATTGTACATTTCTAGTATATTGTGCTCCGCACATCGGAATAACAAAAAAGACGGCCTGGGTTGCCTACAACAAAGCGCTCCGCACTAGAATATTGAATAATGAGTGACCAGGGAGACAGACTGTCCTTATTTACCTCTTATGAGGAGGCGGGTCCATCGGCCTCAAATAATAAGAATGCAAAAGGCGATCCCGACGTTACGAAAACGTTAAATGACAATACATTGCTGATTAAAGCCCTTATGAGCAAAATGGACGCCCTTGAAAGACAAAATAAACAAAAAAGGACAAAGCGCACATCAAAACGCAATGGGAAAGCTCCTCATCCTCATCTTTCTCACCCTCATCATCATCATCCCCATCTTCCGTCCCCTCCGATTCGGATCCTGACAATGAACCCTCCGGGTCAAAGAAAAGGAAATTATCTAAACCTCTTAATTACAGAGGAGAGCGTGAGCGCAGTCCTGACCAACATTCCATGTGTTCGAGTGACCTCCGGTCAAAAATCTTGGTTGAGAATCGGCCGAAAGATGGCGATAAATTGTCCGGGACTAAGGCCGATAACCACTCCGTGTTTAACGAGGCCGATAAAGATCTGACAGCCGAGGCAGACGAAGGTGCGCCACGTCCAGGGGACATATCAACCTTCGTGGCAGGACGGTTCTCAGTGTTACAAATCCCAGACTGGGAGATGTAATAATTATGACAGGACAACAATCACGAACGAACAAGTATAACACTTAACAGAACAACCAAACAGACTCACACATTTATTATATATAAAGATAAGATATCTGTGCAATTACATACATTACATTAACTCAATTCAAATACCATTCAACGGTCAGTATTCCCAACATTCATTCTCCTCCGGGTCCACAACCCGATAGTTACTTCCTAACTATGCTCTGGCCTCAGCCTCACATCCATATATATACTACTTGCTGGCCTCTCTTATTGGCTCCTGCTCAACCTAATCTCCGTATCTCAATCTCCCCTCGATGTCTTAATAGCACATTAATATTTCAATAGCACATTAGTATCTCAATAGCACAGTAACATCTTAATAGCACATTAACATTTCAATAAACCCCTGTCTGTGGCCAGACTGCCACGACTCATGTGCTCCCGCTGTCCGGCGCAACAGCTTCACTCAGGCAGGCCTGTGGGTAGCCTTCGGCCCAACCCCGGCACAAGTCCGCTCACCGCGGGTGGCTTCTCTGCCCGACCCCGGCACCTATAAGAATAACATTACATCTGTATAACACCATACCATTACTATCTACTTCACCACTCATTACGAACCATCAAGCGTACACACAATAGTCCACCTTTCACTCACCACACATCTTACGGTAACACACCTCCACCGTATTACACAGTACTCAGACTCGCTACGAATCCATGATCCTAACTTACATCTATCGCTCATTGCGCACATCTCTATACACAGTAATCAATGACTTCCACATTCCTCACATATAACTTATTTACATCATGGTCATAGGAGAACATAGTACATCAATCACCATAATTATCAATCATAGTTCAACCTACCAGTCATCACTGGAAAACACACAATCTCCCGACTGCTTTCTCACGTCTGTCTCCTTGGACTTCTTAACTTGCAGTGATCTGACTATTCAGATTTTGCCTCTACTACGCCTCAACTTCACTCACAACATGCACGCTTCAAGTCCCTTCCCCGCACGTATTGACCCTCGCTCACTCGCTCGTGACACTCAGAACCATTAGATGCCAAAAAACTGATGGAGAAACTGGAGATGTACAAAAAACCTTCTGAATGCTCCGCTTTGGTATCGCCACTGACCAATTCAGAAATTTGGTCTACTCTAAGCTCGCACATTAAAAATAATGATGCAAAACTCACTAACATACAACACTGTTTAGTGAAAAGTGCCATTGCAATTGCCAGGGGGGCGGAAATCATATCCCAGTGCAAAACACAGGAGGATTTAAACCCGGTCTTAAAAACCATGACCGATGCAATTTCCTTTCTGGGCCACAGCCACCAGAACCTGACAAAATTCAGGAAAGAAAATCAAATGAAAGGCCTGCCTTTCGAGCTGAGAGGAATTGCAGATGCAAGCAGCTCTTCGGCACACCTATATGGGGAAGATGTGGGTAAGGTCATAAAAGAAGTCAGGGAAAAAAGACAGTTGGAGACCTCTTTGAGAACCACCGACTGGAGTTCTCCACAAAAGTCTAAAGACAAACGGCCTTTTTTAGGACAAAGAGGAAGGGGGAAACATTGGCGCATCTCTTCGAACTTCACAAGGCAAAGGGAACAAAGATACAAGGCCTCAGGTTACAACAAGAGGAAATAGACCCCCCAGGCTGCGAGGACACGGATGAGATACAAGTGGGTATTTCAAGTAATACATTACTTTATCTTGACAAGAAAATGAAAGCCTTCCAGGCCGGACAACTGAGAAAGCACAGGGAAAACTGGCAAAAGATAACCACAGACCCAACTATTATATCTATAATAATATCAGGTACAAAAATTGACTTTGATGAAATACCAAATTACAAACCATCGCCGTGGCCATACACAAATATGAATGAGGAGGAGAAAAAAGCAATAGATGAAGAAATAACACAGTTGTTACATAAAAGGCTCATCGTTCCATCTTCTCATGAAGAGGCTGAATTTTTATCAGGAATTTTTACACGGCAGAAAAAAGATAAATCCACAAGAATGATACTAAATCTAAAAACATTGAACGAAACGGTTCATTATGAGAAGTTTAAAATGGAATCGTTTAAGTCAGCTCTCAGTCTAATTACACCACAGTGCTGGATGGCCAGTGTTGACCTTGTTTCTGCTTATTATAGCGTTCCTGTTGCTCGAGATCACTGGAAATATTTAAATTTGAATGGAGGGGACACTTGTATTCATATACATGCATGGCGATGGGCCTTTTCGAGGCATCCCGAAAATTCACCAAAATCTGCAAACCAGTTTTCTCGTATTTACAAAACCTCGGTCACATTATTTCAGGTTATCTTGATGACTCAATACTGGTTGGCAACTCTGTTGCGGAATGTTACAGTAATGTAAAAGACACAGTGGAAATATTTGATAAACTGGGATTTACTGTTCATCCAGAAAGGTCAGTACTGATACCAACCCAGTATATAACATATCTGGGATTGGAGATTGACTCCGTCAATATGACCGCGTCACTAACAAGTGAACGCAGAGAAAAGATTTATAATGCTTGTAGTATACTCTACAGGAAAAGAGGAGACAGTATAAGAAATGTTGCAGGTCTGATCGGATTATTGGTTGCCAGTTTTTCCGGCTGTACCTTTGGGTCCTTTACACTACAGATATTTAGATGTGCTTTAAAGACAGAAAAGGGGAAATGGGATAACATGATGAAGTTATCAGATAGAAGTGTAGAGGAGATAAAATGGTGGATGGAAATAATTAAATATGTTGTTTCCCCCATATGCCGACCGGATCCCCAGATTGTAATATACAGTGATGCAAGCTTGATAGCTTGGGGGGCCGTGTGTGACGGTGTGAGAACAGGAGGGGCATGGTCATAACAAGAGCCTTGTAGCCACATTAATGAACTGGAGATGAGGGCATGTTTCTTTGCTTTACAATCATTTGTTAAATTAGAAAATGTACATGTTAGAGTTTACACGGATAATACTTCAGCAATGAATTGCTTGAACAAAATGGGCTCATCTAAGTCCAAGACTTTAAACAGACTGACCAAAGAAATTTGGTCTTGGTGTTCTGACAAAAACATAATGGCTTTCAGCCGCTAGAATTGCAGGGAAGACAATAAAGAAGCTGATGAAGAATGTCGAAAAGTAAATATCGACACTGAATGGAAACTCTCAACTCCTCGTTATTACAAGAGTCGCTGGCTATGTTGGCTTCTTGGCTTCTGACCCCACTGTTGACTTGTTTGCATCAAGACTCAACTATCAAATTAGCAAGTATGTCTCGTTTCAGCCAGACCCAGGGGCAATAGCTATCGATGCATTCACACTGAATTGGAATACTTTTGGTTTTCTAGCATTTCCTCCCTTTTCCCTTCTAACCAGGGTCATTCAGAAGGTGATGAGAGACAAAGCGTGTGGAGTGATCGTGGCGCCTTACTGGCCAACACAGAGCTTCTTTCCAATGCTGATGAAAATAGCTGTGGACAACCCAATACTGCTGTCTGCAAGAAGAAACTTACTAGTCCTACCAAGTCAATTAGACCAATTACATCCACTCCACACAAAGTTGAGGCTCTTAGTTTGCAAAGTTTCAGGGAAGAATACATTAGTGAGGGATTTTCAGCATACGCTGCTGATATTCTCTTGGCCTCGTGGCAACCAGAAACACAAAAGGCATACTCTTCCTTTCCTTAACAAATGGAAAAGGTTCGCTGTTAGGAAAGAAGTGGATCCCATTTCGCCACCTTTAACAGAAGCTGTGAACTTCCTAGCAGAATTATGAGAAGAAGGTTGTTCATATCCCAGCATATGTGTAGCGAGATCAGCGTTATCACAAACTTGTGATCTTGTTAGCTCTGTTATCTGGCCAAAGATGCCAAACTATCCATTGTCTGCAGGTTGACAATATGAAACTCACAAATAAGAAGTGTACATTTTTTTATTTCATCTTTGTTAAAACATTCGAGGAAGGGCTCTCATCAGAAACCACTTGAATTTCTTGCTTTCGAGGGTAATCCAAATCTATGCATTATTGATGTTCTACATGAATACATGAAAAGAACAATCCCTATCAGAATAGCCGTGCAAACGAGCAAATTGCTTCTCAGCTACCAAAAACCTCATAAGCCTATAAGCAAAGACACTTTGTCAAGGTGGATAAAAGCAATTTTAAGTCTGACAGGTATTGACACCTCCACATTTACAGCCATAGTACTCGTTCAGCAAGTACCTCTGCAGTTTCAAAAGCAGGAGTTTCAGTTTCTACCATTTTAGAAGCTGCAGGATGGTCTCAGGAATGTACATTTTCACGCTTTTATAATAAACGGATCAATAGTAATTTTGGTCAGAGCCTTTTATCTTCTTACATCCCAAACAATAGTAAGGAATAAGCATGTTCACTTACAGTGTACTATATACATGTCTCTTATCTTATTTCGGTATACTCTACATACCCTATACTGCACCATATTATCCTGCAATAAGCAATTTTTCATTAACTGTATACTGCAAGTATCTACATATTTACGGAATATATAGCATTCTGTATGTATCATGCGTCATACTGATTCCATATTTACACGTATACCCAAATTTTGTTATATCGTGAATAAAGTTTTAAAACATTTTCTGGAGTTACGCTCAGTCTCAGCTCTAAAGTCTCATGTTACCGACGGAGAGATTGACGTCACAGGAGATAAAATTAAAAAAACAAGCGAGGCTTACCTGTAAGGTGATGCTTGTTTCTGATTTCGTCGACTGTGTCGTCAGGAACGGATTGGTAAGATGACCCCCCCCCTCCCAACCCGTCCCTAATTTGATTATTCGGATAAGATAGCACGACTATTAATGGAGTGCAACAGTTATGTCATTACAGTCGATATGGTTCTGAGACATTCGCTCTCTAAAGAGTGACTGGCGGCGGAAGGAAGCGTTTCTCTCATCTTACCACTCCGTTCCTGACGACACAGTCGACGAAATCAGAAACAAGCATCACCTTACAGGTAAGCCTCGCTTGTTTCTTTAAATAATTATTATTAGTTTTATTACCATAATATGATTTATTGTTATTATTAGCATCTTCTTGTTATTGATATTATTGCTAACCCTAATTCATCTCCTTATATATATAGAGAGAGAGAGTGAGCGAGACAGGGAGAGAGAATGAAGCAGTGCAGTGTGTTGAGCGCTTCGCCGGCACCTCCATTCTGCTCTGTGGTTGACATGTTGTTTCTGTAAAGCGCATAGAGCATTTTAAATGGATATGCGCTATATAAATGCTATACATTATTATTATTATACTGAAAATAGGCACTTACTTACATTACTTTTTTTTTTTTTTTTTACTATTATCATATCTATTCTTATGATGATTATTATTATTTGCCACAGGAAGCCAACATCTATAATAATCAGCCGTGACACTAAATCCCTCACAGATCCTTCCTTTGTTGACTTTTGTCCGCCATAACGTAACGATAACAGAGGAAAAGCATTGATTTCAGCTTCATAAATCACTGCTTAGTTCTAGCAAAGAAACTAGATTGATCAGATCAGACACTCCCTTTTTCGGAGCTTTTAAAATACCGTTTACATCCGGTCACAGGCAACGCCCACTCCCGGCGCGCAGAGCCAGTCTCTTATTATTATAACACCGATCAGTTTCACTTCCAGAGGCAGTTTCGCCGCCAAAATATTTTTAAAATATGTAGTACGTAATTAATCATGAAGTTTTCTTTACGGTGTCACGATTAAGGTTGATGACCTTGTACGCCACGAGTATAGAGGGGGTAAACTTAGTAGGGGAGAAGGGGAGTTTTTTTAAGTTGTTGACTAGCATGAAAGATTACTATCACGAGGAAGGTCGGTGGCCTTATGCGCCACGAGTCTAGGGGGGTGAGCTTAGCAGGGGAAAACACGGTTTTTAACATTGTTGACGAGCGTGGATAGATACACACGACTCGCTTTAAACTAGTCGCGTGTGCAAAAACCTCGGGAGTATAAGTAGAGGAGAAGTTCGACACACGTGGTTCCCAAATTATTCGTTCCTAGAGGGAGACGCAGCGAGAAGTGGTGCGGGCGACAAGTGGAAGGTCGTGCCATGGGGACCAGGGGTGTTATGTATGTGAGGAATCTATGAAGGTTCCCAAGTTATTCATTCCTAAAAGGAAGACGCAGAATTTATCGGTCCGGGCGACAAGTGGAAGGTCGTGCCAGTGGGGACCAGAAGTGTTAGGTGTGTGAGGGATCCATGATGTTCACATGTATTTCCCAATAAGAAGAATTTAATCGGTCCGGGCGACAAGTGGAAGGTCGTGCCATGGGGACCAGAAGTTGAGTAGTTCTGATGATAGGATGGGAACCCATCAGAAGCTCGTGATTTGCGATGGCGGGTGTGAACCGTCGATGTGCTGTGTGTGTTTGCAGAAGAGTCTTTGAGGACGGGCTGATAACCCCTCAAGGAGCTAGTAATCTACGATGGCGGGTGTGAACTGTGTGTTCTTATTTGTGTGAAGCCAGGGACGTCTGTTTCCCCTTTTATCGTCGAAGTTAGAGATCTAGAAAGGATCGTGTGAACTCTGGAGACGTGAAACTGCATCAACGAGGAGGGCAGCTGTTGACAGAGACTATTAAGTATACGTAGTTAAGTTTATAGACAGAGGGATTAGATCTAGATGTGAAACGGGGAATAGAGAATAGCCATGATCCCCAAGAGTAAATTTGAAGTATCTCTGTTTTTGTGATTATGTATGTGATTATCATGAGTTGAAGGTTTTGACATAAGTTTTGTCATGCATTTATAATTAAATATCGTTTAATTTAAATTTCACTCCATGTGTCCGTTGATCGCTGGTCTGCTTGCTTGGCTTGTTAGCTGGGTTTGAAAGGTAAATAAGTTAGGTACTCATCACACACGTGGTCGTGACCATCTTCACGCACGTGATCGTGACAACGGCAAAGCTAAAAAGGGCGAGTGAAGGAAGGAAAAAGAGAGAGAAACAGATTTTTCACGAGATGGCATAGGCATAGAGCTAGTAGTGTGCGTGCGGCTTCCTCGGCCTCTCTCGCGACTTTTTAGCCTACCGATAGCGCTTGGGACGCGACTGCTAGTGATTGTACTGCTATGCGACTCTGATGGTGCCACTTTGATGTGGTTCTCGACGATGCTGTATTTTTTCGTGAATTTAGAGAAGAAAAAGAAGAGGAAGAACGAGAAGAAGGAAACTCTAAGATTAGTCTGTTATTGTTAAAGGAAAGTCCTTAAACGTTTACAAAACCCTCCACAGTTCCCGCTACTGTTTACTTTCTTACTTGCATTTGCTGCTGGGAGACAGGGCGCACGAGTTGCGTCTTGAAGGGAAACCCAGCCTCGGTACCATTTATTCTAAAAATATACTAGATCTACCTTCGGTATGATTGTAAATTAATAAAACGATTGTGACATTGGCACCACACTTAAAAAGAAAAAAAAAGCCAGAGTTTTCCTACAACTATTTTATAATTATAAAGGAAGCAACTTCCAGTAAGGTCTAGGGTGAGAGAGCTGAACACTGAACAAAACTTGGCATTTTCTCAATTCGGCTTTGTAAAAAATGCCGTTGTTTACTTCTCTCATGCTTACAGCCACAAGGTGGAGCTGCCAAACCCGTGCACCGGAAACTCCGAGTTGTCTCATCTTATCATTTTCCGCCAAAGTTATGCATGTCGCAGGCTCTCAGCAAATGATCTCAAATCGACAGTGTTGTGGGAAACGCAGTCACTGTTACTAGCATGTCCAGCCAGCATCAACAAGATTATCCTGCAGCGTCGTGTAAGATTGTTTCTAGTAATCTCCATTGCTTCTTCGTCCGCTCGCTATTCAATCTTGTTTACAAAGCTTTCAGGGAACTCTCGATTTTCTTGTTTTGTTTGTATTCGGCCTCACTTTTTGCTTTATCAGTGGAGGGGTAATATACGCTCAGCCCCCTTATCTATCTATCTATCTATCTATCTATCTATCTATCTATCTATCTATCTATCTATCTATCTATCTATCTATCTATCATTGTTAAATATATTATTATTCTTTTCCTGGACATTTCAACCTGTCTGGCAGTCCGACTATCCCCTCTACTTAAATGATTTATTTATCAGACAAGTCCCACACTCAGCCAGCTACCACATGAAACACAGAAAATTGCTATAAAATGTCAGAAATCCCTGTCTAACAAACAAAGACATTACCCCAACAAAACAGGCAAACAACCAACGATCATCCATACAACACACATTTGTTAACCTCCACGTAACGTCAGAGCCATGCCCGTCAATTCCCCACCAATCACTCTTGCCGTTTCTCCACAATGTCTGCGCACGCACTTTTCACAGATTTCCCCCAATTTGAAACCAACATGTGAAAAGCATTTTTATCTTGATTCCGCTTGTCTTTGCCTCCACTTTTCTTGGCCTTCACTTCTTCACAATCTCATTATAGAATGATCCCTCGGTTGTCTCGCGAGAACTTTTTATCAATCGTGTCCTTCTTCTATTGTAATCCAATCATACGCAGAATTTCATTTTCTTTGTCTTTCGCCTCTGGAAATATTCTCGCGTAACTTCTAAAGATTCAGCTTGTCTTTCCATGACTCCACTTCAGAGTATCCGCTCCTAGTATTTCATACAAAGAGAAAAGGTGACACGGAATGCTTGAAATACTCGGGCTTCTCGGGGGAAACAGTGATAAACAAGAGAGTAAAGAGACAACGGCCATTCTTGTGCAATTCCTTGCAATGTTTCACGGCAAGCGGAAAATCTTTATGGCCACGGAATAAATAAATTCCGACACTGTCCTCACAAACTCGTTTTCTGTCGTCCTTGAGCGTATCAAATTCAACATTTATACTGGATGGAGAAAACACATAATAAAAACGCTGGCAGCTATGATGTGCATTGAATTGTGTTTGCAAGGTCATGGCTGACCTTTCGGCCAAACAGCAGGAAAATCCCACACGGACGCTATCCATACACGTCTTTCCTTCAATAGTGCGTCCCCAATGAGCAGTGTCAACATGCACTAGAGCAAAGACGCTTGGAATAATGACGGAACTTGGCAAATTTACATCCCGATATTCGACTTAATTTCTGTTCTGATTTCTCTGTCATTGCATTCTTATTTTCTAAAACTTACAAACATAATCATTTACTTTTATTATCAGGACGTTATTCCCAGAGGTCCGCCGACATCTTTGCATAATTATTATGTGAGTTGGAACCCAACATGGTGCCATGAACATTTTCAAATGGCCCCCCTCCCCCCCCCCCCCCCCCCCCCCCCGTCATGATTCGGATGTTGTTAGATCTCACGCAGAGCGTGAGTAGTTTTTTTACCAGGGCCATGAGAAATTGGCTGGTGGCATTGAACGGTCCTCGCGAATTATAGTTGGTGAGTAAATAAATGTAAAGTTAAACTGTTAGATTCACGCTTGTCGGTTTTAATGTTCGTGATTAATAAGTAATGGAGTAGGGGTGAAACAAGGTGGGGATAGTTGACATTGTTAAGTATGACTAGACAAGTTTTTGCACGTTAACTGGCTGGTAGAATAGTGCAGACGTATTACTACAATTAAAATGGTGGGAGGTTTCGGCCAATGAGATAGCTGAACTAATTGGGCCAGCGGACTAGCACTGCTGGGTAGTTAGATAGTACAAAACATCGTGTAACGTTCAGATTCATTGAATACAGACGAGCAGAGCATCGTGTCGTGAAGTATCTCCGGTTGGCCAGTACCTGAACTGTGTGGTCTGAAGACTAGAAGTCCTTGCTAACGGACTGACTGAGCTCTAGAAAGAAAGGTCTGAGTGGGCTGACCTTTAAAAGCCCACGCTGCGCTCTTTTGATGTTCGCGCCTACCAGTAGGCGTGACCAACGGTAACATATCTTATTTGACTAAGCATAATAGAAGTTCAGAGATAGAGAGAGAACCACAGCCTCATAGGAAGTCTAAGGAAACCCCAGCTGGCACTCGACGAACGAGTGGCCCGTATTATAGATCTATCTCCATAGTATGATTGAAGTAATATAGCACATTGTTGATGAATTGAATAGTGATTGTGCATATATATATATATATATATAGTCTTTTGCAACTGCTTAATTACCTACAAGCCGAAGTGTGCTTCTGTAGGCTTTGAACGTACCGGGCTCTCCTAACATTCAAGCCCATATGATTTAGGGAGAGTTTGCCTGGCGACTGGCCAGTGGCGACTCAACTGTCACTTTAGATTGATATCTAGTTTCGTATAATATACCCATTTGCTATTGATTGCAGTACATCCAATAAGGAACCATAATTACATGAATATCATAGATTAAGTTAGTAATTAGAATTTATTGCTTTGAATATATCTCTATTGTCTTTTGTTTTGTTTATTAATATTTAAATAATAAGATGGCCTGACCGGCCTGACATAGATATACGCTCTAGTTATTGAATACTTTTCTTGTGTGGTTGTGTCCGAGTGTGAGTTAGCTGCCTCTCGTGCAGTCGTAACATCCCCAAGACCCTAACTCTGCTCGTGACACCCCCCACCCTCTTCAACTCCCCGCCTTTTTTTTTTTTTTTGAAACACGCCTGGATCTAGACACGATCAGATTCTAATCTGTATGAGCACCAAAACAATTGAAGATCTGTTGCAAAAGTTGCGCTGTGAATTGTGTTCTTGATGCTTGCAAAGTCAAAATGCGTAATACTTTCAGATGATCACACTGACTCTTGACACTCAAACTGCTATTCAGGCATATTATTCTAAGGCGTGTTTGAATTTTCAAGACTTTATAATATTATGTATTCTCTCAAGTGAGAGACATGAATAGAGCGACGAACGAAAATAACGGAAGAAGAACAAAATTCAGTAAAGAAAGAAAAAAAGAAAAAAAAAATCAAGTCTGGCCTTGAAGTTGTCAGCCAGAAGACACTATGGACCACACGATGCCAAACATTCACAGCCCGGAAAGTGAACATCTCAGACGCAGATGTGTACAAGAAACGTGCGGCCAGCGTACAGGGACAATGAATCTTTGAGAAACGAGACAATTCATGATGTCTCAGAATACGCCGCATTCTACCCCTTGTCTGTCCTTGACTTGCTCAAGTCTCCGCTCATGAATGGACGTTGAAAGCGACAAAGCTCCGTGTTTCTGGAGACATCTGTCAGTCCAAGTGCTAAAACTGCCCAGCCCTGTCAAATGCTGTTGTCAGTGCCAGACCATTAGGTGGAAGTGGCCACTTAACGCGGTCTTTTGTCAGCGCTTGTTCTTTACAGGGTGAGCAGATTTGGTTTGGCAGCCGCCTTTTTCCCAGATTACGTCTTCATTTCATTAACTCTCTGTCTCTCTCTCTCTCTCCTTTTTTTCGTGTGCATTACTGTGCCATTTCGGCTAAATGAGCGAAATGCAAGATTCTTCATGGCATCTTCCGACAAAAAAATAAGACCATACACTAACATTTCGAGAAAATGTAAGCCAATTGTAAGCTTTGTGAGTGAGTTACTGAAGAGGAATTTTGAGGGCAATTTTGTTTAAATCCCACGAATTTAACCCTTTCACCACCGCTCACTAGTACAGAAGACATACAGATAGCTTTAAACTTCTCTCTTACCACCGAGGACAGAAAACCAGACAGTAGACATGGCAAAGCTTTTGTATCATTTTGCCTCATGCAAATTTTCTGTTGGTAATAGCAAGGATGTTATAGATGAGCCTGAGTGTTGCCTTCTTTCACAAACATACAGAGTGACTCTGGAACACCGGGGAAACATAAAGATTGAAAGCTTTCAAAATGACAAATTGATTCATCTGCATTCTCAGGTCAAAACGAACACTGTCTGCCTTGTACTGCCAAAGGTTTCTTCATTTGTAGTTAAATCTCGAGTGCCTACCCCCAACTGCATGCTTCATCAAGCGCTCGAGTTAAACCTTTAGAAGCAATGTCTTTTTTTTTTGCCATCAGTTTTCTTCTCAAAGGACGCAGGTTTTTGAATCCACTTGTAGTTAAACCTCGTACAGGTTGCGTGCGGGAATGACTATGAATGTGATTCTCAAGGCAGGAAACATCTTGAGAATTTGCATCAGGGTGAAGACAACAACTATATTCGACAATTCTCATACACGGGAAGAAAAACATAATCTGGTCAAAGTTGATGATTCTCTCTCTTCCCCCCACCTCTCTCTCTCTCTCTCTCCCTCTCTCTCTCTCTCTCTCTTTCTGTCCCTCTTTCTCTCTCTCTTTCTGTCCCTCTTTCTCTCTCTCTCTCTTTCTGTCCCTCTTTCTCTCTCTCTCTTTCTGTCCCTCTTTCTCTCTCTCTCTTTCTGTCCCTCTTTCTTTCTCTCTCTTTCTGTCCCTCTTTCTCTCTCTCTCTCTCTTTCGCTCTCTCTTTCTCTCTCTCTCTCTTTCGCTCTCTCTTTCTCTCTCTCTCTCTTTCGCTCTCTCTTTCGCTCTCTCTTTCTCTCTCTCTCTTTCTCTCTCTCTCTCTCTCTCGTTATCAAAGTAGAGCGAGCATGTTTGATGTAGTCAGAGGAACATTTTTAATAACATTTATGTTGAAGATTTGCACACGGCAATTGGTTAGTACCGCATGCCGCCACGGAGCCTGTACAGTAGGGGGAATTTAGGATATCATTGTGCAAATTAATGAGGAAAGCACCAAATTTCGCACAGATGATGCTAAAGCCACTAGGAACAAATGTTGATATAGAACCACGCTGGCAGATTTACCGAAATATGATTTTGAGGATCTTAAATATTTCCCTGTATAAACTTTATTAAAACCAGATAACATAACTGCGGAAATGGCGTTGAGACTTTTAATACTGTTGCTGATAATGTTTAATTCGCGCGACCACAGAAATGTAAATAACTTTGGTTGCCTTTAAGAAAATTGATATTATGAAAGAGGATTGGCAAATCTATCATATAGATTTTGAAGAATTTTGAAAAATAAACTAATATTGAAAACGAAAAGCATCAATTAATTCACCCCAACATTAATCTCGACCAGCCTCTGTATGTGGGTGTGATCCCACGGACTTTCAGTTTTAGTTTTTGTCTTTCGTCTACAGTTTCTCCTCAGAGTTACAATTGTTCTTCTCAGGGCTACAGTTAATGTTTGCAAGTGTGCACGCTAAGCCGCCGGCGTGATTTTTTTCCGTACGAGCTTTAGCAAATTCAGGAGCGGGGCAGCAACAGACCCCTAAACACAGGACAGCTCCAACACATCCCAGGGATTTTCGGTGACGTTCAGAGTCATATCAGGCACAGTCCAGAGATTGCAGCACCCATGGCAGTGTTGGATAGGACGAAAAATCCCTTAGCCGATGACCTGTATTTAGGGGTGTCACGCTCCTGAATTTGCTAAAGCTCATACGGAAAAAAATCACGCTAGTGCAATTTGGCGGTGATGCACATTTACCTGGGTTAAAGATTTCAATTTAATTTTGATCTGCAACGGAAAGCTGTTGTTGTAGTTTTATTTATTTGTCCCATTTTTTTTAAAAACACTAATTCCTTTTGGCACCTTCTTTCCTTTCTCGTTCCTGAATCTCCATATTGGCCGTTGTTTCCTTTTCCCCGCCTATCTCTTGTCTGTCTTATACTTTGTCTTATCAATTCTGTTGCAATTCTCTGTCTGGCTCCCGTTCTCTATAATGCTATTCTCCCCCCCCCCCCCCCAATAAAGGAAAGACAGACGGCAGCAGGCTATCTAAAACATAAAATGGGGACAAAAAATCCATTCTTGAGCCAGCACGTCATTACCAGAAGTGACTTCTTTCTCCCTGTGAGTCAATCCGTCTGTCAATTTCCTTGAAAATACTGTCAGAATAAGATTTAAAAAACAAAAACAAAAACTTGAAGGGCTAAAGTGGCCGTTAAATCCAAACTCAAACTCTTTCATTCTCTCTCTCTCTCTCTCTCTCTCTCTCTCTCTCTCTCTCGCTCTCTCTCTCTCTCTCGCTCTCTCTCTCTCTCTCTCTCTCTCGCTCTCGCTCTCTCTCTCTCGCTCTCTCTCTCTCTCTCTCTCTCACTCATTCTCTCTCTCTCTCTCTCTCCTCTGGCTTATACCTAAATAACACTCTATACTAACAGCTATTACTTCCAACCGGCAAAATAATTGCTCAAGACAACAATTCAGTTACGATCTCTGCATGGACAGAACGGGTAAAAAAATGAGTGAGGAATGGGAAATGACATAATACAGTCCACGCCATAATTAGATCTATTTGATGTCTATGGTGAACACCGATAAGCCAGTGTTTGTTGCCCTTGCCAGTGATGACAAGAATTCCACAGCAGCATCGAATCCCAACACTGCCCACTGCAATAACACTGATGAACGATTTCCTACATTACAGAACGCAAGATAGACGTGTCTGCTGTTTCCAAAGTACCAAAAGTTCTGACGCGAAAGTTCACATTCAGAGGCGTAACTAGAGTGGGGCGTGTGCCCTGGGCGCCAAATTGGGGAAGGCGTGGGAGGGTAAGATAAAAGTAATGCACAAATTCCAATTTATCAACATTATTGGGAATTCTCTCAGAATCTTAAAGAAGACATTTTTCAATGGGGGGAAGGGAGGGGTAGCGCTTTTTTTTTTTTTTTAAATTTGCCCCGGGAGCTATCAACCGTAGTTACGCCTCTGCTCACACTGGCGTTCAGGAAATGTAATTCTCCCCGTGCCTAGATATAGATTCCTGTGCACAAAATTTCAAAGCTTACACATTTCCATCACATCAGCCACGTGGATGTAAAAATAATTATTAACTTACTTATTACAGAAATACAAGAACACCCCGTTCGCTACTAATAGGCCGAAGGCTGCTGATCGGATCTGTCTGAAAGTGGCATGAAGAAGTCAAACATGGTAGCATACCATAATAATACAAGGAATAATGAGCAAAATGTCCAAATAATTGAAATCTTAGCCAACGAGAAGATTTAGGGATGTTACGAACGAGGTGTTCACTGAACGATATTCTCGCCATGCGCAATGAATCTTTGTGTAGCTGTGGAATTATTGTCATTACATTCTGCCCGCTTTTGTAAAGGGAAGCGCATATCCGTACAACATGTTGTACGGATATGGACAGTGCATATCCGTACAACACACACAATTCGATGACGTAGAGCACACACCGGAATACTATATTACTGACCTTGTTAATTTGTATAGTTTTTAAAAATATAAAATCGGCTTAGCAGCAAAACAATCCGACTTCTGCTCGGAGATTGCGTGATCTGCGCTAATAATATACTTCAGTGTACGTCGATCACCAATGGCTACCCCAACCCCTTTTCGCCTGATTAGTCAATCTGACCACCGCCCATTGATACAAACTGACCAGACCCTCACGCCCCAGGTCCATCTGACTATTCCATGTGTTGTCACTTTAAATTCGTGAACACCATACCAAGTTTTGTTTCAGCGAACCTTCACCAGACGCGCTTTTGGTAAACATGTTGTACGGATATGCACTGTCCACATCCATACAATATGTTGTACGGATATACTCTTCCTTTGTAAAGTCCATTTTCTTTTTTTTTTACACCTTTAACCCCCTTTCTTAAATGAGTTTTACAAGGGTTAAAAAAAAATCCTCGATGAATTAGAAAGAATTGACAATACAGAAATCCGGCAATTAAGCAGACAGTTCTGAATCAGACAGCACTTGGTATTATCATGGTTAAACCTATAAAATGTGTCTCGTTAGGAATAATTGTTGCAAGACGCCAAACATGCCAGTTTCTCAAAGAAATGACAGAGACAAGTGTCAACAGAAAAAAACAACCCAAAAAGGCAGAGAAAATCAACAGAATAATGATAAATTAAAAATAAACACATCGCATAGGAAATTGACACTCCACTTGAATAAAACCTCGTTAAGGAACGAAGAACTCTGTCTCTGCTTTCACTGCCGGCTCGTTCTTTTCTGCATAAAGAGAGACTGGAATGGTTTGCCAGCCACTCTATTGTCTAGCAGCAACTCTGAGGATGATCCCAGTTTCTTTATCTCTCTGTCCTTTTGTTGCAAGAACGAGTGTTTTTACTGTCGATAATTTTTCTCTCCCTGTTCATTATTCCCAAGCCACCGTTTTATCTTTACTTTGTGCTGCTGAACACAATCAAGCAAGGCCGTCGGCATTTTTGTGGTCAATTCCACGAAGGCCATAGAAGAAACACGAGATGTGGTGATAAATCAGGACAGCTAAGCATGACAAAATAGGAAATAAATAAGATAGCTTGTCCATATCAGAGAAAATGTTGCCATTAGACAATTTGCCCATATCAGGAACAAAAAACAATGTAGTAACCTTCATTCTCCAAATTCCAAACTGCAATGAGATCACCACAACAGCAAACCGTTAATTGTCAACATCTCCAATGGCAACACTGATTTCGCAGAGCTATTTCCAATTACAATGCAAATATTGTATTTATTGTGGCAAGCCGCAAACAGTCGGCCAAGGACATACATTGTTTACAATTAGTGACGTGTCGACTAGCAGAATGTTCGAGTCGATGGACTCGGATACACTGCTATTCGATTATTCGAATAATTTTCGAGTACTGGTATTGTTAACAAACGCCACATAAGGGGAGAATGAACCAGGCTTAATGGCGAATTCTAAAATAACTATGTTTAATTACCTCTCAGAACGTATCAGCATAGCTTAGATCTGGATAGTGAACTCTGGTATTTAAGGTCTACTGACGATTCTGTCCGCTGAATTGTTTACGAAAGGACGCGAAAAACTATTCGAATATTTACAATGTTATCCGACTAATTTCGGAAGAGTTCCAGCATTCAATTAATCGAATAATACAACTCGATTATCACATCCATATCCATAAAACCTCAGACGAGGAAGGGATTAGCAAGAGAAAGATTTTGTTTGTGTAAGTTTCCATGAATGCTGCGCTGGCACGATAATGGCTATTTTTTTTTTTTAGGGGGGAAGGGTGTCGATATTTTACTGCAGCTTGATTTTCACAGCTTTATCAGTTAAAGGGAATGAGTGTACATGACAGGAAATAGACAAGACTTCATTTTTGTCTGCAGGGCAGATGTGTGTCCATTTCAATATGACATGTAAAGATTGTACATATGTACTTAAAGCTGTCAGTATTGTCATTTTTTTACGTCTTGAAGTTCAAAGGGCAGAGTTTACCTAAATGTCTTCTAATAAAGGAAGAACTGTATCTATTATTCTTGCCTCCTCTCTGTCTGGCTCTGATGTGGGTAAAAGTGTAATCAGTGGACACAACAGTCTGCCATTTCAAGAGATCCTCTGAATACTATGGTTTTAATAGGCCATCACATGAACAGTACTGTTTCTCTTTGTTTTACGCGACGCTTGATTTCAATTGCAATCCTTGTTTGTTTGTTGTTGTTTTTTTCTGTTATAAATTTCAGTCATTACTGTTCGACAATAAGTCACTTTTTTTAATGCAGAAAAAAATTGTTAAACAGGTCAAACTTTGCCTCTGACACAGAGGCGAAGCTGTATATCACACATTATGCTTAATTTTGAAGCCCATGAGTTGTTGTGACATGAACAGACAGACAAACAGACAGACATGTGGACACTCACTTGTGTAGGAACGGGCTTTGACATAATGCCTCTTTCGTAGCTTTCAGCAGCCCCAACTGACTGGTGTTCTGTATGGAAAGAAAAGGTACAATTGTCAATGTTCATTTTTGTATAACAGCTTTGCATGTCCGCGACTCCTTGTTTTTCCATCACGTGCAAACAAACATTCTGTTATTATTTCCCATTAAACATCAGAATTGTGGTTCTTTCATTCTCACGTTAGAAAGACCAAATTGATGTGGAGAAAGCAAATTAAGACAGCCCCCCCCCCCCCAACCCCTGCCCGTCCAAACAATTTCCTTCTAACACAAAAGCAAAACAAAGCAAAATAGACATATCTCTATCAAAGATGGCCTGTCACGAGGAACATTCTGCCCTGCCACGGAAACACATCCTTCTTTGTAATAACTAATTAGATATTCATAGAATCTGCCAACATGCAAAGATCGGCAAAAACGCTAACCAGGTTAGAGAAAATGCCCGTTCTGATCTCCGTAAAAGACTGGTCTTATTGTTTGTTCAGAAACACAGAGACAGGGGAAGCCAGCAAAAGGCGTGTCAAGGGAACGAAAGTACAAACACAATTTCGGATTGAATCAACTAGCCAGACAGACTTGTGTGAGTGTCACTAGTGCGTCAGGTAGGTCTCCTTTAACTTCAAAATCCATGAAATAGATTCGACTCAGTGCTATGGGAGCGCAGGGCTTATCCGAGTGGTGGCGAAAGGGTATTATACGTTCCCAAGCGAGATTTGCACCTGAGATCTTTCAACCTTGGATCAATGGTTCCATCCACTTAGACACTGCCCTGTTTCGTCCGTCAAACAGGTATAATTTCACCGGGTAAATCTACGAATCAAATAGTCAGTTGCAGTTACGATTCCATACAGTATGCTATCACACAGATTATCTGACGCTGAAGGTGCTCAGAACCCATACGTTACCTGACATGTTATGTTATTTTCCTCAACATCCATAGTTAAAAAATGGCTTCTGAAGGTTCGTTAAATCTTGGAGGCATCAGAAAACTAGGTCATTATTTAGTAAGATTAAACGACGAATACGTGTGCACTCTTTCACCAAAATATTTCTGATTGTTGTATCATCAAAAGTTGTTCGTGTTGTCGTTATTGTTTTAAAATGTGTATGCCAGAGACAAAGCACTGACAGAACAAACCAGAAACAAATAATGTAAGTCTCTGATGCATCCCAAAGGAACAGATAGCAGTTGCACTACTGAAGAAACACAGCCTACTGAAGATTCACTCGACCGAATAGAACATTCACGAACAAACTAGAGCAATGATCTGTTGTTTAACATTCAGGCTGAATCTCAGTCTTGTAAATAATCAGGGTGATGTTTGCTGTGAAAAATTACTTGCACAACCACAGCTGTATAATTGTGTAAATGTTGATACTACAAAATTCAAATTACAGGACATCAAAAAAATGATCTCAGCAATATCATAACAAAACAAACACCAACAAGTATTTTTTTTAAAATGCACAAACAAATCGCCCAGGAATACACAAACTACTGGAAAATGTAGACCTTCGAAAACAAAGAAAATAACCCCTGACTATTCTGTTTCGTCAAAAAACAACGCCACAAGGACACCTGCAGCTGTTGATTTGTTATGATATATTTGTGTGCAAGAAATGTCCAGCTGTCATGAAAAAGTGGTAAACATTGCAGATTCAACTTTAGTTTTGACAACTTTCAGCAGTAAACGTAGACAGTACAAACTCAGTATCTAGCATAGTAATACACGTCGCTCACATAGTTCCAACATAAAAAAAAAATTGGAAAAAATAATTATGACCAGTTTTTATGTCCGGTGGTAGAATTACAGCATATAATATAGTAGAGAGCTTTGATACTGTGGTTCTCCTTGGGTAACAACACGAGCGTCCACATAAATGTATCAACAACATTATGATAAAGGTCAGCTAACTGAACAATCATGTAATAGCAATCTTTCACACGTTTCTGGAATAATCTCACTTAAAGTTATAAGTAGCATTGTATAGGCTCTTGTCAAGGTTCAGAGAGAGAGAGAGAGAGAGAGAGAGGGGGGGGGGAGGAGGAGAATGTTATCTTACAGATTGTTGGATAGATCCCGGCTTGTTAACACCACCTCCGCTGTCCACACTGGGGAGCGAAGATTCCCGGTTGTTCTCTCTTCCGGACTGTGTCACATATCCGCTAGCCTCAAGAAAGTCCGCCTCGAAACAGTTAGTGGGCACACGCAGCTGCATCCCTGCCCGGTAACCGCTTTCGTCCATTTGGTCCTGGTTAAGATTTCCTGTGCCCGGGGCAGTAGGACAGTCTTCCGGGATCTGGCCATTGTTGCTTCTCAGGTGTCCAAGGAAGCAGAGCCTGTCGTTTTGATCAGCTGGGAGGCTGAGTAGAGTAGGCTCGTTTAGTTCAGTCGTAACGTCAACAAAGCAAGCCGCTGGCACACTTGGGCTGACGTCTACGGTTGTTGATGCACTGCTGTAACAATGTGAACTCTGAGTTGCTGTAGGCATGCCAGACGGAATCTGCTCCTCAGATGAGCAGTTTGCTCCAGGCTTGCTCAGTGGTAACTGCCTCTGCGCGTGTTTCCTGCGATAACCGTTCCAGAAGCAGCTGCTGGCAGGCTCAGTGTGACGTTCGTCCAGATGTTTAGGGATGGTGGTGGTGCACGAGTTCATCGCCCAACTTTGACTACCTACCCGGGGCAGGGGCGGCTGGAGGCTAGGTTTCACGTAAGGCATGCCATCTGAAGGTCTCAGTGACGTCGGCTCAGGTTTATGTGTCCCATAAAGCTGCGGGTTGTCATCCTGCAAAGCAGCCAGGACAGGATCAACGCCCATGGTTTGCACGGGGAGCATTGGTGAGTAAGGTATCCCAAGATGGTTGTTGTAATATAATGTCTGAGCGTATTCAGGGATGTCACAACCCGGGGCGTATCCAGTGGGGTACATGGCAGAGTAGCCTAAAAATGCCATCTGGGGATACGGAATGTCTTTGCCGTGTGGTAAGTCACCATTGTAATGTTGGCCATTCTGCTGTTGTGTTGGGGTGTCATGAGGTACGGATGAGGTCATATTTAGCGGGTCCGTAGACGACGGGTGAGTCGGTCTTGGCGTCATAACAGGGTGAAAGTACTGTGACTGGAGTTGGGTACCTCCCTGAGATGTACCGTTGGGCTGACGTGTGGCTGTCACGTGGCTTCTATGGTCAGTGCCCCAGATTTTGGCTTCATCCTCTTCTTTTGGTTTAGGGACTAAAACTTGCAGAGGTTTGGCATATTCACTGGAAGAGCTGCAGGGAACACTCTTAAGAACACTTGACGGTAAAGGCGCACCGTATCCAAGAACAGACTCTGCATTCTGTACTGGCGTTTTGGCAACAGTATTGGCTTCAATTTGATCATTGTCTGGTGTGTTAGAGGTTATCCGTGTAGTGCCAGTCTGTTTATTCCGGTCCACCGAAGGCGTATGAGAATTGTCAACTGGCCGTGTGGGAAGTTTGGCTGTCTCAGAGTAAGGATGAGGACCAAAACCTCCCCGGTACTGGTAATCGTTCATAGAACACAAATGATTTTGAAGCATAAGCGGATGATAGTTCCCTACAAGAGGTGGGTTATTGTGAAGGGGTAAAGCCGGCATTCTGAGGGGAGGAACGCCGTAGTAAGCTGATGACGGGGGAAATGGAGGCATGCCCATGAAAAACGGCACAGGCTGTGGAGATTTTGAGGGCTCGGTTGTGAGGTTGACCTGTGGGCTGGACTTGGGATAAAACTGTGAATGGTTAGAGGTAAGAAACTTCGAGTCTGGTACATCGGTCTTCTCTTTTGTGTTAAAGCTGCTTGCTGAAGATGCTGCCCGGTTTTGGGAATTAGTGGTAGAGTCTGACCATTGTGAGGCTGTGAGAGGTGATGTCTTATTACTCTGAGATCCACATGTGATTTGGCTGCTATGGGGAATGTGGGTGATATCTCCCAATGATGAAGTGCGTCGCAGAGGTCTAGAGTCCGGAGTCGTAGACACAAGTGGCAGAAACGGACTTCTGTGGTTACAATGAGAAGGATCGTCAGTCAGTAAAGGTGTACTTTCGTCTTCACTGCCAGCTGAATCACGGCGAGGCCGCTGGCTGCCATTTTTCACTCGTTTACCCAGTGTTGAGTTCAGCGACTCGTTAGAATCTGTACGTGAACACATGTTGACAGCGGTCGTGTTGAAGGCATCTGTTTCACTATAGGCTGTATTTCCACTGCTGCCTTCATCACAAGTGTCCAGAAATGAGCTGCAATGATAGAACTTTGGCTTTGTATTTACCCGGTCTTCATTGTCAGAGGTAGAAGAAATGGCCAAACTGGTTTCAGCATACCGTTGGCTAGGCTGAGAGTCAAAGTTCATTTGAGAGTCGTTTCTACTATTCGACTGAATCACAGAGTCTTTGAGACTGTCACTGAATGTGGCATGCAAGGTCTGCTCTGGTGTTTCCATCTGTTCGGCTGACCTTGAAATCACCTCCTGACTACCCTCGAGTGCATCGCTGGATGTCCTAAGTCTCTCCCTCCCTGGCTCTGTCAGAAAAGTACTCTGAGCGTCACAGTCAAAATTTTGCTCGGATCTCGAGGCACTAGCAGTACGGGACCGCCCGGTACCTCTCAGGTCTGGATAACTGTCCGTTGAACTGCTGTCAATCAACGAGCTGTTTCCGGAGTCCCCACCTTTACTGGTGTGGCTTGACACATCACTGGTCAAGCTGGAGGTCCGCTGTCGACCAGACTGGGACATACCATTGACTGGAAATGGAGAGTGGGCCGAGTCAATATCAGTGAAGGTGGTTTCACTGTTTTGCACCAGAGGAATATTTTCTTCACTTCTTGTACCGGTTGAGCTGTAAAAGGACAGATGATATGGGCGTGGCGTCTGTCGCCTGGAGCCAGCGAAGTTTTTGACGCTGGAACATCGTCTTTGAGGATTTTCATTCAGGCCTGAGTTTAAATTACCCAAGGAGCCTCCACTCATCTCATACAGTGAAAACATTCACAGGGCAGAACATCGATGTGGTCATCTGTTGAAGGGAAACAAAATGTATTATGACATAAGACGACGTGAGATTTATTATTGCGAGGTATGCAGCATTATATGCACAAAAAGAATTTTAAAAGAAAATTGAATTCTACAATCTACAGCACTAGACTCATGCGCCATGTACTGAGTTTAACAATGACGAAACAGTCGTTAACAAGGAGGTTATGTATCCTATAGACACTTTTCACTTCCGCGTTACGGTTGTTTGCGGGGAGCCGCGAGGCATTGAAAAGCACCATGTAGGGCAAAAACCTCAACTTGCCTTGATGATGGCATCTGAATAATGTGCACAGTCTAAGCAAAGATGCATTTTATGCCAGAACCAGCACGTAACGGGTTTGTACAGTTGGGTGCCCAACAAGAGGACGGCATCGTTCGACCGTTGACACCGCTTCCGCCCTACAAGTGGGGCACGCCGCCATTTTGTTTGAAAATCACGTGATATGGAGGGCGGTAAATGAAAAGGGTCTATATGCAAAGTTCAAGACTGAGTTCCTGGCCGTGCTATTTCCTTTCTATTTTGGCGCCGACCTAAAGCAGCCCTCTTGAGGGCTGAACATACAGTCTTTGTGAGGGCTTACAGAAGAAGGTGGAACAACCGAGAACAAGAGGACGAAAATGAAGAAAACCAAGACAAGAAAACCAAGACAAGAAAACCAAGACAAGAAAACCAAGACAAGAAAACCAAGACAAGAAAACCAAGACAAGAAAACCAAGACAAGAAAACCAAGACAAGAAAACCAAGACAAGAAAACCAGAAGAACAAAGAAAAAGAACGACAAGAAAAGCAAGGTACAAAATATGCCCAGAGCAGAGCAGGGCAGGGCAGGGCAGGGCAGGGCAGGGCAGGGCAGGGCAGGGCAGAGCAGGGCAGAGCAGGGCAGGGCAGGGCAGAGCAGAGCAGGGCAGGGCAGGGCAGGGCAGAGCAGGGCAGAGCAGTGCAGGGCAGGGCAGAGCAGGGCAGAGCAGGGCAGGGCAGAGCAGGGCAGGGCAGGGCAGAGCAGAGCAGGGCAGGGCAGGGCAGGGCAGAGCAGGGCAGGGCAGAGCAGGGCAGGGCAGGGCAGAGCAGGGCAGGGCAGAGCAGGGCAGGGCAGGGCAGAGCAGAGCAGGGCAGGGCAGGGCAGGGCAGAGCAGGGCAGGGCAGGGCAGAGCAGGGTAGGGCAGGGCAGAGCAGGGCAGGGCAGGGCAGAGCAGGGCAGGGCAGGGCAGAGCAGGGCAGGGCAGGGCAGAGCAGGGCAGGGCAGGGCAGAGCAGGGCAGAGCAGGGCAGGGCAGGGCAGGGCAGAGCAGAGCAGGGCAGGGCAGGGCAGGGCAGAGCAGAGCAGGGATCCTCCAAAAACATAGATATTCAACTGTACTTGGCCGTGCAGATTTTACTATCATTATTACATGTATTATTATTATTAGAGCAGTAGCAGTAGTTGTAGTAGTAATAGTAGTAGTAGTGGTAGTAGTAGTAGTAGTAGTAGTATTTCAGTCATTATTTCTTGCTGAGTTCCAAACTGTTCTGCAAATGACGAAAGAACTATTTTCTGCAAAGTGACAATTCTAATCAGAAATTTACAGTACGCTTTGTCATTAATTAATTAATATACGAACGTTGTTTCCGGTTGTTGTGTTACTGCAAAAAAAAAAATTACCCTGACCCTAACCGAAGAATTCAAAACCACAATATTCGTGTAGTAAGATCACCAAATAGCTAAAGAAAATATGACCGATGTACGAGCTACAGAAACTTTGACTCGTCAAAATTTTCTAAACCCTGTTGTGCCAGTGACCATGATCAATCAAACAGCAGTACACAATATTCGATTCTTACAGATCTTTTGAAATTGTGAGCTCGAACTGAACTCCAGCTATTCTCTTGCCATTTACCATAGGCGGATTGCAAGGGAAATAGAAATGAGTTTGATATTTTATGGCCATTATCACTGGTGACAGCCAATGTTTCAAGCAAGTTAAAACTGCATTTTTTCCCAACAAGGCAAGGGTTGACATGGGGGCACAGGAATATCAAAAAACTGAAAGCCATTCTTTAAAACGTTTTTTGGAAGGAAGGAATGAAGGAAGAAAAAATGAAAGAAAGAAAAGACAGAAAGATGGAAAGAAGGAAACAAACAAACAAATAAAAATAGTAAGAATCAAATAAATAAATAAATTACGGAAAGGAAGAAAGGAAGGAAAGAAAAAGAAAGGGGGAGGGGGAGAAGGAAGGAAGGAAGGAAAGATAAAAGAAAGAAAGGAAGAAAGAAAGAAAGAAAGGAAGAAAGAAAGAAAGGAAGAAAGAAAGGAAGGAAGAAAGAAAGAAAGAAAGTTCTTGCCGCTGGAAATACACCAAGCCTCCCATCTTGGATCCGTGTGGAAACAAATAACGGATTTTGCTACAAAATTCACCAGGACAGAATGAATAATGAATATAACCTATAAGAAATCAAATGATTAGTTCTGGCATGTTGGAGCTACCGGAAATTGGGTTTCATTGTGTTTTTAAGTAGGGCTGAAATTTGTAATGAAGATTTAACATTCGTCATTGCTGCGGCTATGTCATCACGCTCGAACGAATAGTTTTTCTTGATTTCTAAACAAACAAACAAAAAGACTGAAAGTCCTCTGAATGGCAGACTTGCACACAGGTGGTGGTATGAGATATTATTCATAAGCAGATTCAGTGAAAATGGTAAAACACAAAATTAGTTAGGACTGTACCCTCATTGTAAGCACGACATTGTATACAAGTTTGTATTTCGACTTTCAAATTGCCACTAGAAGCGAAACCAAACGGTATTGTGTCAAATACAGTGTATGAAGCACTGGCTCAGGGCAGAAAGAGTAGGCCGGGCCTCATGACGCGTGCACGCTTTTATTTAGAGTCGGTGAGAAAGGTCAGTTCAATTTTATCGCATCTAGTATCCTTGGTCAGACTAAATCAGTCTCTTGCCAGTTTATTTAATGTTGACCAATCATTGCGTTTCTCGCGTGGCGGTTCGGGGACTTCGGAGTCGGACCTAAAAAAGGCAACCACCAACACAACAAGAGTCATATTGCTGGAAATGAAGTTTTGATTGCTGGGATGCGTTGCTTCATCCCCTTGCATTATTCACCTGTTCACTGTTTATTTTGTTTGACGGCCTGGTCAGAAAAAGCGCGTGCCAATTTAAATTCGAGCGTCATCTGCTCCGCGAAAATGGAAGAGAAAGGGCGAAAGGCCCACGCTGGGATATGGGAACAAACCTTTCCTCCAGTTAGCCTGCAATAGGTTGAACAAGCAAAGCTCTGTTTAATACACTCGTGTATACGATCCCTTACAACACGTCTGACAAAGTTCAGCGTTTGAGACTGATTTCCAAGGAAAAACTTTCTATGTTCATGCGGGAAAAATTTCAATCGAGCATTTTTATTTTAACTGAAACAAAAAAGAGAGGGTGTGGCCGGGGGGGGGGGGTGGTGGGCGGGGAGTCTGGGTCATTTTGGAGGGTGGGAGTGGGGTGACGCAGCGTGAAATTAACGTAGGTATAAAGACCATCCGACTACCATCCATACAACCTGCAGGGTAGTTTGTTTCATATGTGCATGATCTGAAGGATTACATTACCCACGCAAATTCAGTGGTTGGCCAGGACTTATCACAAATCATTGTCTAAAAAAACAACATATAAAAGTGTCTTTGCAACTGCAAGGAATTGTTTTGTATTCCCGCCCAGAAAGGTCATGGACCACAGAGTTAATTATTGTTTACAAATATGTAAACTTTCAGGTAAATAAACATTTTACAATACAGTTATAAAGTGTCTAATTTCTGATGAGCTAATTAAAAAAAGAGGAAAACTAGTTCAATGTCGCTAATCAAAGGCCAGCGATGCGTCAATTTTTCCTTTTAGTGTTTTGATTGATTTATTTATTTTTCTATTTGTTCATTCATTTATTTCTACTTTTTATAGTTGTATTGAAATTTCAAAAGTTCTTAGATACGGGATTTTAATTTCCTTTGAATGAGTGCTTGATGGGCTTATACACAAAATTATCCTAAAAAATATTTCTATATCATTAATTTATTGGTAATTGTGGTTTCAAATCCGCATTTAGTATTTTTGATAATGTAGACATAGTCGTATATAATATCAGTGCACTATTGAATGAGGGATACCAAGAGTGTTTAAAAATGCCGTACAAATAGCTAATATACAATTAACTTAGACACCGTCTAATTTTGGAGTCTCACGGAGACGTTTTGATTCTTTCGTTTTCATGTTGTGGTACTAAACTTTCCATTTGGCTGTTTTCGGAAAGGTCTTTTAACAAACATTCAGGACATAAAATATTTCCAACATTCTGAGCCTGACACTTAAACCCGGTCTAACCTTTCAGAAGGCGAGCGAAATTTGTTTGCCAAATGGTCACGTTATTTCCTTCCATTTTCCGACTATTTCCTTGTCCTTTCCGTGTTCTAAGTGGCGTTTTAACAATTTAAAACCCAGATATTGACTATCTTAACTTCTGGAACAGACAAAACTATTTTAAACTAGTCAAATGAATGCAAAACTATCAACATCAAACCCGAAATTTGCTTTGTTGATAAACTGGAAAGTGGATTAAAAAAAAAAAAGCATCAACCGAAAATCCATTGGATATGACGTCATGGTACCTGTTGCAAATACAATACATTAGGCGCTAGAGGGTTAATATCCTTTCCCAGAATCCAAATGTCTGTTTTTGGTTCTATCCCAGACGGCAGATATCCGGTATCTTGTCCATGATCTCAGAATTGGGAATGGTCAGTTGACTGGTGTTACCTTCACATGTGTGAAAGAAAACTGGATATTATTACCTTCTTTTGTCTCCGATAAGCTGATTGGTGTCACTGACGTCATTCATTATGTTAGTCAAAGCCCGATCTTGGCAAAATTCATTATGTTTATGTTACTGCGGTGAAAGATACTTCAGTAAAGATACAATACTGCAAACAGTGTCTTACACTCCGGTCTGTCTTGGCACACAGTTCTGTGTGCAAACTATGAAATAAGAACATTGGCCCTGCGACTCCGCAAAGCCTTTCCTTACAAATTAATGAACTTTGGTCTCCAATGGTAACATACAACAAATGCATTACTAGACAAGTCAAACTTGGCATTACAGTAAAACCTCGTTATACCGCCAAGTAAGGGGCAAACAGAAAATTGGCGGTATAACGAGAATGGCGGTACAACGAAAATACCATGTAGAACTAGGGAAATAAGTAATTTACCAACATTGGACTGGCTAACAAAGTAACATGTCGAAAATATTGCAGTTATCTCCCTTATCTCTCCACTGGCCATAAACCGCCGTTGTCATTTTGAAGTTTACATTGCTTGCATTTGTATTTTTTGTTGTTGTTGTTTTTTGTGTTTATGTGTGTTGGAGTTTATTTATTCAGGAAATCGCACCTTAAGAGTAAAAGTATTATGAATTGCAACACGACAAATAATGCTACATTGTATTACAATTCAGCAACAAACGTGTGTTGTTTGCATCGTACCCCGCGACCGGTATGAACCAGTTGAAGCATCACCTCGCGCGCGCATAAGTTCGTTCGCAAACTCTCTATTGAACTGTGACCCGTCTTTCCCACTGCATGCCCCATCAGTAGGCCTATCAGGACTTCAAAAGCGAAGACTGTGTAGTAGGATTGGTGTTTGAGTAACAAGCACAGACTGTGGCGCCAAGTGATGTTCCGTCTGTTAGCTGGATTTAGGTAGATGTGGGGAGTGGGGGTTAAATTTACGTTGGCGCTATAACGAGCAATATTTACTGTACTCAAGTTATGAATGTAGCAGTCAAACTGTTGGCGGATGGCAGTATAACGACATTTTTAGTGACTTTATATAGGTGTCAGATCCGTACCATGGCGAAAAGCTGGCGGTATGCGGGAATGGCGGTATAACGAGATTTTTAGTGACTTTGTATAGGTGTTAGATCCGTTCCATGGCGAAAAGCTGGCGGTATGCGGGAATGGCGGTATAACGGGGGCCGGTATAGCCAGGTTTTACTGTAGTTAGTAAACATACCCGGATGTTACCTGTCATTTGAATCACGTGTTAAATGTTCTAGGCAAAAAGTTACTGCTGAATTCAAACATTTCAGGCCAAGCCAAGGAGTGTCACATTAGCTCCCATGGAGAAAAAAAAAATGTTTTCTAGAAATGCTAAGTCGTGTGATATGAACGACACCTTTATCAGTTTCAATATTTCAATAGGATAACACATGTTAAGTCCTCAACCCAGCTGACAGAAGTGTGCTGTTCTTCAGTAGACCTGTGAATGCGTAGGGGACAAAAAGTGTCAGATTTCACACATCATGCCCATAAGCTGTGTGGCACGTCCACCCGTCAACACAATTATATATTTGTAGATGTTTACAGCTTTCAGGCATGCTTTAGACTGGTGCCTGGTCTTTGGGATGTCACCTACCCTAAGTAATTATTCGTTTATTTATTAAATTTACAATTTGAAAGTAATACGGTACGAAACTTCAAGCATTTTTCATGACTAATAAAAACAATTAGGAGAAGACAATGAAATTGCCGTCCGTGGGACACCTGAATCGACACAAAGGTCTTGAGCACCTTGCTCTAACTGGGGAAATAGAGGGCAAAAAAAGCACAGGGTAAACAAAGAATAACATAATATTATCTAGACCAGAGGGGCGACAGGGAAAAACCCAGGACAATAATTATGGGCTTTTTGAGAGCATCCGAGTAGAGGAATGAGTGGCGAACCATGATCGTCGATATCTGTTCCAGGTCCGGCACTTGAAGAAGAAGATTTTGTCCACAGAATGGATCCCAACACGTTTAATTAGTTTTTATCCCCAATTTGATTTGTCTATTTTTTTTATATATATTTTTTTGTTGTTGACGCCCAAGCAAATAAATGAATTAATTAATTAATTAAGTAAGTAATAAAATAAGAAATAAAAAATAAAAAATAAAATAATTGATAGTTAAATAAATAAATAAATAAATTAATTAATGAAAAAATTTAATCTGCCAACATCAACACCTCCCGTAGTAAACTTAGGCTACAGAAAAATACTATTTTTTTACTTTCGTTTATAAATGTCAACTTCACCCTCAAACAATCTTGATCACTACAGTCGTTTTTTCTTTTTTTATATAAAGTTGTCGACGTTCGACTCTAGATAGAAGCTTAGTTGGCACCGGATCAAATGCCTTTACGAGTTATCAGCCCCTGGAGATCAAAGTCCACTACTTTAGTACAGAGAAGAAACAACAACCCGAAGTTTAGAGAAAATAATATTCATATTCTTAAATTTTTTAACAATATGTGAGTGTGCATGAGAAAACCCACAATATGTCGGCAGAGCTGATTTTGAGAAAAACGGCTTTGAATTGAAAATATGAGTCCGACACAAACTTCCAACTTGGCTGTTGTTTAGGGGACCGTGGCATGTCATGCAGGGTAAACTGTAGACGAGCAGTGAACACTACTCACTATGATCTCTATAACGGCTTTGTAATTAGACTGCGGTCTCCTAACAAGATCCAAAAAACTTCCGACTTGGCTGTTTCTAGGGGACCGTGGCATGTTACAGGAAAAACTGTAGATGAGCAGTGAACACTACTCACTATGATCTCTATAACGGCTTAGTTATTAGACTACGGTCTCCTACCAGCAATCACTCCAATATTACTTGGTCAATTAGCTATTACCAATTATAGGATTAAATGCCCTTTTCTCAAAATCTTGTTTTAGAGGGGTTGTTACAGAGTTGGTATTATGACTGCATTTTAAATCGAGAGGTATTTACTATTTAATCTTTCGTACCATGCCACACACTAAGAACAATCTGAATAAGTTTCATAAACAGACCTGCAGGGCCACAACTTTAATTACATTAAATTTCCTAACAATTTTGTCTAGATCTATTACATACTAAAGACAACATCAGCAGCATCAAATGAAAATTCAATAATATGTCACTAGAAGCCTTCTCTAGATTCCTATATTGTTATGATCATTCTGACTCACTAACAATTTGAGTACTAGTTATATATCTCTCAGATATAGTCTGCCTACTATCTATCAAGCAATATACTAATATCGTCTCTGGCGACGATGTCATCTCAGCTATTTGTGCCTACCGCTTATAATGGATCAAGCTCGTCAGTATAAACTGACGTAGTTAAGTCTATTTGGATCTACTCTAGGATGGGCTGGCAATCCCCAGCCTCATCCAGACAAATCAATCCCAATTCACAGATGTGTATGCCAAACATTCATACTAGTTGCAAGTCAATATAAATCTCTGTCTTGCATTCTTGGGTAGCACTCCTAGTATATGCGGCAATCCTGTCCTACTGGATAAATTATGTTCAGCTCCTCGTTCATTGTTGAATCATCAATGGACAAACACTTACGCTTGGTCCCTGGTATTAGAAAAACCAGGGAACAGTAGACAATAGCAGTGGGCATATCTCATTCAAGCATATGGCTTCATCTCAATGTCTATAGTGGACTAGACATGAATCAAACAGACTTATGATTCTTCAGGCAGAATCGTGCCGACGCCTGCACAGATTGGAATTTTCTGTATGGAGTAATGGACATAGGTATGGCTACACTTTTATACTGTGCAGCCACCTGCAAATTACCGTCCAAATCCCTAGATTTGATTGGTGCATCCATGCGAGCTCATCTCGCAGTATTAATATATTCTACGTGGGAGTTGGTCACGGCCTTGTACTAAAAACAGACAAGGTCAATTTAAAATGTCAAAACAATTACTGAAATCTTTAAACCCTCGTGCTTTCTACATTTTATGTACGAATTTCTGAACGCGACTAAGCGTCTTAAACTATCTGTCCTTATTCACCCCTTCTCTTCCCTTCTAAGTGTTCATCAAAATCACGGGGTCGAGAATTGCACTGTCACTCCTAACTTATCCATTTATTCTATCTCGCCCCACTTTCTTTCCATCTCTAAGAAAAAGTGTTTCAAAAACAAACTGTTCACGAGAACATTTCAAGGACAAATTACGCTTGTTATTAACAACGAGACCGTGAAAAATCAACTCCTTGCAAGTCGTGACCCAGCACGGCATTTATAGCATTAAACCCTGACAGGGGTCACTGACTTCAATTTATCAGAAATGTCTTGTCTTTTATTATGTGTCCAGAACTCAAAATGTCATGTTGCCGACCTAAGCCTGGTTTTCTCATGCACACTCACAATTTTGCAATTAGTGGTTGTTGTTATGTTGTTTTTGTTAGTTCTGTTGTTGTTGATGATGATGATGATTTTGTTTTGTTTTGTTTTCATTTATTTCCGTCTGTTTTTTGTTGTTTTTTTTTCGTTCGTATTGATTTATTTTCCTGGCTATTGGTACAAAACAAACACAAAATAAAAACCAAAAAAATTACTCTCCTTCTTTCCGTTACATTTAGAGTGCCGAGAGCTCCAAGGAAGAAACTCCACTTACCACAGTGCCCCTGGTAATTTACACCAATTCTGAGTAGGCGCCAAATGTATTCTAAACTATGTAGAAAAAAAAAAATTTACCAAGGTAACCTCTCAAATCAATAGACTTTTACCAGTTTCCCATGGTCCAGAATATTCGTCCAGCAGCAAAATATTTTTTTAAGGCGGGGGGGGGGGGGTGTCACTCTAACTGCCAGCAGAGAGTTCGAGAAAAACTCGGCAAAGGCCAACACCAAACACAAGGCAAAAGATTTCGCGGTGTGGAATAAGTGAAATTTAGAAAATTGTACACCAATTTTTGTCGTTTCCCGGAAGAGAGTGGAGGGAATTTCCAGATAGCCAGACTCTCATTCACTTATGTCACAAATAAGAAATAAACTGGGCGGGGTGAAGAGAGAGAGAGAGAGAGTGGAAGAAAGAGAGAAAGAAGGACAGAGAGGGACAGAGAGTCAGGTGGCAGGTAAGCTATGACAGGTGACAAGTGAAAACTACCACCTGACCAGAGTCAGAGATTCTCTTTTTCTGTCATTAACTTTATAAACACTGACTGTTTTCACAAGTAATAGATCAACATTTGTCTTGGCCGCCAGTTCACTAGAAAGTTGTTATTCTTTCGGGGGGGGGCGGGGGGGGGGGGCAGGAGGCAGGAAACCGTCACTTTTGGGAGGCCGACAGAGATTACTGGGCCCTTCGTCAGGAGCAACTACACAACTGTACAGTAAAATAATACTTTGTACTAAGCTGTATGAGAGAGACAGATGTATGGGACTGGTGGTTAGTGCTATCTGCCCAGGGATGCTGGCAACACTGCTCCTGGTTTCACCCTCCACCCTCCACCTTCTCTACGTGCACTCTTTTCCTATCCTTTTTGTTTCTTTAATCCTGACTAAAATTGTATTTTTCCATTTCAATCAAACCTGTTTCAATTTGATTTCTATTAAAGCTAAAAGGGGTGGAGGGGGGGGGGGTATCAAGTAGTGAGGGTGAAGCATATGAAATTCTGCTTTACTCAATGACTCATAAAACTTCTCATGAAACTACACAATCATGAAACAGAACAAAGACTGCTATGGTCATTCTGCGTGTCATTTCAGGTGTGTATTGACCGTTACGTTGGCACTCAAGTCAAATCATTTCTCTCCGGATGTGAAAAAATGAACACTCCCCAGTTTCATCATTTCTACAATCCCAAACAAATGATACGTTCACAGTTCTCCCACTGGTACATTTCTTTTTTAAAAAGGGAAAAAAAGCGAAAGGAACTTTATTAAATATCTCGATCAAATTGAAAAAATGCAAAACATGAACAATGCATGAACAGCCTGTGGTTAACAGGTCACTGTTTGAATAGTTGGGTTGGTGAGTCTTCTTCAGTTCAACGCTCCAACGAAGCGAGTTTGGCAGAAAAAGCGTATCATCACCCCCTACTTTTATGAATTGGTTTTTCTCCCTTGGTTTTTCACTCTTCCCGTGCACAAATACACAACCCCGATACACAATTTCAATTCACACGTATTTCAGAAACTCTTTAATACGGCTGTTCTTATTCAGTACTTGCGCACCCCAAGTATAAAGCGTTTTGCGCTAGGGGCGCGTACGTCTACGTATCTATCCCTAACTCCGTCCTTATCCTCAACCGTAAATCTTATCGAATCCCCAATCCTGGCCCCGCTATATCTTTTCAACAACAACAACATCATCAACAAAAACGGGGAAAACCAAAAGAAAATCTGAAAGAAAAGCAAAGAGGATTTCGGGAGGAGCTCTCTAGCTCTGGTGCCACAAAAGGCTTTAAAATACTTACCGTATACCCCGAGCGCAAAAAAAAACTTGGAAGACGTGCGGACTTGTAATAACATTCCTTTAATATAAATATACAGGTTTTCTCCTTAACACTTGGAAGACGTACGTACTTGTAATAACATTCCTTTAATATAAATATACAGGTTTTCTCCTTAACACTTGGAAGACGTACGTACTTGTAGTAACATTCCTTTAATATAAACATACAGGTTTTCTCCTTAACACTTGGAAGACGTACGTACTTGTAGTAACATTCCTTTAATATAAATATACAGGTTTTCTCCTTAACACTTGGAAGACGTACGTACTTGTAATAACATTCCTTTAATATAAATATACAGGTTTTCTCCTTAACACTTGGAAGACGTACGTACTTGTAATAACATTCCTTTAATATAAATATACAGGTTTTCTCCTTAAGACTGTGACTAACGTTTAACTTGACGAAATAAATTCTTCCTTTAAATAACCAAACTCTAAGATAGTTCTAAATTCTTTTCACTTGTTTTTCTCTTATCATTATCATGTCTTTAATTTCTTCCTTTAAATAACCAAACTCTAAAACTAAGATAGTTCTAAATTCTTTTCACTTGTTTTTCTCTTATCATTATCATGTCTTTATAGATCTATAATGATGTTGTTGTTTTTTCTCAGATCAAACAATGTCCAGTCTGTCTCTCAAACTCGTTATCCAAAAGAAGACCTGTACACAAAGAAAAAAAGTGTACTCGGGCGTTGAACTCGGGAAGAAAATATTCAGCCCCCATTTTCGCTTGCTGGCAATTTCTGGTTTCATGAGTATTAAAATTTCTCCTCAGGGACATAATTAGAGGATTTTTTCAATATCATTCAGTGGATTTATTGTGGATTTTGTAGAAAACACTAAATAAAAAAAATCACTTTTTAGCGCCGAGTTCTGGTGGGAAGTGCAATCGAGATCAAATGTCTCTGTCTCACTGGTGATACATTATGGTGCCCACAGGGCGAAGTAACTTAAAATTGTAATTTCTCAAAGATTAGCCATTTTCTTCCTCAGCCAGTTGTCACAGAAAACACTCGCTAATCTTGATAAAGTCAGTCTGGGGTTCAGTGAATTAAAAATATGGGTCTTGCATTTCTGAAAATTTAAAATAGGGCATGAAAAAATCAGTCTGCCCAGTGTAGGGCATGAAAAATTTGTTTGCCTACCGCTATCCTAATAAAAATCATCAGTGTCATTTATAAGAGTAAAAATTAATTAAAATAAAACAAAAAAATAAAATGAAATAGAATGTTAAGATAAAATAAAACAAAACAATATATCAACATTATGTTATTCCGATACCAAAATCAGACCCAAAAAATCATTGAAAAATCATAAATACTGAGGCAAACAAACACAAGTGATTTTCAAATTAAGTAATTCTGTTCACAAATGAGGCTCCACCCTCCATCACCCCAAAAGTTGTTTTATAAATCTTTCATTTCATTGTTCAATATTTCAGCCTTAATGATTTCCCAGTTTCAGAAATCAAGAATTTTTTAAATCTGTTTTGAAACACTTGTATACATAATTATTACCAAAATAATGTTTCTTGGGTGTTTTGTCTTTCAGAAAAAAAAAAATAATAATTTTAAAAAATCCAACATCGGGTACCTTTTAAAAATCCAACATCGGGTACCTTTTAAAAATCCAACATCGGGTACCTTTTAAAAATCCAACATCGGGTACCTTTTAAAAATCCAACATCGGGTACCTTTTAAAAATCCAACATCGGGTACCTTTTAAAAATCCAACATCGGGTACCTTTTAAAAATCCAACATCGGGTACCTTTTAAAAATCCAACATCGGGTACCTTTTAAAAATCCAACATCGGGTACCTTTTAAAAATCCAACATCGGGTACCTTTTAAAAATCCAACATCGGGTACCTTTTAAAAATCCAACATCGGGTACCTCGGACAGTTAAAGAGAAGAAAACTGGCACAGTACATCTCTGATGATTAATTAATTAATTAATTAATTAATTAACATGTTTATTTATTTATCTATTTACTTATACATATTTAATTATTTTTATTTACTTATTTTCACGCTACTTAGACTCTGTTACTGTTTCTCTTTGAGTTTTAGAAAACAATAATTAAACGTTTTGCAATGCCAGCTGTAATTCGTGCGCAACAGCATTCATTTTCTAGGTGTCACCGCTTGAAACAGTATTCATATCATTCTCTTGTTATGTCACTTTTTTTGAGGTGCCACTCCTAGCTTTGCACAAAGCTGCATTTAGCTTATTTTTCTACTTGTCACTCCTTCAAAATAAACTATACATCATACCTTGTTATGTCACTCTACTGGACAGATCCGTGCTTTTTAGACTTAATTGTACCGTCGTCAGGGGGACCAAGCGGTTGGGAGATCCCTACATGATGGAAACGTTATTGCAACTGAGTATGTTATGGTCCCTTCCATCCCTCCATTCAATACATTATGACATGGCTGACCCCCTCCCCTCCGGATCCAATAACATTTGAGTGCAACGTGTACATTTCAGTCACGTGACGATATCACCACGACCTTATTTATGATTAAATCTAACATTATTATATCACACGTACTGTTCTGCCGCGAACCGTGATTAGTTTGTTCTTTTCATTTTTTTGTTGTTGTTGTTGGATCTTGTATAGAATAGATCTAGATCTAGTTGCTTTTCCTTTGTTATTTGATTTTGAGTAAATACTGAGAAACAACAGAATACATTCATTTCGCATTTTCAGTTGTGCAAGACATGCCTACTGGGCTAATAAATGAATTTTTTTTACAGAGATCTATTTCTTAAATTGGGAAATTTGCCTTTTTGTGTCATTGCAGTCCAGTTACAACTGGAGCAGGCACATCGTCGCCACAGTGCAGCGCCGGTCGGCGGTTGTTGTTGTTGTTGTTTTTGGCGGGGCGGGGGGGGGGGGGGAGAGGGAGTGGTAGAATAAAGTTTATTCAATTTTGCCCGGGGCAATAAATACAACATTGGTAAGGAAGAAGTCGTTTGCATTTCATCGTTACAGTCAGTTGGAATAAGTCACGTCAAAACATGGGGTTTTTGTAGGTAGCAAAGCCCCGCCTAAGAAATACGACAGACCTTATACACAATAACACGCAAAGGGAAAAGGGAAGACAAATCAAGTTTTCCATCAATGGATATTCAACAGGAAAACAATGTAACAGGGTAGAAAATTGAACTAATAAAACAAGTGAACAGCAACAACAACAACAAAAAACTTGCGTTTGTATAAAATTTCGTCAGTTGAATAAGTCAGCTGTGTTAGATAACCGTGAGATAGAGGGGTTGACAAATAAATAAATAAATAAATAAATAAATAAATGAACAAATGAATAAATAAATAAATAAATAAATAAGTAAATAAACAAATAAATAAATAAATAAATAAATAAATAAATAATCGCACTGGCAAATTCTCAACTCGGACTGAAATGTCTGAGACATTACAGAATGCTACAACCAAAATAACTATAATAATAATAAAATGGATTGGCATTTGCCACATTGTTGTTTGTGACAGTTTGCCAATTTTGATGTTTTCCTAATTGCATTATACTTGTACATTGTATATAGAATGCGTGTCATTCAGATCGGTTAAAAACGTCTCGAGAAATGTGTTTGTGACGTCATGTTACATGCGCTTAAGCCTTTTTGCCGATCAAATTTCAATAATCCTTTTCGCGGAAAGGCAAACATGCGCATACAAAAACAGTACTTATAGTAAAAAAAAATTTAATCTTTAATACTCGACGATATTTCCTATTCCCTCCCTTGTCACCCGTACGCGATCTGGGCACACAAAACCTTAGAGTGATCTCCTTCTAACTGCCACGCCCACGTGCAGCCTGAGCCTACCAAGTCAAGCCTGCCAAGTCAAGCCTTGCGACCTCAATCAATACTACCACATGCACCCCTCCTCACACACACACACGCACTCTCCCATTTTTGTATCCGCCATAAACATGTCCACCTACATAAATGTCGGTAAACAAATTAGTCCTGTCTCAGCCCCGGGGACAAAACAATGAAATGGGCAGCTCTTCAACAACACAATCGATAATTTGCCAATAGGGGCCTTCCCTAAAGTATCAAACCTCCTTTTTTTGCCCCTATGAACTCTTCTCATAAAGGCTGTTGTTACTCGTACGTACACCCTCCCCCCCCCCCCCCCACACGTTTTGCGTTTGGGGCACGTGCATGTGCCTATTCCTAAACCCGTCCTTATCCTCAACCCTAATTCTTATCGAATCCCTAACCCTGTCCTCGTATCCTTTCAACAAAAAAAAAACAGGAGGAAAACAAAAAGAAAATCTGAAAGAAAAATTAATTAAGGCTGTTGTTAGGAGTATTTCGGGAGGAGCTCTCTAGCTCTGGGTTCACAAAAGGCTTTAAAATACGTACCTGTAGCGCAAAAAAACCTGGGGGGCGTAGGTCAGTGTAACAACGCTCTTTCACACAATTTTTCCACCAAATCACCACTTTCCTTTCCTCCTTGTAAGAACGCATGGCAATTTAGAAAATTGCATGTTCATGACAGAACCTTTGATGTTCTCAAACTTGAAATGGCCTTTTGACGGAATTATTTGACTGTTGCATGCAATATACAGACTTTAGTCGATTTTTACATAATCCTACAACTCAGTTTGCGAAAAAAAAATTAAATAAATAAAACCACATTTTAAGTTATTGCCACAAATATTTTTAATTACTGTCATAATCATATTAATTACCACCATAACGCGACAATAGTTTTTGTTTGATCCACCTCCACTTTCAGAAAAACTGGAGATCTTTTAGTATGTAGAAAAAGTGTAACAAATGCACACGCTGCCACTTGTTTCAAATACGTTGCGGCACTTATCAAACTGTTCCACACTTTGATCTAGTTTAACTCCTTATCATAATGCTAAAGCCGCACACGTTTAACGTCGACTTTCTCAGTTGGGCAAAAAGTGGATCTGGAACAAACAAGTACCATATGGGAAAACTAAAAAGTGTACGTACACTTCTAAGATAGCCCCCTTCCCTCTATTAAACCTCTTGCAAGTGTACGTACGTAGTCTATAGGTGGTACAATAGCTGTGGCCTTGCCTTACACGGCGGATTTGCTGATTAAAAGGACAAAGCGAAGGTTGGTGGACTGACGCCAAGTTGGTTCCCACATTTCTAGCTACTCCGTCCCTTCAATATTCAAAATAATAGTGCCAGATTTCTGCGTCCGTTCCAATGATACATGGGAACTCTTCACGCTTTCTTCAATCCACAAGCAATGTGCCTTTTAGCGCCATATAATGGAGAATAATTAGGTCATTTCCATCAGAAAAGAATCTTTTTATACAGCTTTCCACAAAGGAAAATAATACTAGATCTAAATTTTTAATGGGATTTCATGTCAAAACAGATGACAGAGTGTCTTCGATTAACATTTACAAAGAAAGCTCTACAGTTAAATAGAATTTGCCGATCTGAAAGCGAATTTTTTCATATAATTATTATTCCTCTGAACAGAATGCAAGAACGAACATGTGAAGATATTGTTCAGTACAGAAAACAAATTGCTCGGCTCAAGTTTGGGACGTTTATGACATACGAAAGCCGAAATGTTACGCTTAACTTTAAGATGTAAATGAGTCAAATTTGTGACGTTCAAGTGCCATTCTGACAAAACTGACATCCAATAGCTGCAATAATATTATGCTAAATTATCAGGGGTTCTGAACTGCATATCCAGTCTTAATTTTTTTTTTTTACCTCTTAATTTATTGCTTGATTTGTTTACTTAGTTTTTAATTGAAGAAAAAATTATGAAGAAACAACTTCACAGATAATCAATCGTTAAAGTTCATTTTCTAATTTTTTTTTTTTAATTTTATTTTTAAATACATTTGATTGTCGTTTCTGTAAATTAAACACAAATTTGGTAACGTGGAAACGTTGGCCGAAGCTGTGTCATTTCATTCAGTTCTAGATCTATATTTAAACCTATTTTTAAGCTTACTTTGGCAAAATCTTCATGTCACATGAAAGTTATTATAGAGCGATCAAATGATCGCTAAAAACAGAATGTTTCACTAGTACAAAATCCGAACCTAAATAAAATGTCTACATCAGTAAACAATTTTCAGATTGGAAATTTTAAATGGCTACTGGTCTATATCAGAACATCTATTATGGAAAATTCATATTTCGGAGGAATGATTTTTTAAGCCTCTGTGCAATTTTGTTAAGACTAAAATCATTTTCTGCCAAAAAAACCCAAAAAAACTCAGACCTGTAATATTAAATTCTGATTTCAAAATATGGACAAGATTTCACCGCGTTTGACCAATCTCTCCACCGCCTGGATTTCCCCGTTTATGCCGAGATTTGTAAGACGCTGATGTCATTTGTTGTTGTTGTTGTTGTCCTTTGTTTTTGACTGGTTTGTGCCAAAAGACACCTGAACACATTGACAGAGTGTCAATTAGCGTGAACAGAAAATTAAGTGTTCAATGTTTGGCATCAGATGACAAGTACTAATTGTTTGACCAATGTCTGGAGCCTTGTCTAATGATTTGCTCCAGTGTGAAAATGAATTATTTCCTGTGATTCCGTTATTTACCTTACACACACCGGCAGCATTCGGCTGATGTTTTGCAGTGTTACTTTCAAAACTTACCTGGCTGTTAGTAACTGGTTTTATTTTCTCTACATCATTTTAAAATGCCAAATTATAATGTTTGGTTAGCTGTTTCAGATTGTGCCTCCTACAATACTTTTCAACATATTTAATTTCATCAACATGTTAAAAACATCAAACGAGTCGGACTTGGTTTTTACCATTTGTAACAGGTTTCATTTTAAGTAAGTAGCTGAATGCAACTTGAATCACCTGCAAGTTACCTACAACGGAAATCCTTTCATTCCAAGTGTTCAGCGAGTTAGTTCGGTAAAAGGAACAAGAAAATCAGCCATTATGCACATGCTATGAAAACAAACAGTAAATCAAGAGATCAGTTTGACCAGACGCACTGGACAAAGACAGTCTAAAATATTAAGAAAAAATTGAAATAAAAAACACTGACAGTTAAGTTGTTGTTGTTTACTTTACAGTTGATGTCTTTGGGTTTTTTTCTTAGGGCCTTTTGGGACGAATAATAAATCAAATGGCAATTGTAATGACTATACAATTCAATGTCAAAAGATCGTGTCTTATATGGCAAGAATTAAACGTCACCTCCTTCATTTAACAAAATCAATACAAAACAAAATGGTATTACTTTCATCGTTCAAATAAGATTTCTGAATTTTTAAAAATGAAAATTTAGTCTATTTTAATAGAATTTTTTTTAAAGATTTCTCAACGAGGCTGTTATAAGTCGTCTTGTCTTCAGTGGAATTACAGACGGGCTGTAAATCTTATTATAACAAAAAATAGTGGCGGGAGTAATTCATTGTGGTGCAGTTCCCCCCCCCCTCCCTCCCTCCCTCCCTCCCCCCCTCCCTTTTTTTTTTTGCTGGACTCTACAGCCTAAATGACAGTTTCAAAAATTATAAATCAATTTTCCTAAGTATCAACTAATCCAGTCCATTCGCTTTTATTTCGACCGATTGTGTTGATTCAAGTTTCAGGTATTTTTAAATTAAAAGTTTCAAAATGTAAAATACAATGATCTATGTTTGGGCTCCCAGTACTAAGCTCACTGCAACGGAAACAATGTTTTAATACGTGTTCAGTTCGGTGCGGGCAATTTCCGTACCAGAAATGAGTGCGCTCTGGTGTGCATGAAATCTGTAGTAAGACTGTAGAATAATTATGGGAAGCTTTCTAGACCAAAAAGAGAGAGATATGGAACGGTGGGTTCACAGTTTAATCCCGGATAATGCCGGGAACTTCATCTAGTATAAATATATAGATCTATATATATACACACATCTCGTATCACAATAATTAAGTCCTCGCCGAGGCAGAGCTTGTCGCGCTTATGAGGATCAAAAACATGGTGAAACAAGACAATTATGACAATAATATTGATAATTTAAACCAACAAAGTGATGAATTCCTATAAATTCAATGACACTATCTTTCGTTATTTGTTTCAGCCTATTTGTTGCTGTCGCAGATTTTAGTGGTATTCGTAATAATTACATTCCGTTCGTAGAGATGTTCAACTACTTGAATAGATTGCTCTGCTTGTCTTACAGGTGTGATAAAGATAAACCTGAAGAAAGGACAGATTAAAAAAAAAAAAAAACATATTTGCTGACGCCCGTCATGTCCTTCCTGGGCAGGTGTCCTTTTGTCCTTATGCGAACAGCAAGGGGAGGCCGTGAAATATAATGATTACTCCCTTGTACAAAATAACAGGATTTGGCAGTCCTGAAAATCGGTGTCACTTTTAAATATAACATTGATGAAAGGTGTGCTTTGAAGTTACAATAATATGAACATTTAAAAAATGATTGAAGAAATCAATATTGATGGCGAATTTGGACAATATTGTTCACATAAAAACGGCTAATCACAAAAGGACATCCCAAAGATGGCAATCTGATTCTTTCATCTAAACTATATTTCAGTGTAACATAAGCAAAGTAATGTCTTTTCAGCAACAAAAGAAATCAGTACTGTTTAGTGACAACAACACTAAAGGCAACGTCCAAATTAAAAGACACTGGGGACAAAAGATAGATCTTTTTTTTTTTTTTTTTTTTTCTTTTTTTTTAAGAGCTCAGATTGAAATGCGATTTTGAATGTATTCATTCAGTGCATGACTCAGTGATCACTAAATAAAGAAATAATAGGGTACCTAATTAAGCCAACAGACATGAACAACTTCAAATTTTTTTTTTTAATTTTTAAAAAAATATATATAGATGCCCATATAGGTGTGTTTGAACATATATGTAGATACTCGGTGGAATTAAGAGTGAAGACTAAGGTCAATAAATAGATGAATAAATAAATAGATGAATAAATAAATAGATGAGTAAGAGAGAACATAATAATATAACCAAGTAAATGAATACACAGCTGTCTATGGGGACTATCCTGGGGATCGGACCCAACTTGAGTCTTTTATATCCCAGAATTGTTAACTACTGAATTCTGTGTTGTCGGCCTTCTCGAACCCTCTAGGTCTTTAACATTATCAGCTGATCAGTTTTAGAGTTCAGTTTTAAACAGCTGGTACTGTAGCAATACAAACACAAGCCAGTCATAATGATAATCAGTAAATATATATAATAAACCTGAGCAGAAGTTTTAAAAATACAGATTAAAAGAACAGACAGACATTTCAGAAAAAATATAAAATAAAATAAATCTGTCTTCCATGTGCTACGTGTGTTCCCAATGGTTTTAAATACTAAGAGGATGAGTCATCTATACAATAATTAATTCAAATATGATGCATAATAGAGTCAATCGAGACAAGGAAAACAAAACAGCAAAAAAAAGAAAAAAAAAAAGTCTGCCAATTTTCTAACCAAATAATAATAATAAAATATTATCAGTACCAGAATATAAAAAATAAAAAGTGACCGTGGAATAACTTTACTTTCATGCACATTGGAATACCAAAATTTGTTGCATTTTTCATCTTTTCGTCATTGCCCTTTTTTTTTTTTTTTTTCTTTATCTCTATTTCACTCGCTCATACAATAAAATTTCCATTCATATTTAACGTTAATGGAGCCTGAGATGAGTTAAGGATACTGAGACATCTCGTGGCGTACAAATAATAACTATTCGATGAGATGTTCTCTATGCTTCCATTCTATTTCAAAGATATGGAAAATATTATTCATGGTTCCATATTTCAGCTTACTTATACATAGCTTGGCCACTAATATAATATGATTTATAGTATTTATTTTCTTACTTGTACATTCGTTACAATCTTTTTTCACTATTCCAAAGAGTGCTGTCACCTCGTTCATGATTAATTTATGGCCCGTTTTCATAAGAATGACATTGGCTATATGATTCCAAAATCCCCTGATTTTCTTACAGTAAAAGAAGAAATGCTCTATGTAGTCTCTTTCATTACAATAAGCACAATTTTCTGATGATTTTATTCCTATTCTTGTAAGTAAAATATTGGTAGGGTAGATATTATGGATTAATTTAAAGTGAAGAAGCCTAAGTCTACTTTCCCTAGATGAATTTTTTGCTACCATAAAATATTTTGTGACATCGATATCAAGCTTTCTTTTCCAGAAGCCAACTCCACAACTAGTGCCTTCTCTACTGTTTAGAAATCTATTTCTTATTTGTTTATTAGTTTTGGCAAAGAAACATTCAATATATTCAGGAAGCTTACAAGCTGTCTCTTTTGCTTCCCTAATCATGTTCCTTGTAACACTGCCTAAAAGCGTTCTCTGGTTTTCTGTGAAGGCATTTATCATTGCGTTATATTCAAACATTAGGCTTGGGTAATTTCCTGTTTTTTCCTCTATGGTCTCTCTTCCGATTATTCCTCTCTCGCTCCACACGTCATGTATATATCTTATATTTGCCTTGATCCATTTCGGGAAGAAAAGGAGGTTTCTTTTATATTGGAACAACTTATTATTAAACAAGGGTTGATTTAACAATTCCTGTAGTGACATGTTGTCCGTGTCACTAACAATTACTTTTGTGTCCTTTGCTTCTATCCAGGCACTGGCTACAGTTCGCCAGAACAAAGATGTGATAGTGTTTATTTTTGCCTTATGTTTAAGGCTGAAATTACTTTCTACAAAGTATTTGCTACCCCCAAACTGTGAGAAGAAATGTTCAGAGGTGTTTATGTGGCTTTCATTCGTCCTATTGCCTTTCGATGTCAGCCATTTCATCCACTTCATTAGGAATATTTTCTGTTGGTCCTTTATACTAATCATACCCAATCCTCCTTCAGACAATTCTTTGCAAATTACAGTTCTTTTTACCTTCTCAAATGCTTTCTTATTTGAATATTTTTTCTGCCAGATGAATTTAAATATCTTAGAGTCTATTTCTTGTAGTATGTTTTGTGGCAGACTTACTGATTGTACTATATAGCTCAATTGTGATAGTAGTAAGCTCTTTACCACAGTTACTTTACCATAACATGATAAATTGCGTCTTTTCCATCTTTGGATGATTTCTTCAAGTTTCCTTACCCTTTCTTTCCAATTCTCTTCCACACAGGATATTTCTTTATCAGCATTGAAGTAAATGCCCAGTATTTTCATGTTATGTCCCTTGTTGAGCCACGAAATTCCCATATCACAAGTTTTCATATTCCCGTCTCCTATTTCCATCCCTTTACACTTGTTCTTATTTAATTTCAACCCTGAAAATTCTCCAAATGTTTCGATGTCTCTGAGAGCTTCTTTGAGGTCATCAGTATGGTTTAACATCAATGTTACGTCATCTGCGTACTGGAGCAGTTTATGATTCAGAGTATTTTCCATTTGTATACACTTGATATCTGGATTATGTCTTATCTTGATGGCCATAATTTCTGCCACCAAAATAAACAGTAGAGGACTGACACAGCAGCCTTGCCTCACTCCACGTTCTGTATTGAACCATTTGGAGACCCAGCCCCCATTTTTTACACAGCTCTCTGTACTCCGTATCAATGTTTTGACATATTGAATAAAGTTATTACCAAAGTTGAAGGTTTCAAGTGCATATATAATTGCTTTTTTTTCAATACTATCGAAGGCCTTTTGGAAATCCAGTGAGACCAAAATGCCTGCCCCACCCTCTCCCTCCCTTGCTAAAGTCAAACAGTCATCTATAGTACGAATCAAATTCGTAATAGATCTGCCTTTAATAAAACCTACCTGATTGCTATGTATGAGTTTATCCATGACCCTCTGGAGTTTTAAGGCTAGACATTTAGAAAAGATTTTATAATCTGTGTTGGTAAGACTCACTGGTCTCCAGTTGTTTATGTTATTCCTCTCTAGATTGTTTCCCTTATGTATTAATGTGATTACTCCCCTTTTTTGAGTGGCTGTAAGTTCTCCCTTTCTAACTGAATATGATAGGCTTTCCCATAGCAATGTTTTAAGTCGAGACCAAAAACATTTATAGAAGGGAGTCGTAAGTCCATCACTCCCAGGTGCTGACTCATTGTTAAGTTTAGATAATGCGTTTCCCATATCTTCTACTGTAATATCTTTTTCCATTAGTTCTTTTTCGCCTTCGTCTAGTATTGGATATTCAGTGTTTTCCAGATAGCCATTCAATAATGTCTTTCCTTCCATTTCTATACTATCTTTCCTATACAGACCCTCAAAAAACTGTCGGATCTGATCCAATATGTCTAACGGTTTTTTAAAGACGTTATCCTTTACCCTTAATTCATATATTGTGTTTACAATTCCGTTCCTCTTTTCTAGTGATAAAAAGTATTTTGTGTTTTTTTCACCCTGCTCTATCCACTTAACTCTCGACCTTATCTGGGCCCCTCTTGCTTTATGTAGCAGAAATATTTCTAAAGTCTGTTTAAGGATTGCCATTTGTTTTTGTAAGTTTTGATTGTTAGGTTCCGCCAGTAACTGCTTATTTGTCCTTTCAATCTCCAGTTCTAATTCCCGTTCTTTATTTTTCCTGAGCTGGTTCTTTGTGTTTGAATACTGTACACAGAAAGATTTTATTTCAACCTTAAGAAGTTCCCATTTAACAGTCGGTTCAAGCTCTGAGTTGTCCCTTGTAAAATCATCTATGAATGCATTCATTTCTAGGACGAAATTGTCATCTTTCAATAAGGAGTTATTAAGTTTCCAGATCGACGGTCCTGTTTTAAATGTATTATCACATATTTTGACTACTACCCCTTTGTGGTCGCTGAAGATCACAATTTCATGGTATGCATTTTCAATATTGGCCAGTAGATTATTATCACAGAAAATGTAATCCAGCCTTCTGGCTATAAACGGTGTGCTTCTAGCCCAAGTGTAGTCTTTCTCGGTCCGGTGAAACAAACGCCACGCGTCAATTAAGTCCAACCTGTCCAACATTTTTTGCAGCTCGCTGGTTTCCCTTACATCATGCGGCTCTCCTGCTACTATATCGAGGTCATTATCAAGGACGACATTAAAGTCCCCACATACTATATTATTGTCATAAGTCGCGATTATTTGGGTCAACTGGTTTAAAAAAGGTATTTTTTCGGCTCTAATTATTGGACCATATATGTTGAAAATGCAAAATTCTGAATCCCGTATTTTAATATAAATGCCTAACACCCGATCTGATGAGTACAACAATCTAATTCCCTCATAACGTAGGTTTCTATTGATGAGAATAATTTGACCTTTACTTCTATTTGTACCCACAGAATAAAACATCTCTCCCCCCCACTCCTTCTTCCACTCCTCCCCCTGTTCACTTGTGACATGAGTTTCCTGTAAACATGAGATATCATATTTTTTGCATTTTTTAAAAATATTGGAACGTTTACTTTTTTTATTTAGGCCTCTGCAATTCAGAGACAGAACAAACATAGGAGTTTTCTAAAAGTGTAGTCCTTATTCGGTCCTGGTCGTTGCCTGCTAAGCACACGTGAATGAGGAGAACTTAAGTTTCGTTTCTCTTTTGGTTGTGCTCCCAACCGCCTACCTCCTCCTCCTGTCGCCTTACTTTCTCACTGGGTGGTTCAATCGTTTCTCCGGCTCTTTTGTTTTGTTGGCCGAGTGCGGACTCACGTAGTCCTCGGGAAGACAAACTCCGAGATCTGTTTAGAAGTATTTGTTTTATGTCTGTTTGTTTACTTGTAGCACCTCGCTCACCTATTCGTGTTTTGGGGCGACTTACGTGTGCCCCCTGACTGGTCACACCTGCATAATTAGCTTTAGATGAGCAAGTACTTACCGTGTTAGAGTTTGTTGTGTGTTGGTCTAATTGTTCTGTGTTTGGAATATTGGCCGTGTGTGTTACTGATACACTTTCCTCTGTGTCCTTACTGCTGTCTACAGGACGTGTCGATGTAGTGTCACTATTGTTGGTGTGTCGTCCTGGTCTGACCTGTTCTCTATAGTAAATAGTACCCTTCCACAGGCCTATGGGAATGGATACCTCAATATTTATTAAAGGGATATCAGCATAAACAAAACGTCTTCCCGTTTTAAAGCCTGTCCATCCCCCTTTTTCGTCCCTGTAATGCTCTTCTCGTATATATGAGCGCAACACCACACCTTTATTAGTCAGGGCCTTCTCTATTTCCTCATTACTCACCGATAATGGGATGCCCCCAATTATAATTTTAGTTGTGCTTGTCGTTGCACCAGTGACAGAGAAAGGGTTTCTCGCTAGCAACGAGACAGACTGACCGTTAAATATAATCCCCTGTGTTAGCAGCTTTTCCCTGGCACTAGTCATTTTAACATATATCCTCCACAGGCCCCCAATTTTTTGAGCGCCCTCCACTCCTAAAGGTCCAGTGGTAGCTTCACAGGCTCTACATAAATCTAGACCCTTGATGAAGCTACCATCAGGAGGGGCAATTGTCGAATGCAATACAAAGCATACGCCCCGATCAGTAACTGCACTTGGTGGCCTCTCCGTGCTGGAAGCCGCCATCTTGTCCAGCTTGTAATGTAAATACTACTAGCGCAGTATCAATGCAGACAACTAATACAAAATGACAGCTGTACAGAGCTCGAAAAGTGTATAGAAAGCAAACAACAACCAACTTACATGAATCCTCACCGAAATAAACCTTAGTAAATCCCTATAAACCTCAGAAACACCATAAGAATATGGAGCCCGCTGAAAGCCGGCTTTGACCTCAAAGCCGTTACCGGAAGATCTGATAATAGATCTAACTAGATCTAGATCTATAGCGTTTGCAAGTCAAGCGACAAGCATTGCCAAAATGTTAACTTCAATGAGAAATAAATCACTTATGAGTATTTGACTGAATAGCTCATTTGTCCATGACTTACATCTATTACAATAGAATTTAATGAACGACTTTAATTATCAATCATTTTATCCACGTAGATCTATTCTCTTTAGATAATATGACTGATAACAACATTCTATCACTGATATCTGTTATTTAATTTATCAGTCACTTGGTTTTCATGCTTTGACGTAATTCAATAAAGGATTTCTTTATATTGAAAATTACCTGATTCTAGACTAGATCTATATTTACAACAGCAGTAATTTTCCTTTCACTGTGCCTTTCGATATGATACGCTGAATTATATTTAACAGTTTCAAGATATTTTGTTTCATCGACACAACAACGATATGGTGGTCACACTCACTTTATGAAACAAATAAATCTCTCAAAACACATTTTTCAGGTGTGTTTATCACTAGATCCAAATATCTCTCAGTGTCTAAAGTTAACAAGACAGTGAGAACTTACCGCGATGCTTTAGCCAAATCTCCACTTGTCTAATTCTTTCCAGATTTCAACATCACAAAACTTTAACAGGACCATAATATGATGTGTCCCTGGTCTACGGTTCTTCATATTATGACAACAAACTCGTAAGTAATATATTTCAGAAAATGGGAACTGCAGTGAAAGGTCCCCAATCATACTCCGTGTTTCTGCAGTGAATAAATCGAGCACCCAGCGCTCCTGAATAAAACCAAATTTGTAAACTTACGTGCGCCATTTCCACCTTTCACGCGACTGAGTGCGCGAGACGCTTTCTCGCGGCTGCGGGTGGAGTCTGAAGGCCAAATTTAAATGCGCAGCAATCAAGGCTACGATATCTTCTCTTCTCTCCCACCCACACCCCACCCCCTTTGTGCTCTGTTTGCACTCCGGTATTCAGTCATGCAACCCCCCCCCCCCTCAAAACACCGCCCATCCTGCTCATTTATCTTTTTGTTGTACCTGTGGGCAAATGGCGTCGCTTGAATCTCCTGCAACTAAATCTGCCCCCGACCCTTTTTTTCTCCCCTCTGCAGGTTCCTAGCTGGCAAACCCTACCCCTGCCCCCCCCCCCTTTCAAAAATAAATTTAATGCTTTTCACTTTTGGCCGTCCCTGTCCGGACTTCATGCAAACTGAACTGATTACGGCCTGCACGCCTAGTTAGGCAAATGAGTGGAGGTTATTCCCCTTGGCCGGTGTGACATCCTGGAATATCCCCCATCCTATTTTAACCTCCCTGATAATCTAGGATATCCTAGAACATCCCCCTTTATTCTAAAGTTTCCCCCAGCTCGATTTCACCTTCTTTAGCAGTGGTTCTTAACGCTTTTCAGGCAATTGCCCCACAGACTCCAAATTTTCTTTCATCGCCCACTTTTTCCCCTATTTCCAGGGGAAAAAAGACAACAAACATGTTGATAATACAATATAGAGCAGAAACCATTCTTTGTCAAATGCACTAAACGAAAAGAAAAAAAAACCTTTTCTGTTCATCAAACCCATCTAAGCATGATGTAGAAGAAGTCAATGACTGTTATGTATTTGCCCCCAAATTGCTCTTCATTCTGATTCCCCTAAACTTCCATATCGCCCCCATTCCTCGTTTTCGCCCACTTGGCGCCCGTTTCTTCGTTTCCTCCCCTCCCCTTCCCCCTGGAAATGAGAATCACGTCACCAGGGGGCTGATATCCCCCACGTTGAGAATCACTGTTCTAAAGTTTTACCAGAGACCTTATATAGTCTCTGGTTTTACTGACATCACTGGCGGGGTTGCAGACCTTCAAGGTCAGTAATTCACACTGCCTATCCCATGAGTGAAGGCTGACAAAATGCAGTATGTGCATTGTAACATAGTAGGGAAACACAATTGTGGCGGCGTGGACTAAAGCTATATTAATCCAGCACCCCCTTTCACATTAATTGCTGATTGTGTCCTGCTGCATTGACAGAAATACTTAGAGGAAATGAGGCGGGGGTGATAGGGAGAAGGAGGACACACAAGAGTTTTATGCTATCATTACATAATCGAACGATGGACTTCCAAGGAGGGAAAAAAGGTGGTGTGACCCGTAGAAAGGAAAGGTAGTCTAAGATGAGGCTGAAAGATGGAAAATTTTTAAGGATTAAAACCAGGATGCAATTCCCTGTAATCCATAATAACTTTTTTAAAGGGATCTCTTACTCAGAGCACGCTAAGTCTGTAAAAAGTGTTGGATCTGGAAGGCAAAAAAATTTGGGACTAGATCTATCTGGGTACACTTGAATGGGATGGGCTGCTTGTCACTTAACAGATCTTCACCTCGACTTATATGTGTATCCCCGATTGGTCCAAGAATCCGGATTTTTTCCCCCGACTGTCTCGAATCTGCATTGTCTTTGAAGGTTGATTGAATCCATTCTTAGCATTGCGCCCCTGATTAGGAAGTTTTGTCCATGAGACCCGAAAACAGGACAGTCTGTAGGTTTTGATGACTATTTCTCATGTAAACTAGAAACAGACTCTTCCTGTTGATGCTGCCATTTGCTGGGCTTTGGTGACAGACTACTTGCAACATACATTAGAGGATTGATAACAAAGAAGACTGGGGAGGTTGAGCCAATTACGTCTTCGAACTTGGGCAGCCAGTCCTTGCAGCTGTTGAGAATATTTCTGAGATGGATGTGTGACTAAAGGCAATGGAGTGGGGACAAGTCGGCTGGCTTCTCCAAATGGCAGCTCTCAGAACTGACGACAGTGATAGACTTTCCTGAAGCTGGTGGTGTAATCTTCAGTAACATCCTCCACAATGTTGCTTCGAAGGGGGAAATTCTATCAAAGTTTGTAAATCCCTCATCAGCACTAGTTTGGTTACTGCTGTGTCACTCTGTTTGACGTGCAATAATTAGTTCTTTAACACTCCTCTTGTCCTGTGAAGTCAACAACTTGCTACCAAAGAGTTTATATGACCTCTTTGCTTGCTACCGACTGTGCTGTACACACAGTATTTTCCATGAGGTAGTCCCTCAAAAACTTGGCAATTACACCTACGGTGCTTTATCACATGATACACATTTCTGTCGAAGCATAGCCTTCTATAAGATGAGAACTTTAAGATCACAAGTGGCCGCTTAAGATTATATCTCGACTTCATTTTGTGCCAGCTTCGATTCGGTATTGTCAATTTTAGCACGCTGGTGCATTGTCCATTCCTTTTTCTCCTCACAATAAAGAATGGGTGCCCTGGTTGTCTGTTGATACTGAGTACAATGGTCTTTATTCTCATTGCTCCATACACAGTCCACCCCTGAAATTTAATCTCTTTAATTACTACTACTACTAAAAGCTCCAGAAAAGGGTATGGTTGATGGACTGGAGGAGAAAGATTTATGCCCCTAGTCCAATTCTAAGGGTCGGCTTAAAACGCATGTTAAGTCACACTCACACTTTGTAAATGTGTATTTTTTGTGCGTGTGGCAGAAAAAGATTGTATAATAAATAGAAATGCACACGAAGAAAAGGGGGGGGGGTGGGGGTGGGGGTGGGGCGGGGGGGAGGCTGCCTAAAGACAAAAACAAAAAAAAAGTTGGGGGATAATTTGTAACGGAGGGGATCAAATTGGATGTCTCGTACCCATTGACAAGTATCCCCCATCCTATTTTAGCCCCCGGGGGACAAACTGTTATAGAGGGGGATATTCTAGAATAAACCAGAATATTCCAGAATATCCGGGGGTTATTCTAGGATATCCAGAGTATCCGGGGGATATTTTGAAATATCAGGGGGGGGATATATTTTGGGGGGGGGGATACTCTGGGATACCACACCGGATCCCAGGTTGTGGGCCTTGAATTCTTGAATTTCCAGCGGGGTGAATTTGTAATGTGTCATTAATGAGGGAGTTCACGGACATACATATAGACACAAACACTTCACACAGCACACAACACGATACCTGGCACGCACATATTCATACATACATATTGCCAACCATTCACACACTGCACTCCCCACATGTTTACTGGATAAAAAACCAAACAGGCATACTATTTCTGAAATTAACTGTTTGAATACTGAGGTTGTGAAAACTGGATTTTCTGATATCTCTTTTATAACATAATAATGATTACAGTAATAATACAAAGCATTTATAGAGCGCTCCATCTAGCAATAAGTGCTTTACAATATTTAACTTAATCACACACATACACAAGTACATGATTATACCAAACAAAACTGTTGGGTTGGGCATGTAAATCTCGTATTTCAATTACTGCTAGTTTTAAAGGGTAATGGTAAAATGTTAATTTAAACCAGGAAATTAATTTGAAATTGAAATTCACCAGGGGCCACCAACGAACTGGTATATTCGATTTTAGCTATGTTTTATGATAAGGCTTAGGTATTCTAAAAGTTTATATGGCGTTTTAAATGGACTATTTGGTTTTTTTTCATCAGAAACATGACTGAAACATGACTGACATATAATCATCAAACAACTTGCTTTGCTGGAAATCACAAACAAATAAAACCAAATTTTTCATCTCATCATAATATTATAATGGAGCTAGAGAGTAAATCTCTCTCTCTCTCTCTCTCTCTATCTCTCTCTCTCTCTATCTATCTCTCTCTCTCTCTCTCTCTCTCTCTCTCTCTCTCTCTCTCTCTATCTATCTCTCTCTCTCTCTCTCTCTCTCTCTCTCTCTCCCGGAGTCTGAGAAGACCATTGGAACGACACAGAAGACTTCGCAACCACTTTCCTCCATTCCTTCAGGTTCTCAGGCCTGCTGAGCGTGAGGCCAGTCCTTTCACTGATGTTCTCCTCCCATCTCTCTCTCTCTTTGTCTTCCTCTCCTCCTGCCTCCTGGCACTGTTCCTTGTAGAATGGTTTTGGCAACCCCTGTCGATCTTGATACATGGCCATATCATCTCATTTTCTTTCTTTTCACTGTGGACAACAGATCTTCGTGTGATCCAATAGCTTGCCTCACTCTGGTCTGGACCTCCAAGTTGGTAATGTGCTCTTTGTATGAATAAATTTTATTATGTAAGCACCTAAAACTTCGTGACTAAGCGACAAAAAAATATGGAACTTTTGGTGATAAATTACATGCACATAAATGCATCTGCTGGAACAAAATTTAGTCTTTAATATTATGTACTGACGAGTTTTGAGTCCCCGAAAAGGAATGATTTTTCCGCCAAGTGGAATCGAAAACTATGATCGTAAGTGCGGGGTTCATCGCCACTCGTTACATGCCGCTGGTCGAAACAGAACTCCGTCATGGCTATGTATTCCGTGAGGAAATTGTGGTGTAACTATAAGTTCTATTAAAACTTGCATCGAATCCAAGTGCTGTTATTAATGTGACCTTCATCTAGATAATTATAAAACACAGCTGGACTTGGCACAAAAACTCTGTAAGACTGATCTTGCCCGGGTCGGCTAGTTACCACAACTGAACTAGCTGAAAAGCGTACGTACGTAAGGTTTAATGCACAAGGGATTGGCCAGGTAGATGTGCACACGTATGTCTTAAAGTATTTACAAACACACACATTCACACACACTCACACCTCAACGCTTATATTGCATATTGTGCAAGATCAGATGGCTAAAATTGAATGTTTACTCAATATATAAGAGAAGTGAATTGTGCTGTGAGAAAAAACATTGTAGGCGCCAAAAATTGAATGATGTCATTAATGTGAAACGCAGAAGAGGATAGCGGATTTTTCCTGCATGCAGCGGGGATCATAATGTGGTATCAAGGGGTGGGGCAGACCAGGAGGAAAAGAGAAGGATTTGAGGAGTCCCCAGGAAAGAGAACCGGAATAATAATTGTTTGTCCCTTCATATATTTTTTTTTTTTTTGCCCTTCTCTAACATTCGATCTCTCATGTTATATTTCTGTGCCATTGCTTCTATCTCCTATACCTTATTTTTTTTTTTTTACCACTCTCGTTCCGGTCTTAAATCTTCTTGATTCCACAATTCCATTTTGAATTGGGCGTGTTCTGTTCCAACTGAACTGGAGGCGCAGTGACCTAGTCGTGAGTGAAGAGCGGTTGCCCCAGGGGGGAAATGTTCGAATACCGCCGGGAAAGGGGCTCAGGAATGTGGATCCACCTACACAACTTATATCAATGCATTTCTGAGAACCAACGCGTCGATAGATTGACCTGGGGTCCCAGTTTTGTTTCGGTCAAGTCTTAAGCTGTGTTTCCACGCTTACGGAAATGGAAAAGGAAACATCAAAACTCCATCAAGTAGTAAAAAGAAAGAGTGTTTCCATGTGTGCGGAAATGACGTTTCTGTACGCATGAAAACATTCTTTCTTTTTCACTACTTGCGTGTTTTTTATATTTCCCCTGCTGTTTCTGTACACATGAAAACATAGCTCTATTGTGCCAAAACTCACAACAAACCAAAAGAGTAACAAAAAAAAACACGTCAGTGATCTTGTCGCAATGGATGCATTGCCGGTATCTGTTGTATTGTTGCATCTTCTCTCAGCTGATTGGGAACAGAATTTGTTCAATTAAAATTTCCGTGCCAATCTCACGACATGCTAATAAGACAGGAGAGAGAGAGAGAGAGAGAGAGAGAGAGAGAGAGAGAGAGAGCGAGAGAGAGAGAGAGAGAGAGAGAGAGAGAGAGAGAGAGAGAGAGAGAGACAGACAGACAGACAGACAGACAGACAGACAGACAGACAGACGGACGGACGGACGGACGGACAGACAGACAGACAGATAGGTAGACAGACAGACAGACAGACAGAGAGGGGGTTTGACAAAGAGGGTGGGAGACAGACTGAAGACACCAAATCTCCTATAAACACAAGATTCACTGATAACACCAGTCCCTCTCCCCCTTTCTCCATCTGTTCAATTAACCTTTTGATAACCCAATGCAAATATCAAGCGCCCCTGGTCCCAGATCTAGGCTCAGGTTACATGCCATCAGGCCGAATTCAGATTGATGTCTAGCAATAATTTAGCCGTAGACTTTAGAGGACGCTAGTACAGTGAAATTGGAAATTGAAAAAGGATGTTGTTACACAAGTACGTATGTGCGCTAGGGGTACGTAATTTAAAGCCTTTTGTGACTCCACAACTAGAGAGCTCCTGCCGAAATGTTCCTAGTAACAACAGCCTTAATTAATTATGATTAATTAGTCTTTCAGATTTTCTTTCTCTTTTTGGTTGAAAGGGTAGGGGGGGGGGGGGGAGCAGTGTTAGGGATTCGATAAAATTCAGGCTTGAGGATAAGACTAGGACTTATACCGTAGGTTACTTGTACCCACTAAAATATTTGCCACACGCCACGCTGAGAACGCCCGCCTAGGGCAAAACGCTTGGGATGTGTACATATTTTATAACAACTGCCACAGAAAAATGTTTTTTTTATATTTTTTATTAACAGTGAGATGAAAGGAATATAATGAGAAACAAACGGTCCCACCCACAGTGAATGTTATCACATGATGTCACAGGAACAGTGCAGTATGTGTAGAGAATGCACACAAACAACAATAACGTATTCTCATCTAGCTAATCCCTCATGCTGAGCTAACGTAGGGGTATCTACATGCAGATGAGTTGGTGAGACACTGGGAGACCCGTCGTAACAATGGGTGAGACAGAGAGAGAGAGAGAGAGAGAGAGAGAGAGAGAGAGAGAGAAAGAGAGAGAGAGAGAGAGAGAGAAAGAGAAAGAGACAGAGAGAGAGAGAGAGAGAGAGAGAGAAAGAGAGAGAGAGAGAGAGAGAGAGAGAAAGACGGCAACAGAAATAAGTGAGATGAATGTAATGACAGAGGAATAGAGGTAAAAGTGAAAGAAAGGAGAAAGAGATGATGTAACAATGAATAGAAATGCCCTGAATTATTTTTATGTTTACTGTGCGTTATGATTTCACTGTGACAACACAGACAATGTAAACATTCGAATCTTTGGCTGCACGTGTTTTATTCATTACCCTTTTAATCAACACCCATCATCGCTGAAAGCCAATCGTCTTTGACGTTCAACCTGCCACGCGGAAGTGAGTTGGTGCTTGTTTTGGATGTCGCGATGAATGTCAAGAATGTTAGCAAACAGAAGCGATGTAACCTATTATTGATGTGACACCTGTATGAGGTAAAGTCATGTTAATGAAAAAAAAATACTTTAGTTCGTTCTCCTCTCTCGATTATGGCTGTGCGTAACGTAACGTGTTCAGAATAAATAATTAATAAGTGCTGTCAAATTACAAGATCATACAGTAGGGAAAGTTTCGTAGGCCACGATCACTTTGAACTCTCACAATTCGTTACAGGTTTCCCAGTTTATTTTCTGGTTGAAAGGGCAGGGGGTTGGGTTAAGGATAACGACAGGACTGGGAATAGGTTTAGGGATGAGACGGTCTTGACCGGGGGGGTCGGGACTTACAGGAACTCTTTCCAAATACAGTTTGGAAGTTCGATGGTACCATTTGCCAAGTCTTTGCACTGAGATTTTCAGCAGTACACACCATTGTAATGGCGCACGCAAACTTCTTGATAGGCAATGTCTGTGTGCTTTGACTTGTCGAGTAAACCAGAATCATTTCTATCTCTGGACTTTCCTTTTCTTCTCATTCCTTCTCTCATGCCTGCATTTTCTCATTACGACATGTATTATTGCATCTACATTCTTTGTTTTGAACTCTGTAACCAGAATATTTGTACCAACTTGTTCACGTTCAGATGTGGTAGCTGCAGCCATTCGAAGTTGTCTTTGAGAATCCCAGTTTGTAATATTTTTTGTCAGTAGTCTAAACTTGACTGAAATCGGGCCGTAATTTAACAGTCAGAGTGGTTGCAGGTACTTTATGACACTAGCATTTCCCGTTTCTCGATCAACACGCTGGCAGAAGCTCATTGTATGCTGCATAAGCTTGTCCAGCATCAAATTCGCTACACCTAATCGATGTAATTCAAAACGATCATTTTCCTACGATAATACCACCAAGTTATCTTTGCATCAAATTTACCAATAATTATGCTTTGAACTACTGATTCCCTGTGCTATTTCACGAGTTAGTGTGGGGGAAACACGTTGTCCAGAATCACATTCGTGACCACAGCTTAACTGTCACAAGGGAGTACAACCTGGGAAGTTAGTTTTGTACTATTCAACTTACACCTTGCTCTTTCTCTGAACAAAAAAAAAAGCACCTCAGGATCTGCTAAAATGATTGTTGGGGGAGAGGGAAAGGGGGGGGGGGTGTACAATGGTCTATTACATTGGGAAAATAATGGTTGAAAGGGAATGTGCGCAGTTCGTTTATAAAATATGCCAAGTTTGTCCGGATAATTTAAAAAGTTCAAGGGTTATAAAAATAATCAGTATTTCAAACCTAATACAGCTGACATAGCCCTGTTTTCAACCCCCTGCTGAGCGGTTCAACTAGGAAGTGGCACGGGAAAATGCTCTTCACGACGTCGTGGGGTGAATGTTTTTATTGCAGGAGGAAATTTGTAACCCTGATCTGTTTCCATTCTTTCATTTTTTTATTGATATCTCTTTTACATTCAAGAACATGATCTCATTGTTTGGGCGTTGTTGGTTAGCGCTGACCTCATACTGCTGTGATTTGCTACCATGACTATCGTTCTTCTACAACAGTTGTTCTCAACGCTTTTTTGTCCCACGATCACTGCAAGTTTCACCCCAAAACATGTGCCCCGTCATGCTCAGACAAAATCAGTGTGGGATATACACAAAACGATTAAAACCTATTCAGTGTACATGTACATACATTCAAAAGAAGTTTTAATTAAAACTTTAGTCCAAGTTTTATCCATTCATTTCTGACTTCAATCTGAGCCCTTGCCCTTGACGATAGCTGCAGATTTATATTTTGTTTGACTCGAGGAAGCAGTTTCGTCAGTTTTGTGAAGCTCGATGTTTTAATCCGAGCTATACAAGGAATCTCAGAATGGACGGGCTTGAGGTTGAGCGATACAATCAGGAGGTCAGAAAACCGAGAGGATTGGAGGATGCTGGTTGCCAGATCACCTGTGGCGTCCCAGACGGTCCACGGGACTACGGGAGAGAGAGACACAAGGACACGCCAACACCACATGAACAAACAAAAAACAGTTTATCTATACAGTTCAGTTAAAACACGCATTGAAAAATCCCTACGCTCCATGCTGAAGTGCCACCACCCCTTCCAATATATTGGCACGCCCCACGCTGAGAACCACTTTCAAGACTGAGCAAAATACAGCGATCTGAATCTCCAAAGCTGAAATATGGCCAAACGAAGGGAGAAAAGAAAATATTTTGCAAAGACTTTATTATTTCATTTTCATTTGTAAAACTTTCTCGTTTCTTTTGTGGCACAAAAAAAAAAAGAAGAAAGGTACAGTTGTATTATAGCATTTATGCAAAGGCCTGCTTCATTTCCATTCAGAAGTTTATGTTTCTTTCAGAATTCATAGAGAAGTTTTCTCATGTGTTGTTGATACAGGACTTTTCAAAACAGAATTTCTCTCTGGGGACACTAAAAGCTCATTTTCATTTGAATCTGTTTGTTCTCTTTGAATATATTGTATAGCTTTTAGTTATTTGTTATTTAAACCTTTTTTGTTTAAGGTCCAGGTGGTGCAGGTTACAATTCAACTTGTGTTTAGCTGTTTTGCGGTACAATAGTAGGGCGTGTGTGCCTACCAAACAAGGCAATGGAAGTTTGAGGTAACTGACAGAATGGTTCTTTTCTACTTTATTGTCCCTATGAACTTGTTTCACACATAATTCTTTTATGTCAAAGGCAGACAGACGTATCCGCTAAATAAATAGTTGTTTCTGATGTGGTCAATCAACGTAAGTGACTGTTCGCAATCAGAGACAATAAAGCAGAAAAATGCCATTCTGCCAGTTACATCGTGTTTTTCTTTGGGCTGCAGAACTGTATCAAGCTCAACTATGCCTCCCTAAAACTTGCAATCAGCACGTACACCAATTTATAAACTGGTCGTTTTGATTTGCCAAAATCATGACGATGTGGCAAGGGGCATGTCATTCTAGACCTTTAAACGACCATATTATCTCGAAACCACCTTTGGGTGAGATGCACGATGTTCATTTTATACATACTATTGGGATCAAGAAATTCAACTATTTTAAGACGCGATTTGAACAGCGATATAAAGAACAACAACCACAACAACAACAACAAAAAAAAAAACGTGACCATTATTATCGCAGCTACCACCCATTTCCAAAATGATCACAACCTTGTCGGCCTGCATCCTGCAAATGACGGTAAGGGTAAGATGTAATCATCTGCAGGGGGGATTTCTTTGTTGCAGCAAACTAGTCATTTACATGATCTTCTCAGAAATGTACCCATTTATCTAGCGTTTCCCCATTCACTTTCCCCTGTCTGTGTTCACACGGCTTAGCCCGGTGTTTTTACAAGGAATAAGCGATTAGGAGTGTCTACTGACAAAGGCATTACGGTTTTTCTTACGTTTTTGCATTGCTGATTAGTTCATTCAGAGAGGAGAGGCGGTGAAGGACAGAGGTGGGTTTTGTTTGAGGTGAAGAGTGAAGTAAATGAAGGAGGGGTAGTGGGGTGTTGGCGGGGGTAATGGTGTTGCTGCTGCTGCAGTGTTGATGTTGGTGATGGCGGTGGTGGTGGTAAAGTGTTGATGGTGGTGGTAGTAGTAGAGGTGGTAAAGTGTTGATGTTGGTGGTGGTAGTAGAGGTGGTAAAGTGTTGATGTTGGTGGTAGTAGTAGAGGTGGTAAAGTGTTGATGTTGGTGGTGGTAGTAGAGGTGGTAAAGTGTTGATGTTGGTGGTAGTAGTAGAAGTGGTAAAGTGTTGATGTTGGTGGTGGTAGTAGAGGTGGTAAAGTGTTGATGTTGGTGGTGGTAGTAGAGGTGGTAAAGTGTTGATGTTGGTGGTAGTAGAGGTGTTAAAGTGTTGATGTTGGTGGTAGTAGTAGCGGTGGTAAAGTGTTGATGTTCGTGGTAGTAGAGGTGGTAAAGTGTTGATATTGGTGATAGTAGAGGTGGTAAAGTGTTGATGTTGGTGGTAGTAGAGGTGGTAAAGTGTTGATGTTGGTGGTAGTAGAGGTGGTAAAGTGTTGATGTTGGTGGTAGTAGAGGTGGTAAAGTGTTGATATTGGTGATAGTAGAGGTGTTAAAGTGTTGATGTTGGTGGTAGTAGAGGTGGTAAAGTGTTGATGTTGGTGGTGCAGCAGTAATGATGAGGATGTTAGCGGTGGCAGTAAGAGTGCTCCTACTGTTGTTGTTGATAGTGCTGGTGGAGGTGTTGGTGCTGGCCGTAAGAGTGTGTCGATGGTTGTGGTGGTAGTAGTGGTGATGATGATGGTGATGATAGTAAGAGTGGATTGCCATTTATGGTGGTGGTAGTGTTGATGATGTTGGCGGTGATGATAGTAAGAATGTTGTTAGTGGTGGAGGTGGTGATGATGGTGGCTATAACGTAGTGTATTGCTGCCGGTAGTGCAGTGAAAGTGACGATGGTGATTTGTGTGCCAGAGAGTGGTACTGTCTGTGACGCAGATTAGAGGTGCAGCGATGGTGGACGTGGTGGCAATGGTGACGGTAAAACGGCTGCTGTTCAAGGAGCAACAATGGCAATGTCGGCTGGGGCCGCGTAGCAGGACAAGAAAGAAAAAATCAAAGATGGCGGCTTGTGACCTTGTCTGACCTGAATCAAATTGAGGTTAGCAGGTCAATGATCGACTTGCAATGATTCTGTCCGTTCTCTTTTCTTTATCTATTCCACAGCGGTTTTCAGCCTTTGTTTTCCATTTTAAAAAAAAGTTTTTCCACTAAGATGATTCACATTTCCCCCCAAACAGCATCAACAGCCCCGGGGAGAAATGATTTGAATTGCTCCTGTTTGTCTTCAGGGAAGATAAAGAGATTTCTAATGGCCGGGTTTGAGTTTGGCTTCAGGGAGATAGAATGGCCGTCTGTCCATGGACAGGGAGGGATAAATGGAAATTTAGATGGATAGAAGGATAGAGACAAAGGATCATACCACCGATGATAGAGATTCGTCTACCGTAATGAGATTGCCATAAAGAGGATAACCATTGTGCACAGAATCAAAACCTTGGAATGGTATAATTTTATACTGGGCCAAAATATTTATTTATTTATTTATTTGACTCACGCCAATGACTCTCTGGGAACAAGTTCATTTAAACAAAGCTAAATGGTCTCCGGCTCTTTTCCATACACAAAACTATGCGACTAAAGCGACAAATTCCCTAAGTTATGACATTCGTAGCATTGTTACCCCTTCGCCGCCAAACCTCGTTTAGTAGCTAGGAATACCGAAACCCCGAGCAATCTATGAAAATACAAGTGACAAGTATAGTTTGAGTGATTCGATGAAACGAAGACGTAAATGAAGACATATCAAGACAGAAACTGACCCATGACTTGCTGCGCACAATTCCAGCGTTACTGGTTCAAGACACAGACTAATAAATTAACCAGACTGGAAACACAACCTTCCGGCTGTGTCGTTTTTTACGGAATTCCCCGAGCGGCGGCCGTATAACCAACATGGTCGCCGCTCGGGAAATTCCGATTCTAGTTCTATCTGCATTAGAAATTTATTTTTATTTGTCAAGATTGGTTGTACATGTAATAATAATGCATTAACTTGCCTATCCTTTCATTTTATTGTCTATGTCTGTCTTTTTTTATTGTTATAAATGAAGACCGTACGGACTTTTAGCGACCGCTGCAACCGCTGCATGTAGTTATGCTGAAGCGCCGGTCGCAACCGTAAACCTACAATGGCGGACCTTTCGCTGTTTTGTGACGTCACAAAATGGGATCATCCAGTCTGGGTGTTTTATTAGTCTGTGGTTCAAGAACACTTGCTGTTTCAAAGCAACTGAAAACTGACAGATAACAATAATTGTCATCCATATCAAAAGTATTCAGGACTCATCATGCGGTGTAACAAGGGAGCCAAATAGTTATTGTTCACTCAAAACAAACAAAACTAACAACAACAATAAACAAATAAAGAAGTTTAACCCTCCTACTGTCATAAGACAATTGCATTGCCATCTTTTTTGGACATCCTTTGACTGCCAGAGCCAATCAAATCAGCCTTCAGGAGTGTATCCTTTATTGAGGTTTCCAGAAAAAAAAAAAAAAGACAGGCTCAGATGTTAAATTTGTAGGATAAAGGCTTGCAATTAGAAAACCTTTTGTGGGACACAGTAACTCTTTCCCGACAGTAATAGGGTTAAATGAACTTTCAAATGGGGTGGCTAATGAGCTGCCAAAAACAATTCCGTATAAATCCTATAAAATGTCTAGACAGAAAGACGTGAGCTAACAAAGAACAAAACTTATAGACAAATGACAAAAGAAATACAGAAAGCTGGAAAGGAAGGTCTAAATCTGGGCAAATCTAGAAATAATGAGAACTGCGCATTTCCGTACCTGATGTCATTCAGGCCACTTAAGTCGCTGCAGAATAACATTCTGTGTCCTTAGAATAGCAATTGTGTCCTTTGAATAACAGTCCGAGTCCTTAGAATAACAGTCTGTGTCCGTAGAATAACAGTCCGTGTCCGTAGAATAAGTCTGTGTCGTTAAAATAACAGTCTGTGTCCTTAAAATAACAGTCTGTGTCCTTAAAATAACAGTCTGTGTCCGAGCACAAGAAGTGAGGATCATTACTATTTATACGTTCATTTTCTGAAGGCCGGGGCCCAACTAGGCGATAACATGAAAACCCCGAAAGCCATAACTTTGTTATAGCAGAGACCTTATATGGTTATAGTCTTGAGCCTTGGATAACCTATATGACCATTAGGAGAAAGTTTAATGTGTTAGGTTTTGGTTTTAATTTTTACAGAAATGACACCAGAGAACAGTTCCAGTCATTCAAAGAAGTAAATGTTCTTCACAAATATTTTCCAAGTCCCATTCCATATTCAACGCCAACTTTCCCGCCCATGACAAAAAAAAAAAAAAAAGACGTAACTTCGAATTTAACCACAGGCGACTCTCTCTCCGTGCGTTAAACTCATCTTTCTGAGTATGTAAAGGTTCAGCTTACATAATCTACATAATCACTGAAGATAATGGGAATGTTTGTTTAACGTTCATCTCATTCCAGCTAACGTTCCGAACTCTTATCGTACTGTTCTGAGTTTTACTACAAATGAACCGCAGAGTTGGTTCAAAACATCATTTTGCCAACAAAAATAAAAGAAGTGAACCGTGTCCGATTCCGATGTGGATGAGACGTTTTGCCTCGACAATAAAGCATGAATTGTGCATCATGTACTGTGCATGAATGCACCATATAGCTTGGACTAGGAAACTCATCCTCGTTCCACTTGATGAAATGAGAAATCTGAGATGGCTGATCCCAGTAACCCGCCAGGTTAAATGTTTATATTATGTGAAATCCTGAAATTAGAGCTGATTTCTTTCCCATGCTCCTGATCTGCACCGAGGTGGTTTAACCCTATAGGCCCCGAGTGTGGAACGAAGATAAATTTATGAAATGTCTGAAGCACATTATAACTGCGGTTTCGTTACCATATCAGAATCTATCCTCAATGTCTTTATTAATTCGAACGAAATTTACATGGAAAAGTTTGGTATTGGAAGGTAATACCTCATCTTGAAATTCAGACCTATTAATTTCTATGACGAAGTATAACTTCATTTATGGCTCAAGGGGGTTAAAAGAAGACGCCAAATCGTCAGTCGAGTTTTTAGTGCTCTTTGTCCGCTGTTCACAAACAAGTGAATTCATATGATTCGTGGACTCCAGTAATCTTCTGGTATAACATCTCCTATTAATTTCAAGAATATACTTTGTCCATAAAATGTGCTGATAATCAAGATCTCTATATATTCATTATTTCTTGTACAGAAGACGTGCTGCGCTCCGAAAATGCAAGTGTGGACTTGCAGCTTAATGCTCGATATTGATTGAACATCCTAATTTTTTTTCTATTGTTCAGTTGTCTATTGGTTCAGTTTTCTATCCTGTTACATTTTTTCTTTATGAAGATCAATCGATGGTAAGCTTGATTTGTCTTCCTGTTTTCTTTGCGCTTTACCGTATCGTCTCTACATTATGTCTTTCCTGTGAGGCTTTGCTACATAAACCTTTCTTTTTGCCATTTGTGGACTATTAACTTGTGGACTATACATTGTCCATAAATATACGGTAATACTCAACTTTTCTACATTTTCATATTTTTTTGTAAATAGGAGCTCACACTTTAAAGCCAAATTTCTCAAACGTTGAGGCTTGGGAGATAAAACACTTGTGCACTGAAATTTTTAATGACGAAATGTGACCTGGAACATTCGGCGCCAAGGATTTGATACAGCTCCAGTGACCTAGATATAAGCTGGTCTCGATCTCCAGCTCATTGCAACCCATAACTGCCAACTCAGATTGATCAGCAACGTCTCCTTCAACACTCCCCAACGGGCCAAATCTCTTTTTAAAAAAATAAAAAAAGCTCTTCCTCCTCCTTGCCCCCCCCCCCCCCGGGCCTGTTTCCTGCTGGAAAAGAAAAAGAGAAAAAAAAAACTGCTGGCGGCGTCAAGTTTCCCTACCCCGCCCCTACCCCGCCCCTACTCCGCCCCTACTCCGCCCCTACTCCGCCCCTACCCCGCCCCTACCCCGCCCCTACCCCGCCCCTACCCCGCCCCTACTCCGCCCCTACCCCGCCCCTACCCCGCCCCTACTCCGCCCCTACTCCGCCCCTACCCCGCCCCTACTCCGCCCCTACCTACATAATTACCCTCTTACAATATTCTCGCTTACTCTGAGTTGTGCAGGAGACTCAGCGGTCATTAGAAGTTGCAAGTATTGTAGGATTGCACAATACACGAGCCTCCTCTTCCTCAGCCCACCCCTGTCCAGCCCCATCAACTGTACACTTTGTCACGTCATCATCCAGAATCCTTTTTCTCGAGCGTTTGCGCAAGTGTTTTGCACCTTTGTTCTTAAACTCCAGCGGGAACAATGAGTATTCGATCTTCCATCAGCTGCCACAGACAGCATGGTAACGACCACGATTATTGTATTACACTTTTCTGAACATCCATGATTTATCTCGGGGAGAGGAAATGAGATGAAAATCTCGGCATGTATTATTGTATTACACTTTTCTGAACATCCATGATTTATCTCGGGGAGAGGAAATGAGATGAAAATCTCGGCATGTATTATTGTATTACACTTTTCTGAACATCCATGATTTATCTCGGGGAGAGGAAATGAGATGAAAATCTCGGCATGTATTATTGTATTACACTTTTCTGAACATCCATGATTTATCTCGGGGAGAGGAAATGAGATGAAAATCTCGGCATGTATTATTGTATTACACTTTTCTGAACATCCATGATTTATCTCGGGGAGAGGAAATGAGATGAAAATCTCGGCATGTATTATTGTATTACACTTTTCTGAACATCCATGATTTATCTCGGGGAGAGGAAATGAGATGAAAATCTCGGCATGTATTATTGTATTACACTTTTCTGAACATCCATGATTTATCTCGGGGAGAGGAAATGAGATGAAAATCTCGGCATGTATTATTGTATTACACTTTTCTGAACATCGATGATTTATCTCGGGGAGAGGAAATGAGATGAAAATCTCGGCATGTATTATTGTACAGATTTTTCTTTCTAGAGGAAAAACTGCACTTGGCTTTTATACCCCGCTGTTCTTCTTTTCTTCTTGCTGTTTTTCTTTTTGTCGTTGTTTCCTTGGCCTTCTCAGCATTCCTTTCCGCCTTCAGGCCTGAATAAAAAAAAAGGACGAATTTTATGGCGGAGATTTTGTAGCTCAAAATGCTCTAAACCACGAGGAAATCCTGAGTTTCCCTTTTCATTACAAGGGTCCAAAAATGCCCTCCATTGCACTCAGACATGTGAAATCTGCAAGGGGCTAGAGCGGTGGGTGATGGAAGGAGAGAGGAATGTGATAAAACTAAATTCCCAATCTTTTTATCGTACAAAACCTTCTGTTTTGTCTCTTTTGTCCATCTCAGTAGGGCATCACATTATCACAATGGTTGGCAGTCTCGCATGAATTCTTTTAGAATTAAGAACATTTTAGCACAGAGATTCTCAAAAGGGAGGCACTTGGCTCTCTAGGTAGAAATGTCAAATCTTTGGAGAGAAAATTCATCTCCTTGGAATGACAAGGTTCTATCTCCACATTTTGGCTGAACTGAGTTACACACTACACAGGACTTCTACATTGTGTGTCAAAGTATCAAGCCAATCCGGTGTGTCATTTGTAAGTATTACTAGAAAGAAAAGTAGACGTTTCTCTGAAAGCTATGAGCACATGAAACTTCAATCATCAGTTTCTCAAACGTTTATGGAAGAGACTCAGACCATGTTATTCTAATGGGACTAAGTGCTGAAGTTTGGCATTCCCAGCTACAGAATTTGGGTAATAAGTCAAAGTTTTATGAGCCATTTAAATGAAGATTTTTTTTTCTTATTTGATTATGATTAATACAGAAATTTAGTTTCACAACTTGTTTCAGTTATTATCACTGTAAAAGTTCTAGGGAAAAAAGTATTATATTATTATTATGGCCATTCAGAATGGGGGGGGGGGGGTGGGGGTTGGGGGGGGGGGGGACTGAGGAAACCTTTGATCGCAAAGCTAGGTAGAGATGTGATCTGGGACTCCGAGAACATTTTCTGTTTCCTTCTTTCTCAAACTGTCATCATCAATTATAAATCTTTCCACATTTTACCATCCGGACATTTCAGTCGAAGCTTTTGAATAAAACATTCCTTAACGATAGTGACACAGCACTTTGTAAACAATTCTTTAGCAAAAATAAATAATAATAACAAAATGAACTGTGACATTTTCATTGGCAGCGGAAACATTCCCGGAATACAACCCGTTTTGAAATGCTGTCTTTTCTAAGTCAATATAGGTGAGCAGAAGCTCGGGGAAACAGTTCGGCCACGATCGTTTCTTGTTTTAGAGACGGAGTGGCCGAACGGTTAAGCGATCTGTTTTCTTCTTGGCAAAGGCGACGGGTGCCGGAGCAGAGGTCGCGGGTTCTAGTCCCATCTTGATCATTTTTCTTTCTTCCTTCTTTCACTCCCGCTTTGCTTTCCTGAGCACTAACTAGGCACTACAACCTCGGTCCGACTAATACTTATTTTCTCTTTAACTGTCTTTTCTAAGAATGACCGACCCTTTCTAAGAAAAGTGTCATTTCCTTTATTTAAAAAAATTTTAAAATTAAAAGGAATAAAAAAAACTGGGTTTTTTCCACATGAAACCACAAAAAAACCACACTCCAATCACCTCGGTATTATCACTTTTATCCAGAAACCAACGGGGGGGGAAAAAAGACCTTGATTTAGCACAGCCAAAGCCACTGTGTGGTAAAAATAGAACATAATGATTCCCAGACAGGTGGACAGTTGCGGAAAAAGACTTGAATAAGCTTGCTCAGAGCTGTTCGGTAATGTCGGCTATTTAGAAGTTCCAGTTTCCATTTTCAGATTTGACTCATCTCAGACAGATGAAACTGAAAGTCGTCGAACGGAAATATTTTGATAATTTTAGTTTCCATTGAAATCTATCCCGAGTCTGACATTTTAGATTGATCATCCGAACATTCACCCATGTGGTCAATGCACCATTAGCTTAATTTGCGTTCTGACCCAGTCAGTTTTCAACCTGTGATGACGGAATGGCGTCAGTGGTTACAGAAAGTGTCGCCTAGTTACTACGTCATAACATCAACACTCAGTGTGATAAGAATCACTTTATTATCCCTTGAGGGATTATTCACTTTCACAGAGTGTTTAAGAGCACACACATAGTGCACAAATGTAAGCATCATTATATAAATATATCATTGTTCAATAACAAGCTCATTACATGCAGTAATATGGCACCCACCTCAGTAAACTATGGCACATATATCTAGCTGTAATGTCTTGTTGAGGCAAATCGTGGAAGGCAAAAACGATCTTCTGTACCGTTCTCAGTCTGGTTTTCGTATTATATATTATTCTGTTTCTCTTGGGTGATCTAGAAATCTGATGAAACATGGGACGGCGACTATCATTTAAGTTGGATATAAATTTCTTTCCACTAGTATTTGACTTCGAGCTTCCATGCATTTGGCAGACGGACGCGCTCTAGTGCTGCTCCAAACAAGAACTCGCAGCTAAGTACCATATTCTGTTTCGCTTCGATTGTTCACATTTCCTGTTGAAACCTTTTATTGTTCAATTGTTTTCTCTGTTCCATTTTTTTTTTCTTGATAAAGGCGAAAGCCGAAAATTAGACATTTTTTGTCTTCTCTTCAGTTTGCTTTGTATCGTTTGGGTTTTATTTCTCACGCGGGGTTTCGCTACATAGGCTACAACTTTTTCTTTTTGCCCAATTTTGACTTTGCTTATAGCCCTACTGCGACCCCACAGTTTTTCTGTGGTTTTTATGATATTTCGTCACTAGTATTTGAGTACAGATGGTCAAAATATTGACAGGACTGCCTACCTCAAGGACGTCAAAGTATTTTGGCGTTCTCTGATCTAAGGCAGTAATTCTTAACCGCGAGGCGGGGTTTTTCCAGGACTTCAGGGTTACATACCTAGACCGGGGGTGGGGTGGAGGGTTGCGATATTTTTGGGGTGTTTCCCAGGGAAGAAAGTGGAACTTAACCCGACCTTGCTGGAGCGATTATGAATGCTGCAGGGAACATGAGTCTGGCTGTATCTTTGATCTTGTCCCTGAACGTGGACGTAGGATGGCCTGTGGTCAGTTTTGATTGACGTGTCGCATTCTCCGCCATGAGTGATGTTGAAAAACTAACATGTCCACACAGACTATCAATACATACAAGAGAAATTGAGATGGGGGGGGGGGGGAAGAGGAAGAGGAGGAGAAAGAAAGAGACAGAGGGGGAAGAGACGAGGGAAGAGGGGAAGATAGAGAGAGACATGAAGACAGGAGAGAGAGAGAGACAGAGGAAGAAAGAAAGACAAAGTGGGACAGAGACAGAGAGAGAAAGTGGGACAGAGACAGAGAGAGAAGGGGAAGAGAGAAAGAAAGAGCTAGAGAGAGAGAGAAAAAAAAAGAAAGAAAGATAAAGACAGGAGAGTGTGGAGGAGGGAAAGAGACAGACAGGCAGAAAGAGAGTCAGAGACAGGGAGAGAGAGAGACAGGGAGAGAGAGAGAGAGAGAGAGAGAGAGAGAGAGAGAGAGAGAGAAACCCAATATACTCACTCCTTATTTTCCAAAAAGCTTCAGAAATTGTGTTTGTGATCGTGCAAGAGCTACATAAAGGCCCCCCTCCCCCCGGCACCCCACCCACCTACCCACCTACCCTCCCACACACACGGAGGAAGACGTGCTAGGGAAAGCCAAATCAATGACGTTTGCAATGGCCTGGACAGAATGGCTTGTAACTTACGATCCAAGAGCGCTCAAGAGGGAGACAGACTGATAAGTCAAGCAGGCACGCAAATAAACGACTATCGGGTCAATCAGACCTCTTAAGTCCTCGCCATTTTGCACGTGCGACGAAGACAAAAATGTTAAGGTGTAATAATGTCTCTAGGTTTTAAACTCACGTGGACATGTTTTTCCAACTACGGGACCCGTCAGACCCATTTGTCTAATTCTAAGCCTCCCTTTCCTTCAATATTTTTTTTTTTCAGAGAAAACATTGATAAACTTGAACTAGTCAGATATCAAAATTCTACTTGAACAGCTAACATTTGTGATTTCCTACCATCTGCTTGGCATCAAAATTCTATCCTCGTTTTCATTAAATCCGCTGAAATCTCTGATATGTTGCCCTTGGTGGGGGGTTGAATCCTTTCTACCATTTCGATTTTCAAATTTTGTGTAAACTCAGAACATCGTTTGCAGATATTAAGGGTCATTCACAGCAGGAAAAAAAAAAAGATTAATCCATCTTCTATCAGACATGTCCTTTGTCTAAAATGGCAAAGTAGGTCAGAATCAGACTTCAGTCAGATGTGCATGATAAAGATCGCCAGGCAGTAGCGAAATGCTCTAATTGTTTGTTTTATTTTCACATGGGCAGCTGGTTTTTGAGGATCTGTGGAAGGGGGGGGGGGGGGGATAGGGGGTAGGAGGGAATAAGTTTGTTCTGACATGCACTCCAATGAACCGGCTGTCTTTACAGACATACGACTTTGTTGTGTCGCAGTCAGGTCGCATTTTTTATCGTTGTTGTTGTTGTTAATCTAGGCAATTGAATGAGGAGAGACATGCCATACACGAACACACTGCAGAGTCGACAGGAACGTGAATCCAAAACACGATTGCGACACCACAGTAGGATGCATGCACTCCTGGCTAAACAGACACACTCCGCATCTATTGACGGTCACCGGTGCAGAGCAGCTGAAGCTGAAGCTGGTCTTCAGTTGCCACACGATTCTCACCGCTGTAAACGATATGCAGGACAGCAACACACTGGATTTGCATGTTAACCCCATAGTGAGCGCTAATCCCCTCTTTCATGTACTAGGAGACCTTGCATCTGCAAGGTTGAATAAATGAGATCACATGTCACTCCCCATATAACGACTGTTCATTTAACCGCAACTGTCAGTTGGAACCGACTGAGAGGTCAAGCTTACACCATTTCTTTCAAAAGGTAAGATCCAGAATCTTGCTAGACTATAATGATATTTGGATTACCGGTTTATCTCCTGAGTTAATCAGGAATTCGTTACGACCTTTTTATAGAGCATGGGTGGCCAAGTTTGCTTAATGTAACAGCCACATACGTTAAACTTCAGATCTTCGACAGCCACACGTATCAACAAAATTTTAACACGTTTTCATCATTACATACACATTTTGTTACAAAAAATTTGATATAAATATTAAGCAATACATGTATGTAACAATATTTACTCACGTATGCAGATTTTTAAACTGTTCACTTGTATTAGTGTCAGTTATCACAAAGTACACGTCATATATATCAAATATTTAAAAAAAAAACAAAAAAACTCAGCCAACTTATTTCCAGGCACCGCCTTTTGTAAGTCAAAAAGCCGCATGGCTTGCGAGCCGCGATTTGGCCACGCCTTGGTTATTTCGTAATGTGTTATGGAACCCGCCCATTTGAGGTTAGTGTGCATGTAGTATATTTATAGCATCTCACCATCTGTTACACTGATACTTGATCGGTCTGCCATCGTCATTTTATCAGTCATTGTTATGAGTATTATCCATTTACTTTATAGCACAATGTTCATGCTTGTGTTTATCATTAAGGAAAGCAATTGCGGACTAATTAATGGGTTTTCCTCTCTTGTTCGCCATCATCATTTCATACAACTACAGTACCATTTCCGCCCGATTACATATCGCGAAAGTTCTTGTTTGTTCTATTTTCATTTTCTGAAAAACTGGAGAGCTTTTGGTACGTAGAAGGGACATAACAAAGGCGCACTTTGACACTTGTTTAGTATGCGCTGTGGCACCTTTCACGCTATTTCACATTTCTGATTTATTCCAGCTCGCAAAAGTTTAACGCCAAATTTCGCAGTTGCGCAAAAAGTGGAGTTGGAAAACACAAGAACTGAGGTGGCGATATCTGAAAGAAAAACTTCATGAAAATTGACATCCACTGAGTCAAAGATTGTTCTCTGTTATTGTTTGCGGTCAACCGTTCCCTGCATAAAATAACACTTTGACAGATTTTGTCTATCATCACAATCTCTACGTCCACATGGTGTATAATGTGATTCGAAACGGAAATTGTCTAAGCAACGTCATCTTCCCATCACAATTTCTAACCATAAAATGAGTCGGTTCCTTTTATGGAATCCCCGTTTCTTGACAAGGCTGCACAATCTTTTCTTAATCAGTAAGAGTCAGGGAGGATTCTGTTACTCCGACGTCGAACATGGCAACAAAATCTTGACTAAGTATAAAATTTAATGTATACGTGCGAAGACTAAGGTCTGGGAGGCTGAGGTCAACCTGACACTGTAGATAATAAAAACTCTGATACTGTTCCGTCCTTTTTTCCCAGGCAAGTCCCTGGAGTGTATCGATTGGACCCATCCGCCTCTCTAAATCGCCCCCGCCCGGCGGACCACCTCAAAGTCAGACACGATTACTAAGTAGTGGGGTTCTCAGATTAAAGGACACGCCATCGAGGCGTTTTTTTCCATCATGATTGTCCGGGCTATGTTGTTGCAAGCCCTTTAAGAAAATAACTGATTATGTGTGTATGTACATAAATCTGCTTTCTCGGTGCAATTCAAATTAGAGCTCTTGCAACTGAACAGTTTGGCCTGTTAGAAGTAGGGGGTTGTAATTCACGGGCAGTGGAACTCAGAGAAGCTTTAAAAGCAAAAATGAATGAAAAAAGTTCTTTTGCACCAGTTGACGGTGGAAAGTAGCAAAGGACAACCGAAGCTCACGACTTTATTCTATGAACATTTATACTGGCAGTATGAAAGTGTAGTGGCGTGTGCTTTGAGAGCTTAACTTCCCTGGTTCCAATCTCGTCTCTGACATAACCTCACTGTGCTAAACAGGACGAATAATCTCATTAAAACAACACGTACATCTAATCTGTGAAGTGTCTATTGGTAAAAGCCTGGTAGGGCACAGAGTCAAGTCTGTTTGACCAAGGTTTAAATCTGAGATGTGAACGTTGCAGTTGAAAGTGACCTTGGGCATTCTAGTCTCGCCAATGTCTTGCTAGTTCGGGCTCGTCGAAATTGTCTTCAGTATTGCTAGTTTTGTAAATTTTACAGGAGAGCTGTCTGAAAGTTTAATGTGAAGTATCAAATGTCTGTTATGACCTTTAAATCCTCATCAATTATATACAATATATAAATATTATTTATGTCAATTAATTCGATAATGGAATCCCCATCGTGTCAAAATGTAGTATTTACCATGGCGAAACAGAATATGCAAATTAAAAAAAAAAATCCCAAATTTTGGAGTTACGGTGTTTGCGCAGGCATCCCTCGAGTAAGGGGAAAGAGAGGCTCGCTTACCGAGTCACAACAGATGCAAGACACACTAAGTCTTGATTCATTATCATTTAGGCCTCAAACAACAGTGAACACCCACATACCAAAAACACACCTGATTTTGTCCTGTATAAGAAACAAAACTTGCAGCCAATAGCTTGCAATTCTAGAGGCACGATAAAATCCGAACCCGAAGAACAGATCGGAGGAAATGGAAAAAACAGCGGATGAATAATGTAAAATCACGACGTCTTTACACCTTCATCCAAGCGTCTCTGTGTGTACTAGACCGATAAATGCTATATAATATCCGTTAAATATTGGAACCGACTGACAGGTCACGCTGACATCAGGGCTCTGAGTTGGTAAGACCCAAAATCCGGACACATGGACAGGAGGAAGACAACATCAGAGAAAGAGATATGGAAGGACGCGTTACAAGGCAGGATTTGTCCAACATCCGCCGACTTAGCGTTGGTCCAGGGACAAGATGCTCAACTCTCATGCCAAAGATACCGGGTTAGATCCCCTGTGGGTGTGAGGCATGTTGACATTTTTGGGGAGAATTCCTGTCCCTGATTTTACGATAGTTAGGATCCAGCACGTCTTTTTCTCGGATCAGGAGCAAAACCTCGGCGGGCCCGCGTGCACGTTGCTCACGTTAAAGTTACCCTGGCAGTTGGAAATGGAGATGAGCTGGCCTAACAAGGCCGCTGCTGGGGCAAAATTCTTTTTTTTTAAATCTGCCACAAAAATTTTAATAAGAAAAATAAAAACAAGAAAAGTGAGATGTAAATGCCAAGAGCAGCGAATCTGCTAAAATGAAGAGCTCAAACCCGCGTGCTGAGCCATCCAAGCCCCTCACCCTACCCCCACACCCTACCCCCACCCAGTTGATCTAACACTGTTACCAATGGCAGACCGCCATCCATACAAAATACCGAACTTCATATAATTGTGGAGCCAAATGGGCCATTCACGAAAGTAGGTCAGCCCAATTTTGGCTATTTTTGACCTTTCCCATCTCCCTACCCCAAAAAATAACGTGTGTCCATAAAACAATTCGTGCATTATTACAACTACAACTACAGCTGCCAGGATTTTATGTCTTCGTGCCGACAGAAGTCTGGAATGCCAATAACGTGTATAATGGGGAAATGCAAGACGACGGATAGACATAGGGGAGACAAAATTAACTGTACACACGAAGAAAGAAAGAGAGAGAGTCAGAGAGAGAGAGAGAATGACAGACAGAGCGAGAAAGAAAGAGTGACAGAGAGAGGGTGACACACAGACAGACAGAAAGAGAGAGAGAAAGAGAGAGAGAAAGAGAGAGGGAGAGGGCGGGAGAGAGAGAGAGATAGAGAGTATAAATGGTCAAGAATCTCAGAGATCAGTTACTTATTTGTTTGTTTTCTTGTAATTGTTGTTTTATCGTTTTTGTTTCTGTGAGAAATGCGGGAGAGCGGGGGTCGCGGGACATGAACAGAAAACCGAGCGCGGTGACATGATATCAGCGCTATATATAGATCAGCTTAAGCGTGTGGGTGGTCGTTTTAGTTTGGGACCTGACTTCAGTAATGCATAACCATTCACTCTTTCTCCTCCTTTTGGATCAAGGCAAACTGATTAGCTATCTGGTGGGCGATGGATGCTACACTGGGAAGTGGGAGCAGTTGAGGTTCTTCTATGTCTTCACTCTTTTTTCTTTACATCCTTTTTTTTTTTTTTCTCTTTCTCTTTTCCTTTGATTGATCCAACTTCTCACTAGATGTAACCTGCTAATGAGCTTAGCCGCCGATCACTTAAACTCAACTCAAACTCAATGTGATGACGTCACCATCCGGTTGGTTCGGCCTGTCAAATTCGGCTGGTACGAGCCTAAACTAAGGCTAATGAGTAGGACAGCAAACTTCAACTGGCACGATGAAATGACTCTACACGAAAGTAATCAATGATCCCAAAACATGAGAAAGAAAGTGGGGCATGTCTTGGGTAATTAACTTTGCAGTTAATCAATGGATGAATTAATTAATTAAATTTGAGGTAGACTGAGTGTGGGCGATTGGCCATCTGACGCCTTGGGGGAACTAAATAAAAAGCAACAGAAAACACAAGAAGGGCAGACAACTGTGCAAGAAAGACAAAAAGAGGGGAAAATGAAGGAATGAAAGACAGAGAAAAGAGAAAATTTACAAGTAAGAAGGAAAGGAAGGAGAAGGAATTGAACAAATTAAAATGTCGGATGACTGGGGAACTTTCCCAATACCAAGAACGAACCGATGGATGAAAGAGAATAAAGAAAGACAGATGGAAGCACAAGAAGACAACAAAAAAAAAAGGTAAGAAAAGACAGACAAGCAAAGAACATTCCTCAATCTCTCATCAAGTCTCCACGCTGTCTCAGAATCTTTTCCAACTTAATGCCTCTTTAGAAATGATCAATAATCACATTTTTTGATGTCGAAAAAGACGCAGATTTTAGCAGTTTCAATGTCACCCAAGTCTCCAGAAAGAGATACGAATCTTCAGGACAAATTTAATGTGCACACCAAATCCTCCGCCTTAAAAGCATGACATGAAATATTATGAACATTCTGGCATTGATTGTCAAAGTACATCATTACTGTAAACCTCCACATTTATTTTTCACGCTCATGCATATGAAAATAGCCCTTTTATTAAGAAAACATGTTTGTCTGTAGACGAAATTTAATGAAAAATATATTTCGTCTACGACAGAAGATAACAAATTAATGCCTGTGCAAAAAGCGGGTGCCATTCGTTGATGTACCACGAAGAAAGTTGAGGAAATCCGATTCCTTTTATCGATGACTGTAATCCGATTTGATGATCTTCTTCAGCCATTCTTTTTCTTCCTCTGTCGTTTCCTTCGTTCCTCTGGTTTCATGTTCTATGCAGCATTGAACTAATGGGAGCCTACCTTAACCCTTACGATAGTTTTAAACCCTGCGTGTGCACGTTGCCCACGTTAAAGATACGCTGGCAGTTCTAAGTCGAGAAGAGCAGACCGAACAAGGTCGCTGCCCGGGCAAAATTGTAAAAAAAAACGAATCCCTATCACAAAAACACGCAGAAACAACAACAACAGAAAAAAAAAAAGAAACAGAAAAGTGAGATGTGAATGCCAAGGGCAGCGAAACTCCTAAAAGAAAGAGCTAAAAACTCAGTGGGAAAACGGCAAACGTAGACAGAAGCAATTTGGCCGGGTCTGGGCGTGGCCTACTGTAGTTACGAAGGCCACGGTCTGGGAGGAGTTTGAAACACACAGTCGCTACCCACCCCTACAACAGACAACAAAATGAAGGCATGGCTAGGATATTTCAATTAAACACATTGAAAAGGTATTTGGGAAGAATTTATGCTAAAATGTCTCATCTGCTTCAACCAAATCTGTGGTGAAGCTTTACAGAAAGGGGAGCATTTGCACCCTAACATAATTATCTAAGGCCACGAGCTTTAGGCACAGGCCCTCGAGAAACAAAGCGGTTCATGGTCTACAATGTCTTTAACTCTTTATTTAATAAAATTACCACGAAAAACAGGAAAAATAAATCTATTTACTCACCTGATTGAATTGATATTCTGCATCGGTGTCTTTACTGTTCGGTGTAACCTGTCCGATTTACACTGCCAGTCTCAAACACCTGTAAAACGATATCATTATCCTGTAGAAATCACATGAACAGCCACACTGTGATGTAAGTGTAAAGTAATGCAGTGGTGTTGGGGAAGAGGGGGTGGGGGGGGGGCACACATCTCAAACGCCCACCACAAACTTTTCTGATCTGTTTGTGCTGGGCTGATTGGTAGCGGCCACACTTTGATCATTCATCGATCTTAGACAAGGGTCTTGTCCTAGCCATGTGCCCTGGCTCAGGTCAGACAGTGGAGGGGAAGGTAAATGTATGTGTATACGTGTTGCGTATTAGGAGTATGTGCGTTGTGCGTGTGTCGTGCATGCGAGAGGTGCACATGTTTGGGGTGTGCGTGCTGAGAAAGGAAGGAGAGCGAGGGATAGAGAGAGACGAATGACTACGTGTTCATCTGCTGATAACCTGCGCAATCCCTTGACACACCAGCTGGTCTAATCAATACAGGAATTCTGCAGTCTGATAGACCAGTATTCGCCTGGCTCATTTGAACGAAAGAGAAACGGGCTCAAAAAAGGGAAATGGGTCGGGGAGGGGGAGGGAGCAGATTGAGAAGTGAAAAGTAAACGCGAGGGCCGTGGTGGAAACTGCACCTGTTGTCTATAAATTATTAATTTTTAAGTCACATCTCTGTGGCCTCAACAATGGTCATGTTTTTAATTAAGCTGATATATTCCCACAACCAAAAGGGAAAATTGAATGTGAGAAACAGGTTTCCATGAATTCCAAACATCAGCAATTATACCAAAACGGTGTTTAAACGATATAGCTGTTTGTTTCGTGCTCAGCTTCGTAGACAATCAAATAACTCTTAAGGCGGTAATTCATGCAGATAGTTTAGAGTAGAAAGTCACTCGACTCACTCCTTTACCTCGTTCCACCTTCACTCATTGTCTAATCTTCTTCTGTTTCCTCTTTTTCTTCCACCATTAAGGTCAATACAAGAAAGTATACGGTCTGTAAAAACATTTGAATCTAATGGACTGGATGGTGAACAAGGAAAGAAAGGAAAGTAAAACCACACTAAGGCCTGGGGTCCAGAACAGATTGTAACTCTCGTGCGTCATGACCGACAGTACCAGAAAACGTTTATGAGGTAAAGTACAACCAACCAAAGACAATCAGAGCCATCAGGGCCGGTCCAGAAAGTCCACTCCCACCTAGGCCCACCCTGCACCCCCAAGTCCACTCCAACCTAGGCCCACCCTGCCCCCCCAAGTCCACTCCCACCTAGGCCCACCCTGCACCCCCAAGTCCACTCCCACCTAGGCCCACCCTGCACCCCCAAGTCCACTCCCACCTAGGCCCACCCTGCACCCCCAAGTCCACTCCCACCTAGGCCCACCCTGCACCCCCAAGCCCACTTCCACCTAGGCCCACCCTGCACCCCCAAGTCCACTCCCACATAGGCCCACCCTGCACCCCCAAGTCCACTCCCACCTAGGCCCACCCTGCACCCCCAAGTCCACTCCCACCTAGGCCCACCCTGCACCCCCAAGTCCACTTCCACCTAGGCCCACCCTGCACCCCCAAGTCCACTCCCACCTAGGCCCACCCTGCACCCCCAAGTCCACTCCCACCTAGGCCCACCCTGCACCCCCAAGTCCACTCCCACCTAGGCCCACCCTGCACCCCCAAGTCCACTCCCACCTAGCCCCACCCTGCACCCCCAAGTCCACTCCCACCTAGGCCCACCCTGCACCCCCAAGTCCACTCCCACCTAGGCCCACTCTGCACCCCCAAGTCCATTTCCACCTAGGCCCACCCTGCACCCCCAAGTCCACTTCCACCTAGGCCCACCCTGCACCCCCAAGTCCACTCCCACCTAGGCCCACCCTGCACCCCCAAGTCCACTTCCACCTAGGCCCACCCTGCACCCCCAAGTCCACTTCCACCTAGGCCCACCCTGCACCCCCAAGTCCACTTCCACCTATGCCCACCCTGCACCCCCAAGTCCACTTCCACCTAGGCCCACCCTGCACCCCCAAGTCCACTTCCACCTAGGCCCACCCTGCACCCCCAAGTCCACTTCCACCTAGGCCCACCCTGCACCCCCAAGTCCACTCCCACCTAGGCCCACCCTGCACCCCCAAGTCCACTTCCACCTAGGCCCACCCTGCACCCCCAAGTCCACTTCCACCTAGGCCCACCCTGCACCCCCAAGTCCACTTCCACCTGGGCCCACCCTGCACCCCCAAGTCCACTTCCACCTAGGCCCACCCTGCACCCCCAAATCCACTTCCACCTAGGCCCACCCTGCACCCCCAAGTCCACCTTCACCTAGGCCCACCCTGCACCCCCAAGTCCACTTCCACCTAGGCACCCCCAAGTCCACTTCCACCTAGGCCCACCCTGCACCCCCAAGTCCACTTCCACCTAGGCCCACCCTGCACCCGCAAGTCCACTTCCACCTAGGCCCACCCTGCACCCCCAAGTCCACTTCCACCTAGGCCCACCCTGCACCCAAGAGTAATCTTGCCTTGTCAATACCCGCACCATACGCACCACACACCTAACATTACATTGCCTGGTTTATAGACAACAGCAACAAATACAATTATTTAGCCCTGCAGCTCCAAAGACCGGCCTTTAACGTGATCTTTGCTACAATACAGAAGCAAGAAGATGCACGTCATTTAACCCATACCCCGCGCGCTACCCGTAAAGCCCGCTGCACGGTCAGTGACCTTACTCACGGAGAATCTTATCTGGGGTCACAGACCCGTGCCGCTTTGCGATGACCACAAACGCTGTCCACGTGGTTCGGTTTTTATAAATCGGTATAAAAACATTCGCTGCTATGCCTTATCACGCTTGATAATGAACTAACCAGCAAAACCTTAGTCTGTCAGTCTCTAACCAATGATCTGACTTATGATTCCAAACTGACAGCTGTAGTTTTCGTGAGAACGAAGCATGATAACAAGCCACGCCCTCCCAAGCCCGACACAAATGATTTCATCCTGATTGACACATACTAATAAACCAATGTGGGCACTTGGGGCAAAGATTATTTCAGAGATTGTTTCTGATTGGTTCTTAGATACAGACAACTCCAGATGGTGGTCAGCTTGTGAGAAAATGAGATAATATTGCAAATTTGTTGAGCATCAGTTCGCGTGTCGATGTTACATCTTTTGAAAGTGTGGGGAGAGCCTTTGAAAGCTTAGTCTTTGTGATTCCGACCAGTGGTTCACTGGTTAACATGTCCATGTCACAATGCCTTTGATTTAGAAGAGATACAGTGAACAATAACACAGTGGTTACGTCTCAAAAAGGTCAGTGACCTGATGCGTGAAAATACGGCTTGCGCGTGGCGCGGTCAGCCTGACCTTCCCGTCTTTTGCCGCCCGTGCGGCGTGAGCGCTTGCGAGTAAATACCGACAATTGCCGCCCCTCGCAGGGTGAGGGGCGACCACAAGCCAGGAGATTCAAAGTACCAGTAAGGTACAAACATAACTATGTTCAGCAAACAATACCCACATGAAAACAGGTTTTCCTGCTCACAGACAGTGTCTCTTCAACACTTCACTGCTACACGAACAATGTCACAGAGTAATGGAAATCGCAGAATATCCGTATGACATCAAGTTTAGTGAGATAAATGCGTGTATAAGAAACCAAGAGTTTGTAAACAGGAGCTAGGATCCATCAGATTAAGCTGAGCTGTATTGCGTAGGCGGCCGTGTGACTTCACACCGAGGTGAAAGACGAAGGAAGAAAGAAATCCGGGCAAAAATCCAAGATCCCCAGCTGTGGCAAGGCGAAAGCATGTTAAGTTAAACGGCACAATTAAGGGAGTTGCACAGCTGGGAGTTGGTTTTCTGAAAGGGCATGTCGTCAAGTGAGAGCAAAGCCTCATGGGTCATTGCCAGCAGCACAACAACACAGCTAGGGCAATAATAACTGTGATATGATAATTATTATGTCAACCTATAACTGATAAATACAGCAGTGTTGTACTCGTGACGTCAGGCCTAAAGCCAATAATGTGGTTGATGACAATAATGGTCCGGTATGCTGGTCTATTTGTGACTATGATTTTGGTTTTTTTTGTTTGTTTTTGGCTCCAAACGTAATTATTTAAATGGTTTTTTTTTTTCTTTTTCAGAATGTCAATGAACTGATAATCTGATCTACATAATATTTTGTCATTTATTGTGAAGATTTGTGATTATTTTACACCCAGTCACGAATTTTAATCAACGATCTGCTCCCCTCTTCAAACAAATGATTCAAAGTCACTAATTAATAAAAGCCCAGAGATTAACTAATGTATGACTGTGCAGGTCACAGTTTGATTTGCATATATAACATTTGCATTTCGTCTATTTAAGAATGCATTACAGTGAAACAACTCTGAGAAACAGGCCTATAAAAGAAGTCAGGTTTTCAATGTAATCATGAAGGAAGTGTATATCCGTACAACATATTGTATGGATATGGACTGCTTATCGGTATAACATGTTTACCAAAAGCGCGACTGGTCAAGGTTTGCTGAAACAAAACTTGGTATGGTGTTCAGTGTTCACCAATTTAAAGTGACAACACATGGAATAGTCAGGTGGACCTGGGGGCGTGAGGGCCTAGTCAGTTTGTATCAATGGGCGGTAGTCAGATTGACTAATCAGGCGAAAAGGGGTTGGGGTAGCCATTGGTGATCGACCTACACTCAAGTATATTATTAGCGCAGATCACGCAATCTCCGAGCAGAAGTCGGATTGTTTTGCTACTAAGCCGATTCATATTTTTAAAAACTATGCAAATTAACAAGGTCAGTAATATAGTATGCCTGTGTGTGTTCTACGTCATCGAATTGTGTGCGTTGTACGGATATGCACTGTCCAAATCCGTACGGACATGCGCTTCCAAATCATGAAAGGCTTTTTAACCAATGAGCCTTCAATTCTACAAAATATCATAATACGCATTGAAAGACGTAAAAGTGTACGTGAGCACATTTTAGAAGGTTTTGAAGTTCGCTATATTTTTAATACTTTCATTGAGCCTCAACTGGGTCGAACAGAAGGAAGTGTTTCGGCATTTTGAGTAGGGAAGAAAGACCGCACTTTCTTCGATATTAATATTAAAAAGTATGACAGGAAATTTCGTTCTGCGTCTCAATTTACACTTTGGTGATCGAAGCTCAACTTTAAAAATTACATCTGTGTATTCCTCGAGTCTGTGGGTCAACTTGGTAAAGACAATACAAACTAAAAATCGCGGGAAAGCAAAACTACCGCCAATCTTCAGAGATGGAGAACAGCCGTGAAACAAGAATGAGTGTTGAGGGTTCCACAGACTTTCTTACACCCTAGGTGATCGAGCCCTTTAGGCGGAAGGTCTGTCTGCTGTCAACGCTCCGGCAGCTTCTACACCCGGTGCTGTGCGTGCTCCAGTCGTCTCGGCGATCGGACTACATGTGTTCATGAGACTGGGTGTTTCCCGTGGTGATTCAGACAGCTGAATATATTTTTTACACGCATTACTCAGTTATATGACAACATTAATTTACACATGAATGGGACTCGTCAAGGGGTTTAAAGACTTTTTTGCACGATTGTTGTTATTTGTACGTCGGTGCATCATGTGTTTCGCGACGATAGGGGTGCGTATCTTAAAACCTTTTGTGTGACTCCAAGGCTAGAGAGCGCTTTCTCTCCCCCCCCCCCCACCCCCCCGGATTACTCCTAACAATAGCCTTAATTAATTATTCTTTCAGAGTTTCTTTTCTTTGTTTTCATCCTGTTTTGTGGTAGAAAGGGCAAAGGGGCAGAGTTGGGGATTCGATAAGATTTAGAGTTGAGGATAGGTATGTGTGCGTACGTGCCCCTAGCGTAAAACATACTTACGAGTAAAAGCAGCCTTTGCGCATTATAAAGCCCAAGGGATTTAATGTCTTTTGTACATTATAACGCCCACGCGTTTGTTGGACATTTTTTTTGCTGTTGTTCATGACTGTAACAAGGATTTGCGTATCTGGAGATGCCAACGAACGAGGTTTTTCCTCACAGCTACAGAGAGGTCTGACACGACAGTTTTATTCTCCAGCAGGGCGGGGTTCTTTCCGGCTTCCATTGTCCGGCCAAGGGGACAGGGGTAATGAAAGATCTTAAAACTGTAGAAAGTCATTGGACCTTGCCGAGAGAGGATTAGTTCCACCAGCAAAACGGTTTCAATAGGTAATTTAACACTTGTTTGGCTGTAAACAGCGGATTCTTGAGAGTATCCATAAACAAGTGACGTAGCAGGGAAAGCTAAAAATAGCCGTGATGATAAGACAATTTCGCTTTTCTCTTTTCTTCTTCATCATCATGCTTTGCTTTCATTGTTCATTTTATTGTTGTTTCTTCCATGCTCTCTCTCTCTCTCTCTCTCTCTCTCTCTCTCTCTCTGTCTCTCTCTCTTTTTTCTCCCCCTCTCTGCTTCTTTTCTCACTTCAACACATGTTTCTATCTCCATCTCTCTTTCACCGATACAATATTATAGTACATGCCTTATTCTCGACTTCATTTATCAATTTCCAATGCCCCAACCCCACCGCCACCAACCAAAAGAGAACAGTTCGTATAATCTACTGAGAATCTACTCAGAACTGAGTCATGATAATATAGAAAAACTTAAAAATCCCTCTTTTTCCTTTTCTTGTTCAGTTTCATATTCAGTTCTCGTCCCATTTGTTTCAAATAAATAAATATTGCAGTATTCAGTTACTCTATTCGTGACCTTTCCCCGCTGCAGCTGCGTCCATGTCTATTACTGGAACTATGTAGATTTTGTTGTGGTTGCTGTTGATCTATAAATAAGGTTATTATGCTTCTAATGTATCCATCAGATAATGGAGAACTTCTATGTGAGATCTTCCCTTAATTATTTTTGTGACCAGATTTAGCATCAAGAAAATGATAAGTCATTTATTTCTCGACCAAAAAGCCGCGCAATGTTTTTATGCCTTTTTCCTCAAACCACCAGGTTTTACTGCTTCGCACTACGTGACAGAAATAATTACTGAGATTTATTTCACTTAAAAAAAAAAAAGAAAGAAAGAAAGAAACTGGAGTGAAATTATTTCGTTTTGGATTCCAGAGGGTCTAAAAATTGATTTGCGACCAGCGTGACCTTTGAATGAAGCAAAATGATGAGGCGGTGTTTTCATAGAGAAATGTAGGGATTTTCTGTCACTCAAGGTGCGAATTAACTGCATGACTTTGGGGCAGAGATGTGTCCTGCTCTAGTGAGGATGTGTCCTGCTCTAGTGAAGATGTGTCCTGCTCTAGTGAGGATGTGTCCTGCTCTAGTGAAGATGTGTCCTGCTCTAGTGAGGATGTGTCCTGCTCTAGTGAAGATGTGTCCTACTCTAGTGAGGATGTGTCCTGCTCTAGTGAAGATGTGTCCTGCTCTAGTGAAGATGTGTCCTGCTCTAGTGAAGATGTGTCCTGCTCTAGTGAGGATGTGTCCTGCTCTAGTGAGGATGTGTCCTGCTCTAGTGAAGATGTGTCCTGCTCTAGTGAGGATGTGTCCTGCTCTAGTGAGGATGTGTCCTGCTCTAGTGAGGATGTGTCCTGCTCTAGTGAAGATGTGTCCTGCTCTAGTGAAGATGTGTCCTGCTCTAGTGAAGATGTGTCCTGCTCTAGTGAGGATGTGTCCTGCTCTAGTGAGGATGTGTCCTGCTCTAGTGAAGATGTGTCCTGCTCTAGTGAGGATGTGTCCTGCTCTAGTGAAGATGTGTCCTGCTCTAGTGAGGATGTGTCCTGCTCTAGTGAGGATGTGTCCTGCTCTAGTGAAGATGTGTCCTGCTCTAGTGAAGATGTGTCCTGCTCTAGTGAAGATGTGTCCTGCTCTAGTGAGGATGTGTCCTGCTCTAGTGAAGATGTGTCCTGCTCTAGTGAAGATGTGTCCTGCTCTAGTGAAGATCTACTGAAGGGCATGACTGGGCAGTGTTCTGGCTTGTTCTGTTATAAAACTGTGGAAACGTTGGGGGCGGTACCTGTGGCAAAGGTGCTAAGAAGGAAAGGATGGGGTGAATAAACAGCGTAACACGAGATGCGAGAGAGAGAGAGAGAGAGAGAGAGAGGTGGGAGAGACAGAGAGGGACAGTGGAGGGAGGGAGCGAGAGAGAGAGAGAGAGAGAGAGAGAGACAGACAGAGAGAGAGAGAGGGGGGCGGGAGAGACAGAGAGAGATATAGAGAGACAGTGGAGGGAAGGAGCAAGAGAGAGAGAGAACAGACAGACAGCCAACCAGACAGACAGACAGGCCTACAGACAGAGAACTTTTTTACAGAATTATTACTTGTTCGCGTGTCTTCAAAACTAATCTATCAGTGGCCTGACCCAAAATCATTCCTATCTAATTTGCTGCCAGCTCCATTAAAGGCGTCTGGCTTGGATGACATAACTCTGGAACGCCAAGGATTTTTTGAATAGCGGGTTTTTTTTTAATGTCTGGGCACCACGTTTTGGAGAAATAGAAGTTGGGAGTCTGAATTTTGGCCAACAGTTATTGCATTCTCACCTCCAAGTGGCCATAGCTTAGTATCCACTGATAGAAATAACATAAAACGAGTCATGTTTTCTACAATACCGATATACAAAGTGACACTTTTTGGCCATGGTCCATTTTTCTTAATAACCTTTTTGACCCATGGAAGAATTATTTCCTGACATCATAGAACCGCAGCGCATTTTGTGACTTCTGAAAGAGGCCCAAATCTACAAGTTGATTTAACAGACTTTTTATCATATCTACAAAATTCATATAACAGAATTTACAGTACAGGGCCTTTTGAAGTTCAACTTTCAATTTCAGTTTTATTTCATCTTATTTACAAGAATCTGAAAACAGAAAACTACTCCAAAGCAAGAAAAGGAAAAGACCGCCAAAGGGGCAAAGAGGCCGGTATCGTGCCGACAACCGTAACCCAAACTCAAATTCTCTTGAATTCAACTCAGATTGATGGCCGAGGCGCAACACTTCAATAGAGGCAGTGTCACTGCGAGTGATGACGTGCATTGCGTGCTACGCAAAGCAGCTGACTGAATTCATCTTCGGCATTAGCTCCCTGAGACAGAGTCTGTTTTGCTGGAAATGTGGACCGACTGGTCTTGCGACTGTTTAGTCTCAGTACGTGAGGTCCCCTCTTTCCACCGTCTGTCTCAAGACAATTTTGACGGACCAGGACCAGGACCAGGACCAGGACCAGGACTTTTTATGTCTTTATTTTAGGAGGTTTCGCTGCCCTTGGCATTTACACCGCACTTTTCTTCTTTTATTTTTCTTGCTGTGGTACATTTTTTTTATTTTTTTTAGAATTTTGCCCCGGCAGTGGCCTTGTTCGGCCTGCTCTTCACGATTTCCAACTGCCAAGGTATCTTTAGCGTGCGCAACGTGCACACGGGCCTTCCGAATTTTTCGTCCTTATCCGAAAAGACTAGGTGCTCGATCTTACCTACCTTAGGATCAGAGACAGGAAAATATGAGAAAAATCCCCAAATTCCAACATGCCGGCACCGACCGGGATTTGAACCCAGGACCTTCGGCATGAGAGGTGAGCACCTTGCCTCTGGACCACCGTGTCCCAGAACCAGTAGTAAGACAAACTTGTTTCAGACCCGCAAGTGGGCGAGGCCCAGTTCAACTCCACACGGCACATCTCACGCTAATACCGACACAAAACATACTTGACCCAATAAGCCAAGAGCCTTACAGTATTAGTAGTTACGTGTACATTATACAGAATCATTTTTTTGTGTACATATTACATGACGGAGCTTTATTTACATTTAAGTATTAACCCGTTCAATACGGAATCAGCGATGTTGTAAACTTTTTAATTATCCATTGCTTACAGATCTTGGCCCTCCGCTACCAGCGTTCAAATACAGTCCAGTATCCTGATTTAGATTTAGATTTAGATTTAGATTTAGATTTACCGTCGAAAGTAAGTGAAATAGTAGATCTTAATATGAACAGGATTCGAGAAAATCTAGCAATCACGTCGTCAGTAGTAAAAGGATTAAACAAAACCAGCTGCACCAGTGATGTCATCTATTGAACAATCTCGCTAACAATAAAGACCGTGATCATGAAGAATATAATGATCTGGGTCAAGCGAGGGCATGCCGTAGATCAATTACATTTTCGAGACCTCGTGTCCAGTTTAAAATAAAACAAAACACTTCGCCTTTATTGATGGCAGTGGCTACGTTTACGGCAGATTACGCTCATATCCCAATAGGAAAAAAACAAAGAAAGAAAGCCCTGCTGTACGAACGGGAGCAAAGCCGAACAAAGAAAAATGGTGAGTTGTATTCACCGGCTGCCGTAACCGTAGCCACTGCCTTTATTGATTCCTGCTCGTGACCACGCCCATATGGTCAGGTCAGAGTGACATTGTAGGTCGGAAGGGAATCATCCAAAGCCCTGGAGTGTTCAACGATTACAAGCATAAAATGAAATCCCAGTTTCCTGCACAAGTCGGACAGTTAACACATTTAACATACAATATACTTTCGCCATTAAATTTGCTGCCTCTATTAAAAAGACGTGTTTGAAGTTACGTTTATAGTTCAATAGCGTTCCTCGCTTAAATGAAAAACAGAAAGAAAATGAAAAGGAAATGTATGTCAGAATGGTGAGTTGATCTTATCTGATAACCTTGGATCAAAAGTGTGTGCCACCCCCCCCCCCCCAACCCCTTTCCCCGGCTCCAGTCCAATTTTGTTTTTCTTTTGGATTCAATTCTGTAGTGTTGCTGTTCTAATTTGTACGTAAACAGGCGTTGCCAAATACATTGACGGTGGGGTGGTTGTGGGGAGGAGTAGGGATGAGAGAGGCTGCACATTTTATCTTCGTGCCGAGCATTCATCCTCGCTTTCCACCCCCCCCCCTCACCACCCCCCCCCCCCCGAATTAAAAACAAAAACTTATCCTACAATGGGTCTGTCAGAGATACAGCCGTTAGGACAGAAATAATTAGATTAAAATAAGCCATGTCTTCAGTTGATGCGGTTAACAAGAGAAATGCAACTGATTATTCTGTCATCACCAGACGTTTACTTATCTGGCAAGGCTAACAATGTTACCATGTTTGCATAATACTCTCATGTCATCTGGCCAACTCTAACAATAAACCTTTCCCATGAAAAAGAGTATCCTAATTCAGCATGTATCGGTGATATATGTTTTTCATAGCGTAGGGAAGCGGCCAATAATGAAATAAACTCCACCACGGCATGTATACAGAATAGGCCTCTGGCAAGACAACACGATTCCTACAGCCACAAAACAGCCTAACTGCCAAAAAAAAAACCAAGAAGAACAAAAGATTCCAGCCAACTTTCCTATCTCAGGCTACTGTTGTAACGCGTTTTATTTGTTACACCAGTTTTTGTTTGGAAACATTGACAGCTACAGACAGACTTTCCTATCTCAGGGTACTGTTGTAACGCGTTTTATTTGTTACACCAGTTTTTGTTTGGAAACATTGACAGCTACAGACAGACTTTCCTATCTCAGGGTACTGTTGTAACGCGTTTTATTTGTTACACCAGTTTTTGTTTGGAAACATTGACAGCTACAGACAGACTTTCCTATCTCAGGGTACTGTTGTAACGCGTTTTATTTGTTACACCAGTTTTTGTTTGGAAACATTGACAGCTACAGACAGACTTTCCTATCTCAGGGTACTGTTGTAACGCGTTTTATTTGTTACACCAGTTTTTCTTTGGAAACATTGACAGCTACAGACAGACTTTCCTATCTCAGGGTACTGTTGTAACGCGTTTTATTTGTTACACCAGTTTTTCTTTGGAAACATTGACAGCTACAGACAGACTTTCCTATCTCAGGGTACTGTTGTAACGCGTTTTATTTGTTACACCAGTTTTTGTTTGGAAACATTGACAGCTACAGACAGACTTTCCTATCTCAGGGTACTGTTGTAACGCGTTTTATTTGTTACACCAGTTTTTGTTTGGAAACATTGACAGCTACAGACAGACTTTCCTATCTCAGGGTACTGTTGTAACGCGTTTTATTTGTTACACCAGTTTTTGTTTGGAAACATTGACAGCTACAGACAGACTTTCCTATCTCAGGGTACTGTTGTAACGCGTTTTATTTGTTACACCAGTTTTTGTTTGGAAACATTGACAGCTACAGACAGACTTTCCTATCTCAGGGTACTGTTGTAACGCGTTTTATTTGTTACACCAGTTTTTGTTTGGAAACATTGACAGCTACAGACAGA